>JAJKFI010000007.1:7178767-7214504 GCA_029204185.1 Lerista edwardsae | reverse complement strand
TGAATGAATGAATGAATGAATGAATGAATGAGAGTGCAATCCTAATAGTAAAGTTTGTTTGGATCACTCTCGGAGTCAGGGTAGATGGCACACATCTGTGTGCTCGCCTCTCTGACTCTGAGAGTGGTCCAAACATACTTTACAGTGTCCCTTGTGCCGGCCAAACTTTGCTGCCTAACTCCAGGTTAGGATTGCGCTCTATGAGTAGGCAGTCATCCCCAAAGGGGGGAATGCTAAGTTTTACAGGATGCCTCACTATACCGAGTAAATTGCCCTTCCCCCTTGCTGTTGGGACCAGTCCAGGTGACAAAAGGAACAGGCTGGTTCTGATGGCTAGGAAGAGAGGCAACTTACACAGCGCAGTGAGGCATCCCGTAAAACTACAGAGATGCTACTGGAAGTGGAGATTTGGTGCACACCTTGAGCTTGGGCTAGCAAGAGTCTATGGGAAACTAATACTGGTCTCAAGAAACCACCTGGCTGTGGGGTGCAGGCTGTAGCCCCATGGGCTTGACTTAAGAAGTCTGTCTCAAAGGCTGTCTGGTTGGGATAGGATGAACAATTTGTCTACCTTAACCCCTTTCCAGGGGTCAGCATGGAAAAACTGGGATGACATTTGGTCACCCCAGGTTTGCACCAAGGTGGGAGTGCCCAGGGAAGAAACAATGGACTTCTGTGCATCTCTAGGGTAGGTGCCCGCACTTACAGGAGGTGAAGTCCCTTTGCCAAGGGTGCATAATCTATGGGTATCAATGAAGTGGCCCAAGCCATTCTCTCCATACACCACTGCCTCCAAAGGAAATTAACTCTATGGGTTCTCAGGATAATGAAAAGATTGAGCAAGGAGACACAATATCATATTAAAACTGCTGTAATTTGTATCATCTCCCTAATGCTAGGCAGGGGAAACCCAACAGCATAACAAGGAAATCCCCACTGAGCCTGGGCCTTTGGCCTTTTATTAGGCACTGAGTTGATTTTTAACTGTATTTTAAATATATTAATCTAGTCCTCTGACTCACTTTTTTCACCAAATCTCCTTTTTGATTTTAATGAGAGACACCAGTTTACAAGGGTGAAATTCAAAACCAGCTGAACAACTGAGAGTTGGCACAAGGGCCCCCGTGAAGTTTGTTTGAACCACTCTCGGAGTCAGGGAGGATGGCGCATGTCATGCTTTGTGTGAGGCACCACAAGTGCTCTTCTTGGTGAGTGTGGGGGGGGGGGGGTTGCAAGGAAGGTGGGGGGCCCCACAGGAATGCCCTGCATTGAGCCCCGCTAGCTGGCCCTGAGGCACACCATCAGCTTTTTCACAAGGCACACTGTGCTGCTGGTGGCGGGGCTCACATCCCTAGTGGTCCTACTAATAAATGACCCCCCAATTCCCATGGCACACCTGCTGCTCATTCACAGCCAGAGCTGTAATATCCTACCCCAGTGCCCTGGGGCAGTGACGTCACGGCTCTGCCTGTTTGCCCCTCCCCAATGTCTCCCTGTGGGAGGGGCGCTCACAATCGGCAGTGCACCTCCTTCAGGGAGAGCCTGGAGATGACTGTCTTCGTGCTGCTTGCAGTGCAAAGACAATCACCTCCATAACTGGGGCAGAGCCTGGGGCCAATCCTGCGCCCCCTTTTAGCACGCCGCCTGGAGCGGGGGCTCCTCTGGCTCCACCCTATTTACGGTTCTGTTCACAGCACACCAATCTGGTTGAAAATGGTTGGTGTAGAGTGTGGTCTCATCCAGCAACAGTTCAAATGGTCCTCTCCAGCATTGCCCTTGTCTTTAACAGATTTCCACACCAGGTTATGAGCTTGCAAACATTTCAGATCACAGCGAAAAATGAGCAGCCAGCCACATGCGAGCATGTCTTCTGCCGCTTTTGATTACCTGAACTGTGAGGGCAATTAGACCAAAGAATCTGGATGGAAGCCATGCCTGTCTGCTTGATTGCGTTGTGGATGACTTTTCAGGTCATCCTGCATGATTTTTTTAGGAGGTGTTGCAATTCCCAACAAAGCAAAACAAAAAGACAGAATAAATCAAACTCACCATTCTTTTCAGGAAAAAAAAAGTCTGGATTTCTCTGTGCATTAGATGAGATCCTGTGAAAAATGGCCTATAATAAATGTTGACTGTACCAGAACTTTGGATGCAGCAAATTTAAACAGTACCACTTAAGGGCACATAAAAAGCTGCAACAGCATGCACGGTTATGAGATCAGAAAGCCCACTGATATCAGTCAAAAGTATTATATAACAGCTTCAGAATTCCTAAGGAAAAAAGTAACTTTGCTTACTAAAAGACAAAAAAAAATCAGTTCTATGGAAATGGCAAGCTTTTTATCTACAACTCAATCTCACCGCAACTAAGATAATTATGTTCCTCTGATGAAAAATTAAAAGGCAGATGGGAAATTAACGGTGTGCATTTGATTAAGAACATCTCTTAGATTTACTGTGATCCAAGAGCTTATTTGTGCTCTGTCATTTTTGCATTTTGTTATGAAGTGCAATTAACTTTGGGTTATTCTTGTATTTGATAGTTCCTCTAATATAAAGAAGATCCTTTCTCTCCGTTTCTGCAAGAAAACAGGGTGACCTTTTGTGGATCATGTGCTGCTTTCACTAATGTGCTCACAAAATAATATTTAAATGTCATCCCACTCAGGTCAAAAGACACATGAACTGTGTGGCTGATCTCTTTTGGAGAAAGCCCAAACAAAGTGAAGCTCTTTTAAGTCAACAGGTGCATTTTGCTCTATCGAATTAAAATCCCTGCAGTGGGCAGCCCAATCCTATCCTGATCTGCCACCTTAAGTGCTGGTTTTGTGCTGCAAAAGGCATGCCATGTTGTGCATTACAGGACTCCTGTGGCAAACAGACCAAAGCCCCTGTGCACGTGCTAGTAGCCCATTCAGGCCATGTTGGAGCACGTTTGCGATGGGACGGATATTGGGAAGTTTGGGAAGGATTGGGAAGGCTCAGGGCAGGGAATGGGCCATGCAGGGAATGATTTGGGTGGTGGTAGTTCTATAGGCAATGCACCTGTATCCACTCACACTAACGGTAGCCTCTAACAGAGCAGGAGTTGAGACTCCTTTTGGAGGCTCCTTGTAGTGGGCATAACAACATAAGACGAGCCCCGCTGGATCAGGCCAAAGACCCATCTAGTCCAGCTTCCTGTATCTCACAGTGGCCCACCAGGTGCATCAGGGAGCACATGAGACAAGATGTCTGCATCCTGTTGCCACTCCCTTTCATCTGGCATTCTGAAGTAGCCTACTATTAATGTAAGGAGGTTGCATCACCATCATGGCCTTTAGCCCACAATGGGCTTTTCCCCCAGAAATCTGTCCAATCCCCTTTTAAACACGCCTAGGACAGATGCCATCACCCCCTCCTGTGGCAAGGAGTTCCACAGATTAATTACCCACTGGGTAAAAAAAGTATTTCTTTTTATTCATTCCCACTCTCCCAACACTCAAATTTAGTGGATGCCCCCTGGTTGTGGTGCTGTGAGAAAGGGAAAAGAACATCCCTCCACTGACTCTATCCATCCCATGCATAATTGTGTATGTCTCAATGCATTTTTTCTAGACTGAAGAGCCCCAAATGCCGTAGCTTTTCCTCATATGGGAGGTTCCCCAGCCCTGTAATTATTTTGGTAACTCTCTTCTGCACCTTCTCTAGTTCCCCTATATCTTTTTTGCGGTGTGGCAACCCAAACTGTATACAGTGGCCTTACCACCAATTTGTACAGCGGCATAATCATATTGGCCATCTCTGCTATTGCTGGTGACATCCTCGCCTCTCAGCCCAGAAGAATGAAAAGACCAAGGATGTTCTGATGCATGCCCAATTAATATGCTTTATAAACCTCCTCCTTACAGCAGTGAGTGATCACTCCTCCTAAAGGGAACATTGTTGTTAATAAAAAAATCCCTCTACTTGAAATGCTTATGAATTTGTGTAAAACTCGTTGGATTAATTCCCTTTTGTACTAAAACAGCTTATAGCTAATTTGCGGAAGGAAAAAAGGCTGACCATAAAATGCTTAACTACACACCCAGTTAACTACTTCCCACATGAAATGAGCTAACCTCCTGACTCCTAACGCTTGTTACTTTCTCTGCATGCTGGTTCTCCAGAGCTACTTGCAAACTGAATTTATAAATTAGCTTTAGTTGTCCCCATGCAAACAATAATGTCATCTGCAGCTCCTGATGTGGATCCTAACGTTACAAATGGAGTTCTGGAATCAGTTCTGGAATCTGGTCCAGGACTATCAAGGAGATCTTAAGGATGAGTCATCGTTAACCTGAAAACATATGCACATAGTAATTGTCCTACTGCAACAAGCTAAGGGAGCTCCAATCTATAAGTGGGCCTGTGATATTCGTGGATTTCAGAATCTGCAGGGTACAAACCTGCAGGTGAGGGTCCCACCTGGACCCTCTGAAGGCAACTAGAGTGGATTCCAGTCATCTCCAGTTTTCTGAGGCCCACGGAAGTCATGCATGACCAGGCAAAAAATCCTATTTCCAGTTTTCAGATAAAACATTTTTATGCCCTTAATTGTAGGGGCAGTCTAAAACCATAAAAACAACATATCGTGAAATGACACCAACATGGGACTTATAAAACGATAAAATGTGATATTCCGCTCAATTAATAACACCGACATTGACCCATTAAAGTGACAGCGGAGCATCTATGAACCATTCTGAATGCTTCTGACTATGTTTCTAAGTACTATGGAAAGGGAAACTGAGCCATACTCAGAGACGTCATCCGGGCGCGCCAGGAACCAGAACGCCCGGATGATTGGCAGCCCTCCGCCCTTATGGCGGAGGCCAGCCACGCCTCCCTGCGCCTCCCTGCGCCTCGAATCACTCCATTTCAGAGCGATTTGGATGCGCGGGAGGGAGGGCAGGCCCAGGAGCAGCTCGCCCGTCCTTGGGAGATGCGGCGTGGCCTGGGCCCGTCCGCGGAACTAGCGGAACGGCGTACTGGGCCGTTCCACCAGGATGACACCTCTGGCCATACTGTGCATTTACTTGCAAGTAGGTGATTGTGGCTCAGTCCATTTTGAAGGGCAGGCCACCAGAATGGTCCCAGACAAATGTATTGAACCCTATGGAAAGTGAAACTGAGCTACATGGTTGTGTCTACTCATGAGTAAACAAGCATGCCTAGGCTCCAATCGGAGGCTAGGCATAGGGGAATGCAAAGCCATCGGAATGGTCCTGATCTAATGAGAACGGTGCTCAGCATGGGCTCAACACCCATAATTTTAGGCAGATCACATTTGGGACATAAGAAGCAGCTATATTTTGAGACAGGCCATTGGTCTACCGAACTCAGGATTGTCTACACTAACTAGTGACAGCTTACTAGACAGGGGTCTTTCCAAGCCTACCTGGAAATGCCATGGATTGAACCTGAAAACCGTCTCCATGCAAATTATGTGCTCTGCCAAACTGCCCCACCCTCAGTTAATGGTGAACCCATCCACTATTGAACAAGATAGAGTAGAACAGTGGTATTCAAACTTCGGGGACCCACTTTTTAGAATGGCACTCGTGACGGAACCCAGCGGACGTGATGTCATTAACCTGGAAGTGATTTTGTGGCAGGGAGTGACATCATCAAGCAGGAACGGCTGTCATTGTAGCATAATAAAACGACACTCTTGAAATGCAAATTAGCATTCTTGGACTGCAACAATTGTTCAACCATGAAACATACCTGACAGAAAGCAAGATTAGGACAAAATAAAAGCACTGTACTAAAAGCACTGAACTGATATAAAGCACTGATATAAGCACTGATGTAAAAGCACTGAACTAAAAACAAAATAAAGAAAACTCTCTCTTGAAAATTCAAACAATAGTTTGGGTGTTCTCACAAAAGTAACAAAAGTCTCACTGAGTAATGTCTGCAATTTCCAAGATGGTTGCTCCCAGCTTTCCATGACCCACCTGACATCAGGTCACAACCCACCAAGTGGGTCCCGACCCACAATTTGAATAACACTGAATAGAAGCCTAGTAGGAGGAAAATACCACTGGGTCCAATGTGATTTAACATAAGAACATAAGAAGAGCCCTGCTGGATCAGGCCAAAGGCCCATCTAGTCCAGCTTCCTGTATCTCACAGCAGCCCATCAGGTGCCCCAGGGAGGCACGAGACACAAGTCGCTTGCATCCTGCTGCCACTCCCTTGCACCCGGTACTCTGAAGTAGCCCACCACCAATGTAAGGAGGTTGCACAATCCATCATTGCCAATAGCCCACGATGGACCTTTCCTCCAGAAATCCGTCCAATCCCAACTTAAGTGCAATTGCTCCCATTTCCAGCAGATATCCCACTTGCCTTATTCTTCAGTTACAAATGAAATAGAAAGGGCCTTTCAGAATGCAAGTGCTTGATCTGAATGTTTCTTATTGCATTGTATTGGCAAACGTAACAGCCTCAGAAGACAGGCCATGGGCAAAGGGGTCTGCCACCCAGCACAGCCTGTTGATTTTCTTTGGCTCAAGCTTCATTTTTTGAATACAAAGCCCCTCATTATTGTGTTCTCCTTCACAAGCACTTCCTATTGTTTGGCCTGTAGGGGACTATGCCATAAAATTAGCTTTTACCAAATTGTCGGTCCAATTAGACTGCAATAAAACCTCCCTCAAGGAGAAGCAAAGGAGCAGAACAAACTGTACAAAATGTTCCCACGATAGAAAATAAAAATTTGCCTTCCTTAAAGAGGGTTTGTTTTGTGGCACTGAAAAAAGTTGCTTGTATTCCAATGTCCAGGTAATATTTTTTTGTTCTTTTCTTCTGTCTCTCTTTGTTTTGAAGGATGCTAGGCAAAAAATATTTTGCGTTTCCCATTGGCTTTGTGCTGAGCTAACACGATATTGATCTTGGGGTGGTGGTAATACTAAGGAAAACAGCATGTTGCCCTACCAGACAATGTAGGGGATAAGTCTTAGCAGTGATCTCTTCATATTCCGGTGGTCTCACTTTGACAGTTAAGTCTTCTCTTGTCAATCACAAAATGTGGAACTCTCAAAGACAGATGTTTCTAGCAAAGCAAAGACATTCCTAAAGGTTTGACAACCTACACAGTCTAGGGTTGCTATTGTTGTTTTTCTTTTTTAGTGATAGGCTATAAAATATAATCCAAAGGTATTTTCTAGACCAGGGGTCGGGAACCTTTTTGGCTGAGAGAGCCATGAAAGCCACATATTTTAAAATGTATTTCCATAAGAGTCATATAATATTTTTTAACACTGAATACAACTAAATGCGTTCATTTTTAAGTAAGACCAACAATTTTAGAGTATAATAAATCTCTGAATTTATTATTTTTAATAATGTTGTTATACTGAAGCTAACCAATAATAAATAAAATACTTCTCACCATTAATGCGACTTCTGGTGCTGCATGGTTTTGCTGATGGCTTTGTAGTCTGGTTGATACATCAGTGCAATGAGTGGGCGGAGCCAGAAAAAAATGGCCACCAGGGTAAAAAAAATGCAAAAAAGGGGTTAAAAAATGCAAAAAAATAAAATAATAATGCCTGTAGCTGCCTGTAGCTACGAGAGCCAGATGCAATCCTCAAAAGAGCCACATATGGCTCCCGAGCCGTAGGTTCCCTACCCCTGTTCTAGACTTAGCCTTTCATCCTATACATATTTGCTGACAACATTACTCTGCACTGGATAATGTAACAACATGAACAACATTTTCAACTTTTTTCAGTTTCTTGCATATTTACTTTACTCTCTCTCTCTCTCTCTCTCTCTCTCTCTCTCTCTCTCCTTTACGCTATTTGTTTTCTTCTATTTGCTGGCAGAGATTTCCACTAATTAAAAGCATCAGCCATTTTTTGCGGGGTTGGGGGTGGAATAGTGATGGCAAACCTTTTCAACTTGGCGTGTCAACATTTCGGAAAACGCTTAACTTGACTCTGCTGGTGTGTCAATACCTTCCCCAACAAAAGAGAAACATTCCTTTTATTTAGAAACAATTCATTTATTTAAACAAAAAAATATAGCCCAATCATGTCTGCTGCTATCTATATATATAAAAACGGACGTGTGTGTGTGTGTGTGTGTGTGTGTGTGTGTGTGTGTGTATGTTCCTTATACACGTCTCCGTGCCTTGACCCTCTGCCATGAAACTTGGCACACACGTACCTTGCAGCCTGGAAGGAATCACTGCGGGGGTTAGCCCCCCGGGGGTGGGGGTACGCGGGGGTCTTCGCGTGAACATCGTCAGAAACGTCCGAAATCGGCATCGAATCTGTAGTTTTCGGGGTCGCCGGGATGAGTGGCGACCCTCCCGATGCCGTTGGAGTCCGGGTTCAGCCCCCCCCCCGACGTGGGGGGCAAAAAGGGGTGCGAAACACAGTGTCCGCCATGCCCTGCTGGAACACCTGGACCGATTGGCACAGAAGCCTAGCGGCCTGGCCGCAAATACTGCGGGGGTCGGGCCCCCCTAGCGCCCCCGGGGGTGGGGGTCCGAGGGGGTCCCCACATGAAAATGGTCAAAAACGGCCAAGCTGGGAGTCAAACCCACAGTTTTCGGGGTCGCCGAGATGAGTGGTGACGCTCCCAACGCAGTTGACGTCTCGGTTTGCCCCCCCACGTGGGGGGCAAGAAGGGGTGAGAAACACAGTGTCCGCCATGCCCTGCTGGAACGCCTGGACCGATTGGCACCAAACCCGGCATGCGGAAGCCTAGCACCCTGGCCACAAACACTGCAGGGTTCGGGCCCCCCTAGCGCCCCCGGGGGTGGGGGTATATGGGGGGCCCCACTTGAAAACGGTCGAACATGGCCAATATCAGTGTCAAATCCATAGTTTCCGGGGTCGCCGGGACGTGTGGTGACGCTCCTGACACTGTGCGAGTTCCAGTTCACCCCCCCTCGGCATGGGGGGCAGGAAGGGGTGCAACACACAACAGCTGCCGTGCCCTGCTGGAACGCCTGGACCGAGCGACACGAAACTTGGCACGCATACACCTTGTGGCCTGGCCACAAACACTGCAGGGGTCGGGGGCCCCTAGCACCCCCAGGGGGGTTCAGGGGGGTCCCCGCGCAAAAATGGTCAAAAATGGCCAAAATCGGTGTCGAATCCATAGTTTCCGGGGTCACCGGAACGAGTGGCGACGGTCCCGACGCTGTGCGACTTCAGGTTCACCCCCCCTCAGCATGGCGGACAGGAAGGGGTGCGAGACACAACATCCGCCATGCCCTCCTGGAATGCCTGGACCAAACGACACGAAACTTGGCACACGTACACCTTGTGGCCTGACGACAAACACTGCGGGGGTTAGACCCCCGTAGCACCCCCGGGGGTGGGGGTGCGCGGGGGGCCCAAGTGAACATGGTCGAAAACAGCCAAAATCGGCATAGCATCCATAGTTTCCGGGGTTGCTGGAGCGAACGGCGATGCTCCTGACACCGTCGGAGTCCGGGTTCGCCCCCCCTCGGCATGGAGTGCGGGAAGGGGTGCAAGACACTATATCTGCCATGCCCTCCTGGAGCGCCTGGAGCGATGTGCACCAGACTCGCCATGCGCGTGCCTTCCAGCCTGGCAACAGACACTCTGAGGGTCAGGCCTCCCTACCGCCCCCAAGGGTGGGGGTGCGCAGGGGCCCCAGGTGAAAATGGTCGAAAACAGCCAAAATTGGGAGATGGGTCAGGGATGGGTCAGCGATGGGAGATATAAACACCCGGGCAACGCCGGGTAACAAAAAGCTAGTCTCTCTATATAAAATCGGACGTGTGTGTGTGTGTGTGTGTGTGTGTGTGTGTGTGTGTATGTTCTACATAGGCTCTGCAATGCCTGGAGCGACGTGCACCAAACTCGGCACGTGCATGCCTTGCGGCTTGGTGACAAACACTGCGGGGGTCAGACCCCCCTAGCACTCCTGGGGATGGGGGTACGCAGGGGCCCCCACATGAAAATGTCGAAAACGGCCGAAATTGGCATTGAATACATAGTTTCTGGGGTCGCCGAGACGAGTGGTGATGCTCCCGATGCCGTTGGAGTCCAGGTTCGGGCCCCCTCGGCGTGGGGTGCGAGAAGGGGTGCAAAACAAAACATCTGCCATGCCCTGCTGGAACACCTGGAGCGATTGGCACCAAACCCGGCACGCACATGCCTTGCAGCCTGGAAAGAAACACTGTGGGGTGTCAGGCCCCGCTAGCACCCCCAGGGTGGTGGTGTGAAGGGGGTGCCGTGTAAAAATGATCGAAAACGGCGGATATTGGTGTCGAATCCATAGTTTCCGGGATTGCCGAGAGGAATGGCGATGCCGTTTAAGTCCGTGTTCGGACCCCATCAGCACGAGGTGTGTGAGAAGGGGTGGAAAAAAAAATGTCCAAAATGACCGACATTAGTGTCAAATCCATAGTTTTCGGCGTCGCTGAGCTGATTGGTAGAATTCATTCCTTTTCCTGTCTAATAGAAGCTTGGGATAATTTGTTACCCGGCCAACGCCGGGTAACAAAAAGCTAGTGTATTATATAAAGAAACATCCAATGAGTACAAAAATAATTAAAAAAAAATAAGTAAACCTAACTCAGTTTTTGTCAGGGGTTGGTGAATGCTGATGTGTCACTCCAAACATTGTGGTGTGTCACCTTTGACACCATCGTAGGTTTGCCATCACTGTGCTAGAACATTCTTTTAGGTCTCCATACCAAATGTGAGGGGTGTTATTGCTCATGTGACAGGGCCTTTTTAGTTACAGATCCCAAACTATGGAAGGTGGGAGAACTTCGCCCCCTTCCGAGTCCTGTTTGGCCTCTCTAGTTTTTGGATAGCGATTGTTAATTAAAATGGTTATTTAAATAATTAAAATGATTACTTTAATAACTTGTTGCAAACCACCTTAGGAACCCCATTCAGCCATAGAAAGGAAAGGAACAGAAATTCCTTTAGGAAAATGTCCTTTCCTTTAAGACAAATAACTTTTGACGTCCATTGATCCATATGGCTGGTGCAGACCATTGCTAGCTATGTGGTCCAAAGCTGGCTTTATGGCATCATGCATATACTTCCTGGCAAAAGGCACCCACCTTTCCCAAGATATTTCAGATGTATAAAGTCATGCAAAAATCACAATCTGATCAAACTCTCTCTTGTGCTTTGACTCCATCATCCATACAAAAAACATCAGCCAGCCACAGTTTACTTCTTTCCTCTTGTTTCCTTAATTTTTTTTCTATCCAACAGACAATGCATTTCTTAGATCAAAGGAAACTTCTTCTTTTTAACAGCCCAATTCCATCTACATCCCCACACGGGGCTGCAGCTGCACTGGCACAATTAGTGCTGTTATACCCCAGGGGTTTTCATGGCTGCTAAAGGTTCAGGAGTAAGGGGACAGTTGTCCCCTTATGGGGGGTAAGCACCAGCAGCCGCAGTGGATCAACGTGTGCCTGTGCCAGCTTGATTGCTGGAATAAGTCCACTTTGATTCAGGAAGGCGGATCAGATCTGGGAAGGGGATCAGGATTCAGCATGTGGTGCAGTGAGGTCATTCAGGGGGAACGGACCAGAACGGGTGTTCCAGATCCTAACGGGTTCCGTGGCTGCTTCCGGGTTTTCTTTTGTTTTTTGTTTTTCAACATTTGAATTTGAACTCAAAAGTGAGTTCCTGTTCCTAAATCATTTGAATGACACCACTGGTGTGGTGCCACCACTAATTCACCTCCTCCCGGGCCTGTTCTGCCCCCACCTTGCCCCATCCCTACCCCATTCTGCCCATCCCTCCCCATTTTGCCCACCCCAACCCCCTGCATAGGGTTCAACCCCTTCCCTGTCTTCTTCAAACACCTCTGTGGGCTTACCTACTCTGGTGGGGCTTTCTGCTCACAGGAAGCTGCTCTGGTCTCCCTGACAGTGGGCCTGCAGCAAGAGTCAGCTGAGTCTGCAGTACTTCATGACTGCAGAAGAACAGTCTCTGCTGACGCAATACTAGCAGTGGGGGAAGAGGATTGGATTGGGCCATAGGAAGAGCATGACCTCAGCAGACAAATGGCAACTACTGTGACATCCTCTGAAAAACATGCCTGCTTGTCTTTGTGCTGTATAAGGCCACAATCTGTAATGTTTTAATCTGTAAGTTTAATGATTGTATTGTAAGTTTAATGATTGCATTATCCATTGTGGTCTGTCGTTTTTAATTATCTGTTATGTTTTTTTTTAAAAAAATTATTCTATATTTTTTTTTATTGTAAGCTACCTTGGGTGCCCTAACAAGGAGCAGAAAGGCAAGATATAAATTCATTAAATAATAATAATAAATAATATCCAGACGTACCTGGGAGTAAGCCCCATGGACTATAATGGGACATACTTCTGAGTAGACATGCATAGGAGTGTGCTCTAAGCCACTGTGAATAATTGACACCATCAAATAACTAAAAATTAATAATACCTTTTTCTGTCTTCAGTTGTACCTACTTTGGATGGATTCATGTACTCCTTCCCACTGATCTTATGTAGCTATGGAATCCACATGAAAGTAGGTTGTCTGAAAATGTTTAGGTGACTTTTCATGCCACCGTATGGTGAGTTTTGATGTCTTCTGAACTTGCTACAAAACCAAGGCTGTAAAGTCTACCTCTAAGATGGTCAGAATGTCAGAAGAAGAAGGAAAAACAATCCAAAACTATACCTATAAACTATCAGAACTGATGAAAAGATTTACAGGCTCTAAAGCAAACAGGATTCAGAAGCTCCTGTCCCTAGAGCTCAATGTTGAACCTGACCTCCCTAGTCAGAGAGTCAGGAGTATCAGAACCTATAAATCTATGCAGGAATCTTGTTTTCTGTTATCATCAATATACTGTACAGCTCATATAACAATGAAGATCGACTGCGCATTCTAAGACTAGTGAAAATAATGTGATAGTGCTGCTCTACCTCACCAAAACAAAAAACAGGGGATTTTTTTTTTCCTAGTTCAGAGAACAGCTCTGAAAACGATTAGTTCAGCTTGGTTACCACTGAACTGACAAAAATCTTGATCTAATAAGAACCTAGTGGCTAGCACCCAAACCATCACCTCCTGACCTATCCAATTCATGGAGGACTTTTCCAAATGGTTTTTAAAATGTTTCTGACTTTTTTTGGTAAGTTTAAGTGTGTTTGCACACACACACACACACACACACACACACACACAAATGCATACATGAGGCAGGAAACCTGTAGAGTGGATAAAGGGAAAATAGCATTCTTTTCCTTCTCATACAACACCAGAACCAGGGGACATCACTCAAATTGAGTATTGAGAGAATTAGAACAGACAAAAGAAAATGTTATTTACTCAGCATGTAGTTAGTCTGTGGAACTCCTTGCCACAGGATGTGGCCTAGTAGTCTTAAAAGGGGATTGGATAGATTTCTAGAAGAAAAGTCTGTCACAGGTTACAGGCAGAGCCATTCCCGGCTCCAAGCACACCTGGGGATGGGTCAACAATACTGCGCCCCCTGTGAGGCCATCCCATCCCCTGTGCATTGCCCAGCCATACCTCCCTCTACCCGGAATCCCTCCATTAAGGAGCAATATAAGCGCAAGTGGGGGTGAGGTGAAAAAGCACGCAGGTTGTTTCGTGCAGCACTTGCCACCCCCTGCAGACCCTGCCTCTGGTTACAAGCCATGATGGATATGTGCAACCTCCTGATTTTATAAGCAGGATGCCCGATGCAAGGGAGTTGCAACAGGATGTAGCCCTTACCCATGCACCCACAATAATGACAGCAGACTGTGGCTTGGGGTTTTAACTGGGCCACTTTATTGAATTTGCTAACACAGAGATTTGCAACAAGGAATCAAGTATTCTGAAGGGAATAGTTCCCTCCCGGGTGCAGGGCTTGAAATGGGAGGAGACACACCTAACCATCTTCCTTCCTGTAGATCCTGTAGTTGGATTGGACAAACCATCCAACTCGAGACCAGGCACAGTTGTCCAAACTGAGCCTGCCTGTCATTGTTGCCCCCGAAGGGTTCTGAGCAGCTAGCCAGCTCAGCTTGAAGGCAAACCTTTTAGCCATGCCAGGCGAGTCAAGGGATTAGCTAGACAACTCGTCAAGCCGAGTAGGCATCATCAGAGCTGCTGTGCCTCCCCGCTGACCTTGCTGCCCCGACATGGACACCGAGAGCTACTGCCTGCCTTTACCCCGCACCTCTCATTCCAAGTGACCACCTGCACTAACTAACTACCCTGTCCCACCACCCTGCCATTGGCAGACGCTTGCCAGTCTGGGGTAGGCGAAAAAACCCTTCCTCGGCTAATCAGAAAGAAGGCAAAAAATCCCTACCCAGCCCTCGTAGAGCAACCAACTAATCTCAGACTAGCAGAAGGGTGGTCAGGTGGGGTAGCCAGCTGGAGCCGCAAATGATTCTGCATGGGGGACATGCCTGTGCACGAGGCTGCATCTCCATCCTGTTCGGGCCTGGCGGCCAATCAGCTGCCTCGTCCCAGCCTGCTTGTCTCCAGCGAGATGGGGCAATGGGCCGTTAGCATGCGAAGAGTACTTTGTGTGCTCTCTGAAGTATCTGGTGGGCCATTGTGAGATACAGGCAGCTGGACTAGATGGCCTGATCCACTGGGGCTTGTCTTATGTTCTTACTAGCCTTTTGTTACCCGGCATTGCCCGGGTAACAAATTATCCCAAGCTTCTAGGCAACCCTGGAAACTATGGATTCGACACTAATGTCGGCCGTTTTTGAGTATTTTTACATGGCACCCCCTGCATACCCCCACCCCCAGGGGCGCTAGGGGGGGCCTGACCCCCACAGTGTTTGTCACCAGACCGTAAGTCATACATGTGCCTAGTCTGGTGCCAATTGGTCCAGGTGTTGCAGCAGGGCATGGCGGACATTTTGTTTTACCCCCCACACTGTGGGGGGGGCGAACCCAGACTCCAATGGCATCAGGAGCGTCGCTACTTGTCTTGGCGACCCCGGTAACTATGGATTTGATGCCAATTTTGGCCGGTTTTGACCATTTTCATGTGGGGGCCTCTGCGTACCCCCCACCCTCGGGTGCCAGGGGGCCTGACCCCCACAGTGTTTGTCGCCAGGCAGCAAGGTGTATGCGTGCCGAGTCTGGTGCCAGTTGCCCCAGGTGTTCCAGCAGGGCATGGCAGACGTTTTGTTTCACACCCCACGCCGAGGGGGGGCCGAACCTGGACACCAGAGGCGTCGGGAGTGTTGCCGCTTGTCTCGGTGACCCCGGAAACTATGGACTCGATGCAGATTTTGGCCATTTTTGGCCGTCTTCACGTGGGGGCCCCCGTGCACCCCTGCCCCTGGGGGCACTAGGGGAGCCTGACCCCCACAGTGTTTGTCGCCAGGCCACAAGGTTTTGGTGCGCATCCGGGTGCTGGGTTTGGTGCGCGTCGCTCCAGGCGTTCCAGCAGGGCATGGGGGGATTTTGTTTTGTACCCCTTCTGGTCCCCCACGCTGAGGGGGGGGGGCAAACCCAGACTCCAATGGCATCGGGAGTGTCGCCGGTTGTCTCGCCAACACTGGAAAGTACGGCCTCTACGCTGATTTAGGCCATTTTCAGCCATCTTCATGTGAGGCCCCCTGTGCACCCCACCCCTGGAGGCGCTGGGGGGGGGCTGACCCCCACAGTGTTTCTCACTAGGCCTCAAGGCACGCACATGCCGGGTTTGGTGCACGTCGCTCCAGGTGTTCCAGCAAGGCATGGAGGGCATTTTGTTTTGCACCCCTTCTGGCCCCCCATGCCGAGGTGGGGCCAAACCCGGACTCCAACGGCGCCAGGAGCGGCGCCACTCATCTCGCTGACCCCGGAAAGTACAGCCTCGACGCCAATTTCGGCCGTCTTCACGTGGGGCCCCCTGCTTACCCCCACCCCCGGGGGTGCTGGGGGGGCCCTGGACCCCGCAGTGTTTGTCACCAGGCTGCAAGTTGTATACGTGCCAAGTTTCATGTCTATCAGTCCAGGCGTTGCGGAGCCTATACATACACACATACACACACCCAATGCTGAAATGGTGGGACATTGACATGATGATTGACAACTGCCTTGGCACTGGAACAACTCATCAATCCAGAATTCAGCTTAGTTGATTATAACTGTAGTACAAGTTGCAAAACTTGTATCATAAGCAAAGAGTCAGGTATTATGTTCGCTAAAGAAGACAAATATTCCATTGGGGCTGTTTTTGTTTCAAACATAGAGAGACACATTTCAATTCCCGCAAAGTTATGTTCTTTAATGGCTTTTAATTTTAACAATATAACCTGATTGTTTATGCTTAATGTCATGCTCATTACAGCATCTATTGATTACATTTAGAGTGTGCCAAAGTTTGAATGAGATTTCCTTCAGAACTTGATAGAGGGCTATAGTCTCTGCGAAGCTAATAATCTGCAATAACGGTGATTTCTTTTCTCTCTTTAGAGCAAATGAATTACTTCTGTGAGATGGCATCATTTGATTTAGGCTGGATTGTGTTGCGCCTACACTGCAATCAACACTCATCAATGATGTAGGGCCTATTTCTCTTAGGAACCAAAGTGAGTTACGTCGAACAAACAAAGCTGAATTATGCAGCTGCTAATGTTAAAAAAGGCTTCGCCATCTGACTTGGAACGTGGTATATCTCCTCAGCCTCTTCTTTCTCAAGCCAACAGGGTTTCAAAGAATCAAGCAAGGTTGCGGAAGGATTTGATGGAGTGCAGGAATACATCCAAGAAGAATCAGATGTGATGAGATCTTGAAAGGTTCATGGAGAAATGGGACCTCTGGTTCCGCATATTATTCCATGAACTGATAACATATGTTTTGCTGTCAAAACAGTTAGATCTATCCAGCGGCGTCATTCAGCTGGAATGCTGGGCAGGAGGAACGGGTGAGCAGCAGCCCGCCCGTTGCATACTGCTCCGTTTTGCCGTCTTCTCCGCCCCCCACGGGGGTGGGGAAGACGGCAAAACGGAACGGCACGCAACGGGCGGGCTGCCGCTCACCCGTTCCTCCTGCCCAGCATTCCGGCTGAATGATGCCGCTGGATCTATCCCTGGGAATATTTGGGGTGCTGATTTAAAAAATGGCATCAGTTTTCCCCGATCACATCTGGTTTCTGAGCTGCAATGTAGCCTCCAGCTTCCTCGTGAGGAAGCCTATGCCATGGCATAACGAGGTTACGTCCTCTCTCCAAAACTAGACAAATGAGGGCGAAACTGATAGTGTTTTTGGAATCAGCACCCCAAATTCTTATAAAACCACCATAAAATTTTGGAAAAAAATAGTTTTGCTGACCCTCAATTTGACCCTGTGTAATACTATGGAATGGCCTTCCTAGGTATCTTCAGTAAAAATTTTAAAAAAATGTTTTTGATGTGAACTGAGCAGTAGTGGCGCTTCGGGGCAATGGCACTGTAAGCATTGCAGACTAGGCAACATGCCATATAATTGGTCCCGCTAACTTGTTGTTGGAGCCATTCTGGGTAAAAATGGCAATTGTGTTGCAGTTGCTGCCCAGAATGGCTCCGATGGTGAGTGGAGGGGCCACTTACATTAGTGCATTGCAGTGCCTACCAGTGGCAGATGTGTCCGATACTCTGCCCTGTGTGCCTCCAATAATCCCCCCCGCATTAGCTCCCCACCCCCTGTGCTGACCCCGCTATGCACGGCCACAGTGTCCGGAATCACTCCATTTTGGAGCGATACAGACGCAAGGGCCAACAGGAGGGCCAAAAGCTGCTAATAGCTGCAGCGCTACATGTCTCTGCGCTGCCCCCTCCCTCCACTGGTGCGGTGCCTAGGGGGCAAGTAACCCCCTCAACAAACAGGTACTATCGCCACTGGTGCCTACAATACTTACCACACTGTCCCCATAGCTATGCTACTGGAACTGAGCATTGGCATTTTGGATAATGGAGAAGCATAACATTGTGGGAAAATACCAGCTGGCGCTGGGCATCAGTGCTAGGAGGACATCCAGGAGGACCCCTGGGTGGTAAGTATTCCCACTGGGCAGTGGGGAGGCTTCTCAGGACAGGAGAGTGAAGGGAGGGAGCAAGATGGGGTCAGAAGTGAATGGAAGGAGAAAGAGCCGGAGAGTGGATTAGGCCCAGGAGTGGGGAAGGGATAGCGGCAGATTCTGCCGCCAAATCCTATAACATCTCCCAATCAGTGGAGCCTGACACTGGCCTCCTTAGTACTGCATCCGCTAAATAGCAGGCGCAAGTCCAAGGAGGCCCATTGGGGCCAGTGACGTTCTACATGGGGTAAGGGAACCGATAACCAATATTCCCTCACCCTGAGGAGATTTTGGTGGCTGCTCTGGCACCGCAGGATGTTGCAGTAGCCATTTCAGTGCTGCTGTACTGCACCACGCCAGCATCCCACAGGATTGGGCTGTTACACAACAGAAGAAGTATGGCAGTCCTTGTTAACGTAAGACATGCATCCCAGGATAACAACCATAGAAAACGTAGCTCTGAGACAGCAACCTCAAACTGCTGGTTACATAAAACAAGACAATGAAACGGTAGTGGAGTAGGGAAGGCAAGAGTCAGTGTGCAATCCTAACCTGGAGATAGGCCAGCGCAGTTAGGCCAGCAATGTTTGGCCAGCACAATGGGCCACCGTAAAGTATGTTTGGACCACTCTCGGAGTCTGAGAGGATGGCGCACAGATGACTCCGAGTGTGGTCCAAATTCACTTAACGGTGGTTCTTGTGCTGACCAAACTATGCCAGCCTAACTGTGCCGGCCTAACTCCAGGTTAGGATTGCACTCGCAATGAAACCAGTAAGCATTTATGTTTTACTCACCCAGCAAAAAATAATAAATAAATAAATAAATAAATAAATAAATAAATAAATAAATAAATAAAAAAGACAATCAACGGAAGTATATATTCATTTGGTCACTTGGAAAACCCATCATTCTGTTGTGATCTCAGAAAGCAAGCCTTTCTGAGAAAGCAGAAAGCAGCTAGTTAAGTTCTCCAGCACCTGGTGGTGATGATTTACTAATTATATTTCCGTTGTAAAAAAATTACATATAATTAGCAATAAAGTATCCGCCATAATTGCAGAGTCAGATTCAGAGTCTTGATGCCTGTCCCAGAAAAGCCAAATGTGGTGATGAATTTTCTCATAACAGCTTCACAGGTTTTTGAAACACGCTATCTAATATGCTTACAGGTGTAATGAGCAACCAAATAATTGGGATGAGTTAAGATGTGTTACACAGCATCTGTTGAGATCATTCTTTGCTTCTAATTGCAATTAGCAAACATTTTCCTATGTAGATGACTTCCAATTCAAGTACAGTTACTTGCTGCTGAACTATCATTATGATTGCTTTTTTTCTTTTTGTCCCCATAGTTGACTTCTATTTTTGTTGGCCTTCTATTGTGAGCGGAGAGATGTTTCAATGTGGTTCTGAATGAACAGATGTAGCAGTGAGCCCAATGGAGTACAAAGGACAAAGCAGTGGTATGTTTATGGAGCAGGGGGAGACCTGGGTGCCCAGTGGAAGGTAGGCAAGTTCCAAATCCTGGCTCTCTGTCATATAGTGAGCCACAAATTTCTATACTATTTATTTATTTATTTGTTTGAAGAATTTATACCACGCCTTTCCCATGCCGAAGCAAATGCCCAATTTACATATTCATCTACTGTACATTCAAAAGCTGAAAGAGACGGAGTATGGGGTTGTGGTTGGAGATGTTGGTGGTTGGCCAGGGAGCATCGCAAGGGTTTGTGTCACCCTGTGTCACCATGCTCATGGTGTCACCCCCATGATGGACCTCCTCCCAGGTGACCCAGTCCTTGCTGAAATTTAGAGCGCAATCCCATGCGCCCATTTGGGTTGACGCAATGTGGTTGCGTCGACGCAAAACACGGAGCACTGATGTGGCGTCGCCAACTGGCACCCCTGCATCAGCGCTGCAACACCGGGAGCAGTGCTGCCTGCAGCGTCAGCCTAGGAGTGTGGGTGACGCGCCTCCTCTGTGCCAGCTAAACCTGGCTTGGGTAGAAGCATTCTGAGGTGGGCAGGAGGGTGGAAGTGGGTGAGGGTGGGTGTTCCCGAGTGGGTGTTGGGCGGATCAACAGGAGGGGGGTGGGTCTGGGATTCGGCCAAATCCTAAACCTCATCCCCAGGGCACATGGCCCTGATTGGGGCCCCTTGGCCTCCTCGGATATGTGCCTGCAATTTCATGGGCGCAGATCCAAGGAGCCCATAGCGGAGGCTAGTGCCTCCCTCATGCAAGGGCATGAATGTGCCCTTGTGCGAGGGAGGCTCCACTCTCCATGTAAGCAATGCTGGATACAGCACAGGCCCGCAGGATTGGGCTGTTACAAAAATCTGGGGCTTGGTGGACTTGCTTTCTTTCTGTATTTGATAGTATTCTCTTTGTGTGTTTGTTTCCTTAGGTTTCTAGAGACTTCTGCATTAACACAGGATTTATGCAGCTCACTTCATCTTGTCCTGCTGCTTATTTCACATTCAGACCAATAATCCTGTAAATGAGAGATATCCCAGCTAGTCTTTACAACTAATTGTGGTATTGCAAGCAAAGCATTCTGGCTCCCAGAGAGGAATCAGTAGCAGGAGTAAATGCATACTTAAGAAACAATGGTCCCTTTTGCATGAAAGCGTATTTTGTTTAAAAACCGAGGAAAGAGGAAGACACCATAAAAGAGCAAGATGTGCATCTCACCGCCAACATAAATGAGAGATGGGATTTGATTGTTCAGTTAAGATTACTTAGGGCCAGTGATGTCATGCAGGGGGTATGCGGGGGTACGCAAGTACTGGTTTCTAGGATTATGGCTGGCCCCGCCCATTCACCCGCCCACTCGTCGACTCTGCCCCCTGCAACATTTGAATTTCCTGCACGTTTGAGTTGCCTGCATGTTCTCAGAGCCAGGCAGGCAGGCAGGCAGCGAGCGGAGCCTTGCCTTGCCTTGCCACTGAAAAATGAGCTGCTCTGGGGTTTTGGAAGTGTTGGGTCACTTTAACATGATGCCAGACCTCCTTAACATGTTCTGGGGGTGCTGTGGAATACTGTTGCAACTGTTGGGTCAGTTTCAAATTGTCTGAGGCCTCAAAAAGGGCTTTTTCATGTCACTTCCTGCCACGACCTCACTTCTGGCTTATGACGTCACTTCCGGTGGGCGGGTCCCGACACGTGCCAATCAAAAGTGAGTACCTGTTCTTAAATCATTTAGATGACACCACTGCTTAGGGCCCAATCCTGAAGCTGGTGGTAAGCTGTTGCCTCCACTCCGGTATCGCGTGCACGCCATAAAGCACATCCACAGCACCACTGAAGGTCCCGATGCTGTCACTGGGCATTCCTTCACCCGTGGTGCAGAGCATCAGCGCCACAAAGTGACCACTCTTCTGCTGACTGCAGCAAGTGAGCTGGCAGAATTAAATGGCTTTTGGGGGAACAACAACAACAACAACAACAACAACAACAACAACAACAACAGTATTTATATACCACCTATCTTGGCCATTGGATTGCCCTTTTGACTTTAATTCAAGGCAGTTCACTTTGGCAGGCTTTTTTCTAAACCCCAAGGGGTTTTTACAAATAACAAAGAGGTTCTAATCTAATCAAGAGCACAATCCTAACCTGGATTTAGGCTGCATAGTTAGGCCAGCAAAGTATGTCTGGCACAAGGGCCACCATGAAGCGGGTTTGGACCACTCAGGGTCAGAAAGGATGACTCATTGTGTGCTGGCCTCTCTGACTCCAAGAGTGGTCCAAATATACTTTACGGTGTCCCTTGTGCCGGCCAAACATTTCTGGCCTAACTATGCCGGCCTAACTCCAGGTTAGGATTGCACTCCTAACCTGATCAAGAATGGCTACATTCAGATGGAACTTTCACAGTCTGATCGCACTTGATGGCAACACTGTTGCCTCCATGCTGGCTGATAATTGGCTGACGGACGGCTTCTTTGCTCTCACCAAAGAAACAGTTGGCCCAGCACACCTCCTCTTTCACAGGCAGCTGGAGACAGGGAAGGATATGGAGAAGGCAGGGAGAGGACATTATTGGGTGGGGAAGGAGCTGCTCTGGGAGGGGGTGGGACTGATGCCAGCTGTTGCTGTCACATCCTGAACCCCCGTGTCAGGCTTAGATCCCCGACAGGGGGCTACTCCAGTCTCTGCCATGGGGCTATGTTCATCCCCTTCCCCCAAGGAGACTACCGCAACTGTTGTGGCTCCCACAGGATACAGCAGTAGCCATTTTGGTACCACTGCTCCTCTGGAAGCTGGGCAGCTCAGGATTGGGCTGTTATTTCTTAACAACTCACGTGTTAGATTCCTAACTTTCATGCATTAATTAGAAATGGAATGTCTTCCTCTTTCTTCAGGGATCAACAAGGATTCCCTCTTTTGAGTAAAAGGAAATCCTAATTATTAGCACCGCATAGTGGCAGAATGTCAGTACTTCAAGCGATTAACAAGTACTTCCAGGCTTCTCTCGCATTCAGACATTTTTGTTTGTAATTAATTATAATTAATTACAGCAAGTAATTATAAAACAGTATGCTTCCTTTCTAAATTAATGGTGGTAGGGTTCAATGATATCTGGAATTCACATCCTGTGGCATTGCAATCCTTTTCTAGGGGGCTTGTGGTCACTCAGGAGTGATAGAAAATACTCATTAATTTGTGTTCATTAATGAACATTAATGACAGGAATAGAGCAAACATTTTCGACTTCCATGACTGACCAGGCCATTGGCCACTGCTCCCCATTTGGGCTCTGATCCTACACACTGTATAGGTGGTGGGTTTTTCATGAGGATCCTGCAGCTTCCCACATTGGGTTCTGCAGCTCCCCAGGGAGCTGGGGCTCACAGTTTGGGAACCACTGGAATAGAGGGTAGACTCTTATTACCCTGAACAAATTACTGTTTTATAACAGTATTTTCACTGCCTGGTCAACACCAGGTCAGATTGTTCAATTGAAATGAATACTCTTAGTTCATTTAAGAGTAAGGAGCTGGCACAAGCCAAATTCTATTTCATATTGAGCACTGATGATATGCCAGACTTGATGGCAGGATACACACTTGAAGTTGCCATGTGCTGACATCAACCACACAAAAACAGACTGTATGAGAATCCAATGCAGAAATGACTACACCTGCAATGGTCTTTGGTCAGCAACAAAAGGTTCTGAGCAGAGGTTCTAAGGGAGGGCAAAGCTCTAAGTTTTGCAAGAAGCCTTACCTTGCAGTGGAAATCACTCCTCTCCTGCACCGTTTTAGCCAATCCTCACAGGGAAAAGCAACATCTTGGCGTTGCTTACTGGCTACAGCAGCAAGGGAGAGGAGGGATTTACATGACAGGGGCAGGCTTCTTGCAACACTTAGAGCTTTGCCCTCCCTGTAGATCCGCCTCTGGTTCTGAGATAGAAAGAGACTGGGAAGGGTTTCCAGTAGTGAAGGCGTTCAATCCTCCTATATTTCTGTTTCTCTTCATGGATCCCAATCCCAGCATCCCTTCATGCCAGCCATCAAAATCATATTAGACCCATTTCTCCATTCTTAACTCCTGCAGCAACAGCAACAGCCAAAGCAAGTCTACTTAGAAGTAAGTCTTGTTGTTCTATTAGGCTTAAGTAAGATTGCACTCTTATGCACACTTAGATAGAACAGCGAGACTGAGAGCGCAATCCTAAATTGAGTTCGGCCGGCATAAAATAAGCCAGCAAAGTTTGGCCTGCACAAGGGACACTGTCAAGTATGTTTGGACCACTCTCCAAGTCAGAGAGACTAGCACACAGATGTGAGCCATCCTCCCTGACTCCGAGAGTAGTCCAAAAACACTTTATGGTGGCCCTTGTGCTGGCCAAACATTGCTGGCTTAGCTTATGACGGCCTGACTCCAGTTTAGGATTGCGCTCTCAGTCTCGCTTTTCTGTCTAAGTGTGCATAGGACTGCAATCTAAATTGCAGTAAAGCCTCAGGACATACTTTTTGTGTTTGTGAGACTGTAATCCCATATCCTGTACACTTATACTGAAACTAAGTCCCATTTCATGCATTGGGTTTACTTCTGAGTAGACATGCATAGGCTTGCACTAACAGTCTCAGGGCGCAATCCTAACTTGGAGTTAGGCTGGCACTGTTAGGCCAGCAAAGTTTGGCCGGCACAAGGAATACCATGAAGTATGTTTGGACCACTTTCATAGTTAGAGGCCAGCACACAGACGAGCACCATCCTCCCTGACTCTGAGAGTGGTCCAAACGCACAAACGTATCCCTTGTGCCGCCAAACTTTGCTGGCCTAACTGTGCCGGCATAACACCAAGTTAGGATTGAGCTCTTAGAAGCTCCTAGTTCCTACCTAAACCCTTGATAGCATATTCATTTTAAATATGACAGCATTTATTATAGCAAATGTTTGTATGATGTTATTCTTGCATAAGCTCCAAGCTAAGGATGCTCAATGTCTAACTTGCAATAATACAAAATGAACCTGTTTGATTTAATGTGCCTATGCTATGTTCTAAAACCAGCCTTGTGAGCCTGAGTTCAGTTCAGCTGGTTGAATTAGGGAATGGTTCCTACGACTGGTCCCTGGTATAACCAGGACCACATCAACTCCCTGAGTCAGTACGATGCAAAGTCACAGCTGTTCTTTTCTGAATCCTGTGCCATGGAAGGAGCAGGGGGTAGTGGGAGGGCCATTACAGAATCAGCAATGCTAGCCATGATCAGCTTGTGCCATTTTGCTTTGGCTTTTGGAACAGAGCACGATAATTGTAGCCATGGGAGCTGCCTAAGACTGGGCAACCACTTCACAGGTGTGAGAACATCTGACCAAATCCCTTCTAGAGGGAAGCTGCCAATGAAAGCACCTGGTTTTTTTTCGGTGGGGGTTGCTTGCCGCTGCCAAAATCACCGTTGCAAGTTGATGGACAAAAATAAGCAGCCTTGAAGGGAGGATGTTACACCTGGTCAGGAGCAAAAAGTACAATACAATACTATACAAACCTTTATTAGGCATACACAGATTAATACAAATAGTACCATACGAAGCGATAAGCCTAAAATATCATTCCAGTAAAGGGAAGGGAAGAAAAATCAGACAACCAACCTCTTTTCAATCACAGCTCCTTAATACTGGATGCCAACAGCTTGGAACATTTCAAATGGATCAGATTTAGAGCGCAATCCCACCCAGCGCGGGAACGGCAAGGCCAGCCGGCCAGCGTCATATCCAGTACTGTGCCTGGGAGGCTGGAGCCTCCCCGCAGCAAGGGAGCAGAGGCTCCTTTACCGTAGGAGCTGGGAGGCTGGAGCCTACCTATGTGCTCCTCGGATCTGCACCCGCTAAAGTGTGGGTGCAGATCCGAGGAGACCGCACGGTCCAAATCGGGGCAACGCAGCCTCTAGATTGGGCCTAGGATTCGGCCTTACAGCCGAATCTGAAGCCCGCCTATGTCACGCTCTCGTTCCGCCCACATACCGCCCTCCTCCCACCAATCCCTGCGGCACGCTGTCAGCACGCCTCCCTTGCACCAGCCGGCTTCGGCTGACGCAAGGAAGGCGCTGTGCAGGCACTACAAGGCCAGCACTGCCACCAGCGCCAGCCCTATGGCCTTACCGCTGACACGGGGCACACAATCGGCGCCTCTGTGTCAGCGCTAAGCGTGCAGCACCGCCTCAACCCCGTTGTGCCGGTGCTGCACAGGAGGCAGGATTGCACTGCCCAAAACTGTGCAACTGGGTGAGTTATATGCTCATTATCGCCCTCCAACAGAAATTGAATGGTAGCATTCTCCGAATACCCTATTTTAATGTGAAGCAATGGGACAAGGTATTGTTGTCTTAGATCTTGGTACCTGGTGCAGAGCAACAAGATACGTAGGAAGGATTCTACCATGCCTGAGTTACAACTGCATAAACGTTCTGCCCTAGGAATGTTTCTGAACCAACCAAGAAAATCATTAGATGGCATCACATTGCAGCGTGCCAATGTGAAGGCCCTCCGCTCAGATGGGCGCTCTAGAAAAGTCAGGTCCTTTAGCTGTTGCCCGAATGTGCTTTTATGTGGAAAGTCTAAAGGGAAGCATGTTGTTTGTTTGTTTGTTTGTTTGTTTGTTTGTTTGTTGCTGCATTTAGAGTCTCTTATCTTTCAATATCAGATAGCCTTGTTACCTACCAGTAACTTCTAAAGAGGGTGCCCTCTTTAAGGGTGCAATCCTATGCAGCGCCAGAACGGCGAGGCCAACTTGGCAGCACCATATCCGACGTTGCATAGGAGAGGCTGGAGACACCCCCCCCCACTCCCTTACCATAGGGGAGGCTACAGCCAGAGCCTGGGACAGAGCCTCTCTTGCAACAACCGGCCTTGGTCGGAGCAAGGCAGGCTCTCTGTCGGCGCTCTGAAGCCAATGCTATGAGTCGCATCAGCTTCAGAGCTTTAGCGCCAACGCTGGGGTGCGACTCGGCCCCCCGTGTCGGCACTAAGCACGTTGCGTCGATGCAACAATCTAGGATTGTGCTGTAAAAGTACAATCCTAGCTGTGGCCATGGTGGAATTGGTGACAAAGAAGCTAAAATTTGACACAAAATTGAATGTTTGCAAAACACCAAGAGAAGGGTATTTTATTCCATTTTTTTCAATGTCTATTTTATTCCATTTTTTCTATGTCTATTTTATTCCATTTAAAAAATAAATAAATTGAAACAGTTTCTACCTTCAGCTATGTTGAAAGGACTTATATGCTGCAAATCTTTAGACTGCTAAACACAAGGTGACAGATATTGTAAAGCAGGAAAACGGACGTATAACAAGAAAGCCTAAAAAACAGGAAAATATTAGATGGAGCGTCTATATTTGAAATGATCTTCCTAGTTTCTTTCTTTCTTTTTGACGCAGCCCATTCTACTGCTTGATGGTTTTCATTGATCTGAAGTACACAAGTGTCAAATCAGAGGGAAAGAGAATTATACAGCTTTAAAACCAGTATGAATAAAACTTGCATTTTGAGTTGATTGGTTTTCTCTAGTGACTCTAAACTGTCAAAAGAGATAGTCTCTTTCAGTAGTTTTGTTCTCAAGATCAGTTCTGTTTTGTTTGTTTTTTAGCAAAAGGAGTTCCAGGAAAGCAGACCATGCATTAGACAGCAACCTGGAGGCCAAATGAAATACGATCCCAATTTTTTTTTTTTAAAAAAAAAACCTTTGCACAACATCTGCTAATTTTCTTAAGAAGGAAGTTTATATTGACATCATTGTCATCTTTTCTCCAGAGGCAAAAATCAGCTATATTGGGTCATTTTAAATGGGACAACAACTTGAGAGTAAATTATTAACACACACCCCTTCACTGTATTCCTAATATTGATTATTCCCTTTGGCTACTATTTCTGCTTGAACAAAGAAACACGACAGGGCCAAATGCATGATCAACATCAAGTGTCCTTTGGTTCTAAAAGTTATTTGTGCATTGGAGTAATTGTCTCCAGAATCATATGTGGATCATAACAGAGTGTGACCAAGAAACCATATGAATGAGTTTTACATTGCAAGCTTGCAGGCATTTTTTTCCACAAATAAATCTACTGATATGAGTGGATCTTATTTCCAAGTAACAGTTAAGACTGGGCTGTTAAGAGTACAAGTCTATCAGCACAATCCTAACCAGTGCCAAGACAGCAGGGACAAATTGGCTGAACTGCATTCTATGCTGGAAGTGAGCAGACTGGAGGTCTGGATGAGGTAAGGGGATGAGGTAAGGGGATATTGGGAAAGCCCCAGCCTGCACAATGGGTCTTCTGGCACCTGTATCACTCAATAGTCAGTGCAAGTCCAAGTTCAGCCATGTCAGGGCAGTGACATACCTGGAGGCTGTGGCGCCCCCAGGCATCAATGGTATGACATCATGTGACATTGTGCCCTGTAATGATGTCACATGACATCACTTTCAGGAGTGCTTGCAGAGGTGGCTGGCACCCGCCTTCAAGCAACACCCAAGGCTTGTGCCTTGGCTTGCCAGAAGGTAGATATGCCAATGTGTCAGGATTTCAGGCCTCAGCAGCAATTGGGTGAAAGTTTTTGAGAAGAAGGAATTATCAAATGTATAATGTAGGGCCAATTAGCAATTACTGCTGAGAAGGGCCACAACAATTAGAACGCATAAATGGGCCTTCTCTGCATTAAGAAGACTGCTGTAAAGGAGTCTTGTCATGTGGGTCTCCAGTCTACAGGTCTCTTCTTGCTCCCACAGCTGCAGGGAGACATGAATGAAAAGCCAACTTGACTCAGACATGAGAGGGAAGCTGGGATTGGACAAACAGAAGAAAACGAGGAATAATTAGTCAGTGATTTACAGTGCAATCCTAACCTGGAGTTAGGCCGGCACAGTTAGGCCAGCACAAGGGACAGCATAAAGTATGTTTGGACCACTCTCAGAGAGACCAGACCACAGATGTGCGTCATCCTCCCTGACTCCAAGAGTGGTCCAAATGTGCTTTACAGTGGCCCTTGTGCCGGCCAAACTTTGCTGGCCTTATTGCGCCAGCCAAACTCCAGGTTAGGATAGTGCTCTTAGCCTAGGTCACACAGAATCTTTCTCTGATTAATTTAATGCGATTAACAGCCCAAGCCTATCCAATGCCGGCGTAGAGGCTGGGCCCAGGCTGAATCCAGCACTGGAACTGTGCAGGAAGGAGGTCTCCTCAGAGTAAGGGAACATTTGTGTCAAGCCCTTGCCTGCTTAATGGGGCTGCTCAGATCAGCTAAATTGCTAGTGCAGATCCAAGAAGCCGTGTGTAGTACAGACAGACCAAAATGGGGATTAGGATACAAGGAGGCCTCCTCCACCATCCCCACCCCCTCCAGGCCTGAACCGCCTCTCCCTGTGCTCTCTTCCACCACAAAACACCTGCTCCCTACCTCTGCCCTGGCCCTATCTCCCTGCTTCCCTGCACAGCACTTAACTGCCCTGGCAGCCATCAGGAGAAATGCAGCAACTGCAGGATGGCTCAGGCCTCCACGACAACAATGTCTACTCCCTGGGCGTTGAAAAGTACTTTAAGGCACTATTACAACACCCAGCGCTGGCACTGTGGCTGGAGCACTTGTGCTTGTCCCTGCCTGCAGTGGGGAGGACAGTAGATCAAGGCTGGGAAGGGGTCGGTATCAGCAGCAGTGGTGCATGCCAATAACCAATCCCACGTCTTGGCCTCAATCCCCCAACCCAGGTCCACGTGGATTTGCATCATCTATAGAGCTGCACTCCCGAGAACATCATGTCATGCACTCCCGAGAACATCTAAAGACAAGTGCCTAAATTTGGCCGGTAAATCTTTGTTCAGAATGTGTTTACATCATGACATGATGTGGCTAAATGGTTTATGTAAGTTTAATTCGGCTGCGGAATTTACACATGTTTCACCCACTGGCTGTAGTGTAGTGGACTATCTGCTGATTTCTGTGGGTTTATTTCCCTCTGTTTTGGACTTTGAGATCTCTGACTTTAAGTTGAGTGACCATCTGCCTCTGTCTCTCAAGCTTCAACTGAAGGATAGGTTAAGACCCCCGCCGTCGAATCTTGCGGGGAAGTCTCAATTTTTAACCAAGTTGATCTGGAAAGAGCCTACTCTTTTAGAAATTCGCCAACTTTTGGATGACCCACCAGGAAGGGAAATGAGCTCTATACTTTCGTTCGAAACTGTCAGTTCGAAACTGTCAGTTCGAAACTGACCCTTGTAATGTACTTGCCATTTACGACAAGCTTGTCCAATATGTAGTTTCCAACTTAAAACAGACATCTAATAGGGATACTCCTGGTCCTCCCTGTCATTGCCAGGGAAAATCTATGCGAAGTGTCTCCTTTCTCACCTGTTGCAGTGGATAGACCAATATAAGATTCTGGGCATCGAACAAGCTGGTTTTAGAAAAGGAAGATCTACTGTCGATCATGCTATAGTGCTAGCCCATTTAATATCTAAATACACGAGCAAGCCAAAATCGAAACTTTTAGTGGCATTTCTGGACTTGAAAGCGGCTTTCGATAGTGTTAATAGAGAACGTTTGTGGGAAAAATTGGAGGAACTACATATTGATCAAAATCTCCTCAGATCCATCCAGAGCTTGTATTATAATACGTCCTGTCAAATAAGACTGACCTATGACGGTAGACTCTCAGAAGACATCCAGACCAACAAGGGAGTCAAACAGGGCTGCATTTTAGCACCGACCCTGTTTAACCTGTTCCTGAACGATTTAGCGGGATATCTTGAACAAGCTGAGGGTCACCCTCCTAAAATGGGTAGGAAGAAAATACCTCTCCTATTGTATGCTGATGATGCGGTCCTGTTATCTCAGATGCAGAGAGGCCTACGCAATCTAATTAACAGATGTCTTCGCTACCTCTCTGACAATAAACTGTTCCTAAACTTTAAGAAATCTAAGATTGTCGTTTTTGCGAAAACCTGGTCGCCTCTCAACTGGATTTTTGATGGGGAGAGAATTGAACAGGTTAAATCGTATAGGTACCTGGGTATCACTTTCTCCTATAATTCATCTTGGATACCCCAGAGAGAGGTAGTAGTAAATGCAGCCAGCTCATCTGTTTTTGCTATTCTTAGATTTTTTTTACGGCAAAGGGGGTCAATATATTCCGGCGGCCATAAGAGTGTTTAAAGCTAAAATCATCTCTCAAATTTTGTATGGCCTACCGGTCTGGATGAAAGCGTATAACCCCGACTTGGAACGATTACAGGCGTCTTTCTTAAGAAAGATACTAGGTCTTCCAAACTGTGTACCGTATGCCGCATTATGCTTGGAGACAGGTCAATTAACAATAAAGACTATAGCATGGCTGTGCATTTCCAGATTTTGGATTAAAGCTTATTTCAATGTTAATGATGACACCTTAATAGCCTACCTTTTGAAGGATGTCCACCACATGGCGGATGATTGGATAACTAAAATGAAAGAAATTGGAGTGTGGTCGGAACTATTGGTGGCTGGCTCGCAATTGGATGCACTTCGCATGATCAAATCTAGGCTGATGGACATTGAACAGCAAGACCTCTATAGTGCAGCAAACTGTCGCTGTTCGCCAGCGTACTTCCATATTCCTTTGGAGCTTGGAAAAATGCCAACGTACCTAACTCTTCTGGAAAATCCCCAACTGAGGAGAGCGCTTTCCCTTGCGCGCTGTAATGCTCTTCCATCAGCGGTAATCAGGGGCAGGTATCAAAGAATTCCCTTTGCTGAAAGATTATGCCCCTGTGATATGCGTGAAGTCGAAACTTTAGAGCACTCGTTATTTCACTGTCCGCGCTTTTCGAATTTGCGACTTAAATTTCTTGCACCAACCTCTGGTCCTCCTTCTAAAGTACCTGACTCGGCAAGGCTCAGATTTCTTCTTGACTCCACTGACCCCACAACGATTAACAGAATTGCTACTTTTTTAAATGGTATTGCTATTTTTAATTCAGGTGCTCCACCATAGTTGTGGTCACATCCTACGTGAATGCGATGTTTGTATCCATATGCCAATAAAGGTTTCTAATACTAATACTAATACTATCTATAGAGCTGGTTCAAATTCCCAGAGACCAGCATGGGAACAGTGGTGTAGCTATCTATGGGGCAGGGGGCACAGCACCCCAGGTGCCATCTTCAGGGGGGTGTCACCACTGAACCCCAAATTCAGAAAATTGTGAATTTATGGCATAATATGGTTGTGCTATATACCATTGGATGTGGAATTCCACCTGGAATTCAATGAAAAAACCAGAGTGTAATATCTCTATTCTATCAAAAGGTATGGCCAAAAAAGTAAAAACCGAAAATAATACTTTTTTTGAACAAATCACGATTTTGAAAATCACGGTTTTAAGGAATAATACCATCATGCTCTATACCATTGGATGTGGAATTTCACCAGGAACTCAATGGAAAAAACGGAGTATAATATCTCTATTCTAGCAAAAATCATGGCCAAAAAAGTAAAAACCGAAAATAAAACTTCTTTTGAATAATACCATCATGCTGTATACCGTTGGATGCAGAATTTCACCAGGAATTCAATGAAACCCCCAAGAGTGTAATACCACAGTGCTAGCAAAAGTTATGGCCAAAAACAAACAAAAAACAATTTTGCCATGGGGTTGTGTGTAAAAAAATTAAGTAGCCCCGGGTACAAAATGCCCTAGCTATGCCACTGCATGGGAATAAATATTCTCTAGTCCTGAAGGGGCTTCTGGAGGCTGAAACTTTCCTATGGCATACAGCCTGTGCCCCATTCGTTTAGCTGCATCACTGCATGGGGAATAAGGATTGGGCTGCATCTATGGCAAAGAAATCGCTTGGGTCTCTAGAATTTGGGGAAGATTTGTTCAAATACCCTACTTTCCCATCAACCATATTGCTGCCAATCCATTTGAAATACAATGACAGTTTTGTCAACTAACATTCAAGGAACTAATCATAAGCCATATCACTTCTCCACCAGAAATACATGTTTGAAGCAATCAGTTTAATTGGTTTAGGTTAGCATATTATCCACAGCCTGCCCATGTTTTTTGTAGGATTGCATCTGTTCCAAATGATTCTGACAGGAAGGAGAACAAAAGAAAATCATCTTCACTGATGACAGGGGCCTCGGCAAAACCTGTTTGGAAGATGAATACCCTGAATCGCTATTACACATAGTAACTCTCCAAGTTCATCTTTTGCGTGCGTCGGACCCGGCCTCAAGATTGCAATCTGTTAATTTTGCTGCTTTGGTTTGTGGGGAAGGCTACGCTTAATGGTCTATCGATTCTATTACATGTGCAGCATTTTAAATGGGCTATATTATATGGCTCGGTTTCTGATATGCTTTGCTTCTTGGGACGATTGACGTATGATTCATGAAGTATGGAAATGGTGTTCATCCTTCACCTGTGTGAGCATTTCAATCAGTGGTGATGGTGGGATAGATAATGGAAATAATCAGTCAGTGATATTTCCAGAACTCATTCTCTTGAATCAAGAAGAATGCTCTACATTCCCATCCCTTCAGGGTTACAAAACAAAGGGAATAGGTAGGGCTTTTTTTATTATTATTTTATACTGCAGCTTCCAAAAGCCCACCCTATAGATAGGGTTACCAGATACAGGGCACAATCCTAACCTGGAGTTAGGCCGGCACAGTTAGGCCAGCAAAGTTTAGCCAGCACAAAGGACACCGTAAAGTATGTTTGAACCACTCTCGGAGTCAGGGAGATTGGCACACAGTTGAGCGTCATCCCCTCTGATTCTGAGACTGGTTCAAACAAGCTTTATGGTGGCCCTTGTGCCAGCCAAACCTTGCTTGCCTAACTCCAGGTTAGGATTGTGCCCACAAGCTGGGGGCGCAATCCTAACTAAATTTCCAGCACTGGTGTAAGGGCAATGCAGCTCTGGGGCAAGGGAACAAACATTCCCATACCTTGAGGAGACCACTGACTACTGCTCCATTGCAGGATGCAGCACAGGCCCCACTGGCACTGCTGGGAAGTTGCTTAGGATTGCACTCTGGTATAGAGTACCTACACCCTTACCCATTTTTAACCACTCCCAGAGTGGCACAGACGTACCTTATAGCTCATTTGTGACACTCTAAGGACCGCACCTATCAACTAGATTGGATTGTGGCCATAGTGGCCCACCAGATAAGAACATAAGAAGAGCCCTGCTGGATCAAGCCAAAGGCCCATCTAGTCCAGCTTCCTGTATCTCACAGCAGCCCACCAGGTGCCCCAGGGAGACACGAGACACAAGACACTTGCATCTTGTTGCTACTCCCTTGCATCCAGTACTCTGAAGTAGCCTACTACTAATGTAAGGAGGTTGCACAATCCATCATGGCCTATAGCCCACAATGGACTTTTCTTCCAGAAATCCGTCCAAACCCCTCTTAAAGGCATCTAGACCAGATGCCATCACCACCTCCTGTGGCAAAGAGTTCCACAAATTAACCATCCACTGGGTAAAAAAGTACTTCCTTTTCTCTGTTTTAACTCTCCCAACCCTCAGTTTTAGCGGATGCCCCCTGGTTCTGGTGTTCTGAGAGAGGGAAAAGAACATCCCTCTATCGACTCTATCTTCTCTATCAGATGCTTCATGGAGCATTCAAGATACCTGTATCCTGTTGCCACTCCCTTGCATCCAGTCAGAAAGAATTCCATTACTGCATTTTTTTATATATATACCGCCTTTCTTAGGTCACCAGATTTCTCTAATGACTATAACTCAAGGCGGTTTACATAGGCAGACTTTATTCAGAAACCCGAAGGTTTTTACAATTTGCTGACACTGTATCACATAAGCACCTACCTAATACAGGAAACCTACGAGTGCCGTTATTACTTTACGCAGACGATGCGGTTATACTGTCTCGCACTCGTATTGGGCTCAAGAGACTGATTAATAAATGTCTCAAGTTTTTTTTCCAGTAACAAAGTACAACTTAATTATAATAAATCAAAGATCTTGGTGTTTGCCAAAGTATGGAGGCCCATGAAATGGAAATTCAACAACTTAGATATAGAGCAAGTAAAGTCCTTTAAGTACTTGGGACTCTACTTTTCCTATAATCTCTCTTGGACATACCAACATAATGCGGCCAATATGGCTGCCTCCCTTTCTGCTCAAGCGATCTGCAGTTTCTTCTTTAACGAAGGTGGTGCTTTTATTCCGGCTGCTTTGAAAATCTTCTCCGCAAAATGCATCTCACAACTTCTCTACGGAATTCCTCTGTGGATTCAGGATTTCAATCATACAATTGAACAAGTTCAGGCCTCTTTTTTAAGGAAGACATTTGGCTTACCAAGGTGTGTATCTTATGCTGTTTTGTGTTTGGAGTCAGGCCAGCGTATGCTGGAGACACTGCCTTGGGTCCGCACCACCAAATATTGGCTTAAAGTCTTTTACTTGAATGATGAGAACAGTCTATTTTGCCACCTGCTTTCAGACCCTTATTTTTCAGCTGATTTGTGGGTCACCAAGATGACCAAGATAGGCTTTGAGCCTGATCTTATTGGATCTGTTTCTCAAGGCGAGGCCTTTATAATGATTAAAGGAAAGCTTATTGATCTTCATGATTCAAATTTATTGAGCGCGGCAAATAAATATTGCTCGCCATTATACCATCAAATCATAGTTAATAATGGACAAGTTCCGTCTTATTTGTATATTTTGGAAAGCCCTAAGGCCTGAAGAGCCATGTCCCTTGCACGGTGTAATGTCATCCCCTCTGAAGTATTATGGGATTGATTTAAAGGCACCCCCTATTCAGTAAGATCCCGCAATTTAAAATAAAAGGGTAGGTTCGGACCCAAGATGGCTGCCAGCCAACCACTCTGCGGCTGGTGCGCTCCGTTGTATTTTGTTTTTATTTGCAACTAACCTTACTTAATTGAAATTCTACAAATCAAACAACGTCCCCTTCTGATAAGGTCTCCTTATCAAGGACCTGCCGGTTTTTTCTGTCTCTGCGAGCCATTGACAAAGGATTGTTTTGGATTGTTTGGATTGTTTGGAATCCTCCTTTTGCTAACTGGACTACTGATTACCAACACAAGCCAATGGGGAGGAAAAAGAAAAGACAAAGAGTACTTTCGGGTAGCAACTCGCAGACCAAGACATCTAAACAACCTCGCCTGGATGACCCTGCTTTCTGGGGAGAGGATACTACTGTTTCCCCCC
>JAJKFI010000007.1:7159989-7178757 GCA_029204185.1 Lerista edwardsae | reverse complement strand
CACACACACACACACACACACACTATAATTATATGTAAAATTATGAAATGCTGGTGAAATGCTGGTGACAAATAACACAGGCTGGCCATAGCTCAACAGCTAGCTTTTATGAGCTTCCCAGTCATCTGGCAGAAGGATGCTGAACCTGGTGAATCCTTGCTTCCGTTCAGTAAAACAAGAAGGTTCTAAAATAAAATCCACCAGGAGCCAGGTTCCGAACTCTAGGGAAAAGCTGGAATAAGCTATAAAAAAGCTATATGGCGATGCTTGCAAAGCCCCTTTGTTTACACTTGTAAAACCTGCATGACCGATGTAATAAGTAATAATGTATTCAGCTGCAAGAAAAAAAACTGCAAGTAACAAATGTCCTGCTTTAAAAAGATCTATGTGATAAAGAGAACCCTGACTCGATGCCATACAGTACAATTGTCATGTCAGGGTCCACACATGGTCATCTTGCACAGAGCATCTTTAGCTCACTCACATGTGTCTATTTACTTCTTCTATATACTTTAAATGTCATGGGTTTTTTTCTTTTAAAAAATGACTTTGGGCATGGACACTCTGCCCATGTGCCAGACCGGAATATGTGTGGCATAAGAATCAACAGAAGGGATATGGCTCTGCGCGTGGACCACAAGCCAAAGCCTGACAGGGAGGTAAATAGGCTCTTCAGTCAATCCTGTCGTGTCAGATGCGGAGAATTAGCGGGTTCAGTGGCCAAACATTGCTGCAGAGCAACACTCTAGAGAACAAGCAATGCTCCTCCAGAATAGTCATGGTAACCTTGAATGTTGTTGCTTCTGCCGAAGGAATGTCCATTGAAAAAGATGACAGATGAAGCACCGCTTCTGTCTTGACAGGGGGAATGAGAGCACAAGCACTATGAGTGGGTGGTTGAAGCAGAGTACCTAAGAGTTACGACGCTTTTGAAGCTACTTGAGGATGAGACATTGGCTTCTGAACAAGCGACCTTCTGCCAGCAGACAACTGCCATTCCTGCAAAGGGCTTTCTTGAGGCAGATGGCAACAGCTGGCAGGAACTTGAACGGGCATTTGTTGTGCTTTGTTTCGTTTCGTTTTGCCAAGACTTTTACAAAAGCGTAAGGGAGAGCTCAAAGCAACAAAAGTGTTCCCTGGTCAACGCAATGGGGTGTCATCATCAAGGCAAAGCCCACACAAGAAGGAAGTGGAAGCATCTGTTTTGGAACTGTATCATGTGCTAGTAAAACACCTTGGATAGCAGTATAAAGGCATCAAGGGAATATCTGCTGTTCTGCTGAGTTTGGGTTGGAAGAATTGTTTGAGCTTCAATCATGCGTTGTTGCATCCCAGATAATGGGAGAGAAAACAAGAGAAAAACTCCCTGTGTGTTCATATAGTTCCTATAATTTGAAAATGCACAAAGCTCTTTGTTGAAATAATCTGAGGGTGCAATCCTAACCTGGAGTTAGGCCGGCACAGTTAGGTCAACAAAGTTAGGCCAGCACGAGGGCCACCGTAAAGTGTGTTTGGACCACTCTCGGAATTAGGGAGGACGGCACAGGTCTGTGTGCCGCCCTCCTTGACTCTAAGAATGGTCCAAACATGATTTACAGTGTCCCTTGTGCCAGCCAAACTTTGCTGGCCTAACTGTGCCAGCCTAACTCCAGATTAGGATTGCACCCTAAGAGTAATTATTTAATATTTGATAATTTATTTTTTAATATTGTATTATATAATTAAATTATAACATATTAAATGATATTTAATAGTTTTAAGAATTATTCAACAGCATATTTAATAACACCAATACATACCACTATTTGTGTGGACAGATTTCTCCATGTGACAGGGAATTCTGGGGAGGGGGGCAGAGTCTTGCTTATCTGCATATAGATAAAGCAAGCAGAGGACTACTAGCTCAGAAATATGGAGGTATGTAATGTAAGGATGAAACCTGGGAACTGAAATTCTTCACAGAATCCTTCCATTTGTTGGGAGAGCAAAGTTCTAAGAATTAGAAAAACCAGACAGATGATTTAACTGGAGCTGCTTGATTAATGGGCACTAAAGACTGTTGGCACTTCAGTAATTCATTAATATCTCTTGAATGAGAAAAAGGTCAGAAGAATTAGAATAAGGCAGGGGAGGTAGCAAGAATGCTCCCCCCTCCCTGATATCCAGTTAACCTGGAACAAAATTGTCTCCAAAGCATGAGACTCTGCTTGTTCCATCTTCCTAAATGAATCAATAGAAAGCTACGAAACCTTGGCTAATCAGCTGCACTTCTGTAGTGCTTTTGCAGTGAGGCAAGAACTTCTATTCCCCCATAATTCAGAAAACTGTTGATTGTTTTCAATCATATTTCAACCTGAATCTGCCTGGACACATTTGACTCATGGGGAGGTCATTGGAAGCATGATAGAGTCCAATTTTTCCCCTCTATAGCCAGCTGCATAGCTAGAAGCCACGGAACCTGGGGCAATGATGTCATGATGTCACATGACATTTACATCACTTCCAGGTTCTCCTCTCCTAAAAAGGCTGCTGGTGATGGCTTTGTGATCCTTGCAATTGGGCTGCCCTTCTCCAGATCACCTCCCCCTGTTTTAGTGGCCTCATGGTCTGGTTACCACCCCTCTTTCTCCTCCGTTTGAGACTCAATAAGGGCCTCTACTTGTTTGAATAATAGAAACTGCTCAATGGCACCCACTTCAAGTTTCACCTAGGACATGTATCCTACCGGCCACATCTTAGATATGCCACTGCCTACAGCTCCCCTGCAAATACCCACCTCCCAGTAGCATAGCTAATGAAAGTGTAGCCTAGTGAAGAGAGCAAAATGTTGCCTCTGAAATGATGTCACAACAGGAAGTGATGTCACAGTTGTATTTTTGTTTTCTGGGTTTTTTGGCCATAATTTTTGATAGAATGAAGACATTACACTCCAGTTTGTTTCATTGCATTCAGCATTAAATTACCTTTCCAATGATACATAACATCATGGTATTAGTAATACATACCAAGGTTTTTGCAATTTTGGCCACTAGTGTCAAGCTCGGCTTGTTGCCCACCTAAAGCTTGTTGCTGGGTGCAATTGCATCCCCCTGCACTTCTTTAGTTATGCCCTTGCCTCCTCCTTATGTGCACACCTCCCCCAGGTCCCATACATTTCCTTACTCTTTCTTTGTAGCTTCAGCTATAAGAAAGATAATGGGAGGGGCATCTATCTCTCCTATCCCTTCCCTGATGTCTGGCATGCTGTGATCAGTGTGACTGTAAGTGCAAGGAGCACCGGAAATTTTAGCTTTTCCAGCACTATTGCCACAGGGCATTCCTCACAGTACTCAGCCCACATTGTAAATCAGTTGGTCCTGGCAACTCTGTTAATTTGTTTAGGAGCATCCACATTATCTTGTCATCAGACATATTAGCAAAAAATTGACAAACTCATGTGGTTCGTCATAGCTTTAGCAGGATGAAATGTTACGTTGAGAGATAAGGCCTAGGATTTTGAAGGCAAAAATAAGGAGAATGGTGAGTAGAACAGTACTCAAACTATGTGAATGTGTTCCCAAGGGCTAAAAACAGCCACAAAACAGGAGGCAATTTTTGATAGTGTTTTTTCAATCTGTGGATCATGACCCTAATGGGGTCACAAAGCCTTATTGGGAGGGGGGTCACAGCAACCTTTCAAAGCCTGTGCAAGAGAGGGCTTGGATCCACTCTAGTAATAGTACTGCTTTATTCAAACTGAGTTCTTGATATAATCCTGCACAGTCTCTCTTCAATGTCTTGCCCTGCAACTTTGATCACCGAACCTGTTCAGGCTGCTATCTCACAGGGTGGTTGAGGAGACACAAGTGGTAGGGGGAAACACGCCAGGCAGGGATCAGTGGGTCGGATTGTGGGAGAGGGGCAGGATCAATGGTGGGTCCCCAGTTTCATACTTATTTATTGGCTTGGTTTGTTGGGGTTACGGCATGAAAAAGGTTGAAGACCACGGCACTAAATCAAAAAAACAAAACATGGGAAATACTTCCATCCCAGCCCTCGTTTATAATGTAAGATGCAGACAGAATTTTCCACAGCTTGCCATTTTATCAATCAATCAATCACTAGCATTTATATACCGCTTTTCAACACAAAGTTCACAAAGCGGTTTACAGGCAAATAATACATTAAAGTTAAATGGCTCCCTGTCCCAAAAAGGCTCACAATCTAAAAGAATGGAGAACACCACCAGCAACAGCCATGAGAAAGACACTGTGCTGGGGTGAAGAGGGACAATTGCTCTCCCCCTGCTAAATATAAGAGGACACCACTGGAAAAAGTGCCTCTTGCCCAGTTAGCAGGGGCTAAATATTAATTTTAATTAATATATACTTTATTAATAGCTAACATTATTGATTATGTTGTAACATGTCAATCCTGCTGTGTTATAAAGTTCCAGGCTTCTGCAACGGAGGTGTGCTGGCATCACTTAATGGATGTCTGGGGCAAAGATGAAATCTTACAGCAGATGTCATTTACATGAGTTGACACTGCATATGGTTGTCTCCCGCTGCTCTTCCTTTGCAAAACAGCAATGAAAAGCTGCTCTGCTTTACAACATTAAGAGCTGTGTTGCTATCGCCTAATGATTCCCAATTTAATAGGACGTATTGTGCTCTACCAGAAGACATTAAGGATGCAGGAACAGACTGACATCCCCACATCAATTTTCTGATAAAAGGCAGATTGAGAAAGCAGGTGGGAACAAAAATAAATGGGGAGAAATAAAAAAGTGTAAATCCGGAGATTAACGCAACCCAAGCCGGTCTGGTAACATCAAAAGAGGAGAAGAGAGTTTAGATGTGTTTTGAAAATTAGCAATCAACAGACAATAGGTAAAAGTGGTCCTTTTTATTTACTGCTCTACTAGCACAATCAGATAACATGAAAGAAGTTTGGAGAAATAAATTATACTTTCATATATGGAAACAATGCATTGCCACATTGATGCATGATCGGAGCTGCTGTACACTTTGGCTTCCCGTTCAAACACCTGTCACCTTATCAATATAGACATTTGGGCAAGTCTCAAACACGAGTCCATATTCTTAGGGCACAATTCTAACCTGGAGTTAGGCCGGCATAGTTAGGACAGCAAAGTTTGGCCGGCACAAGGGACACCATAAAGTACATTTGGATCACTCGGAGAGTCAGAGAGGCCAGCACACAGACGTGCACCGTCCTCTCTGACTTTGAGAGTGGTCCAAACAAGCTTTACAGTAGCCCTTGTGCCAGCCTAACTGTGCCGGCCTAACTCCAGGTAAGGATTGTGCCCTTATTCTTATTTACACATTCGCATAGAAAAATAGTGTGTGAATCAGGCTTCGGGATGCATTTTGCTGTTGCATCTTTAGGAAATCCAAGTGTTCTGTAACTCATCTTATTGTCATATTTTACATCAATGAACAACATTTTACAATGAATACAATTTTCTATTTGGCTGCAGTCATGTACATTTAGGAAGCCAGTCATATCACCCCATCAGCGTGAAATTAAATGAGATGTCATATAACTGCCATTGTTACGTACTGAGCTTTGCATGAATTGGAGTTTTGCAAGCCATATATTACAATGGCTTGCAATTTGCAGAACTCAAAGTAGGCTGGCACCATGCACAGAATCACCTAAGCCAGTGTTATTCAAACTGTGGGTCGCAACATAATGGGGGGTTGTGGAGATCTGGGAGCAGTCATCTTGGAAGCTGCAAACCTTACTCTTGCTATATTCCTTTTGTGAGTGTTAACAGTCTGAATTTTCCAAATGAGGCTTTTTTATTATTTTGTTTTTATTTAAGTGCTTTTGCACAATATGTTTCCTAATCTTGCTTTCTGTCAATGGTTGTACAATTGCTTCAGTTCAATAATGCCAATTTGCATTTCAAGAGTGCCATTTTGTTATGTTACAATGACAGCACTTCCTGTTTGATGATGTCACTTCCTGCCATGGCATCACTTCTAGGTTAATGACATCGCTTTCAGTGGGTCCTGATACGAGTGCCATTCTAAAAAGTGGGTCCTAGTCTAAAACATTTGAGAACCACTGACCTAAGCATTAGAAAATAAGAACATAAGAAGAGCCACACTGGATCAGGCCAAAGGCCCATCTAGTCCAGCTTATTGGCCCCCAGATGCCTCAGGAAGCACACAAGACAACCAATACTTGCATCTCACTGCCACTCCCCTGCATCTGGCATTCTGAGGTACATGATGGGTCTAGAACTCATAAGCCAAGTAGTTTCTAGTAATAGCCACATGTCGATTTGACATCCCATGGAAATTAATGAAAACAGGGGTTTCTTTTACATACCTTTGAAGCATTGTGGGAGCCATAATGTCATTTGGAAATGAGTCGTGTCATTGACTCCATGCATGTTCTTCCTCCATCTGTCTGCACTCCCCAGGGCCAGGGGATTGCACCACATAGCTCCTACACTGCTCTAGATGAATATGAACAGAACCATATATATATTGCATACGTAAGTGGGTATGAGATTTCTGGCTTAGATTTGGGTAATATGCCTGGAATTTGTTTAGAATGGCATCTATTGGCTACTAAAGGATTGTTCTCATTTTCCTTTTGCCTCTTGTAAAAACATACCTGGGAATACACTGCACTTGTTAGTACTGCATGTGCTGTGTAGTTATTTTTGATTTTAGTTTCCATAAGATGGCTCAGAAGTTAGTTAATTTGCAGTCTGTGATGATGGATATCTTGCTGTGGCTTGCAAAACTAGTTTCATATTTCTGCCTGGAAAATTTCACATCTCCCTTTCTTATTATTTTTGGTGCATTGGAGACTCTTTATATATCCTTTATATAGAATTATAGAAAAGAAAATTTGCTGACATTCAGTAAATGCAAAGAACTCTGATGCAGGATGTGCATTAAATGCAAAGCACTCCTTTGGAATGGTGGCTGGCTCTACATAAACTTCCATTCATCGGAAGTATTGAGGACCCAATTAAAAAAAATCTAAGCCTGACAATTTTCAAGTAGCTCAGAAAGAATCTAAGAATATAATGAGGAGCTATGGTTTAAAGGTTACTTATTAGGTACCACTCTTATTTCCTGGTAAGATTGGTTCAGTCAGAGTGCAATCCTAAATTGGAGTTAGGCCGGCATAAACTAAGCCAGCAAAGTGTGGCCAGCACAAGGGCCACCATAAAGCGTTTTTGGACCACTCTCGGAGTCAGGGAGGATGCCTCATGTCTGCGTGCTGGCCTCTCTGACTCCAAGAGTGGTCCAAACATACTTTATGGTGTCCCTTGTGCTGGCCAAACTTTGCTGGCTTAGCTTATGCCGGCCTAACTCAGCTCAGGATTGTAGCCTCAACATGTTTTCTCTAGTGATCACAAATAGTAGCAACCCAAGACCTTTTGAAGCCCAAAGTGAGCACCAGAGGCCATATCCACATGCTTGGTATTCAGGACGAAATTGACAATTCAGGCTACAATCCTAAATGTGCCCTTGTGCCCTTGCAAATGCTACATACCTTGCATTGGGCCAAGGTCACTAGTGCCGTTACTAGCGCTAGCAGCAGTGTTGGACCAAGGGCACAGGGCCGAGGCGGCACAGTGCAGCTCTTGGGCCAGCTGAACTTGGCTGGTGCAAAAGCGGTTCTGGGTGGGGGGCAGGCAGGTGAACAAGAGGAACTGGGTGGGTGGGCGGACCATTAGGCATGCCAGCCCAGGGAGGGAGTTGTTAAGCCACATCCAAGCCTCCGTCCCCAGGGCTGCATGGATCCCTCGGCTCTCCCCCTGCTATACAGGAGGCGCAGAGCCAAGGAAACCAGTGGGGAGGCTGGACCCTCCCTTGCGGCACAAGCAGCCCCATTAGGACTGGGCTGTAAGTTGTTATATTATAGATCTGATATTGTGTTTAAAAATGTTGTGACCCCTGAATCACAATGGAACATCTTGCCTCCTTATTCCAGGATTCACAGCTAAATAGTTTGAAAAAGTGTTTTTACATTTGCCTCTGTATTGCAGTTCTATATTCATCCAGACAAAATGCTGTACTGTGCCAAAACAGTGGTCCATCTGCATCACTCTCCATTCCTGTATCTAACGGTGGCCAAGCTAAAATAAAAGGTATGCAGAAGGACACATAATGGTTCAGAACAATGTGTACCCTTGCTGGGTACAAGTAATATGTATCTAGTCCAGTAGTTCTCAAACTTTTTAGACCGGGACCCCCTTTTTAGAATGGCACTCATAATGGGACACACCAGAAGTGATGTCATTAACCTGGATGTGATGTCATAGCCAGAAGTGACATCATCAAGCAGGAAGTGCCATCATTGCGATGCAATCAAATGACACTCCTAGAATACAAACTGGCATTCTTGGACTGCACAACCATGAAACATCCCTGACAGAAAGCAAGATTAGATCAAAATATGTAAAAGTGGTGAACTAGAAACATTAAAAAAAAAAAAACCCTCACTTGAAAATTCAATCTTTTACCACTCACAACAGGAAGATAACAAATGTAAGCTTTGCAGCTTCCAAGACGGCTGCTCCCAGCTTTGTGTGACCCACCGTGGGTCCTGACCCACAGTTTGAATAACCCTGATCTAATCCATTTACAGTAGCCGTGGCCTTGCAGATGCCCATTGGAAGCTCACAAGCTGGGCATGGCAGCTGCATAACTATCTCTTCAGACTAAGTCGCAAAGATACAGATTGAATTTTGTACCAGTTTCACAGTTATGTCTTTCCCCAAAGATTCTTGGGAATTAAAACCAATGTAGGCCTTGAAAATTATGTTATTCTTTGGAGAGAGGGCATGATTCTTAAGCCACTTTAGATCTATAATGCAGATCACCTATGAAATGCAGTTCCTTTCTTACTCCCAATTCTGCTTCTGAAAGAAAACATTCATCACTGCACAGAGTTGGAAAGAAAAATTCCGGTCCTCAGGTCCAGACAAAAGTCCTTAGAAAATTTATCTTTTTCTGTTATGGTTGGAATGCCAAACTGTATTTCCTTCCTCCAAATCTAAAGTCATCCCTTTCTGGAGAAAATAAGTAGCAGAATTATATATATAGTAGGTCACTTTCGTCCGCTCTGAAGGGCTCTTGTGATTTCTCAGCACGCGTATGTAAAAAATTCAACTTGCCCTTACCTTACTCACCCAAATGACATGTCTCCGGTAAATGAAGTTTCTGAATGCTTTTCTTGCTGAAAAAGTGGCATCGTGGACGATGCTGGTTGCATTCATAAAGGGACAGTTCAGCAAATAGTTTTTAAAAGTGCCATGTGATGGCAGGTTGGACATTCATGAACAGCATGACATGCCAAGCACGAACAAAATGTCAGGTGAACGGCAGGTTAGCAGTCGTTATGTCTGGGCTTCGTGATTTTGTTCAGCCACTTCCTGCATTCAAATATCAGGCCTGTGGCTGACAGCTGAATAAGATATTCCAGGCCAGATATTATTTGGCGCGTCCTCTCAGTGCGTGTGAGTTTTCATCAGCAATGCCGCCCGCACTATAAGGTTCAATGAATTGCAAATTATTTGGGGCTTAAGGATATGGTGGGTCGAAGGGCCTTCTTAAGCCTTTCAAATTATGCTAAAGAATTCAGTTGTGGTCCTCCATTCTGCAAGGCATTGTAGTCCTCCATTCTGCAATACATTACACATGATCTTTGGAACACCACTTGTGTCTCATTCGCAGCTGATTTGGCTTTCTTTATGAGATATCCCAACTAGCCAGTGGAAGTCAGTGCCCAGAGATTTGAATAAGTGTTTGGCAAGTTCCTAGAACAGAACAGCACTATGTATAAAGGTAAAGGTTTCCCCACGACCGAATGGTCTAGTCGTGACCGACTGTAGGGGGCGGTGCTCATCTCAGTTTCAAAGCCTGTAGAGCCGGCGTTTTTGTCCGATCATGTGGCCGGCATGACTCTACGCCGTAGCGCACGGAACGCCGTTCCCTTCCCACCGAAGTGGTCCCTATTTATCTACTTGCATTTTTTAGGTGCTTTTGAACTGCTAGGTTGGCAGGAGCTGGGACAAGCAACGGGAGCTCACTCCGTCATGCAGTCTCGAACTCCCAACCTTGCGGTTGAAAGCCCAGCAACAGCGGATTAACTCACTGCGCCACCACATGTATGGGGAGCCCTAAATTAGCTAATGCTGTTGAGCCATGAATGAAATTGGAGCTCAATCTCAGCACTATCTATGGGCCCGCCTAACCCTATCCAATATCCCAGAGCTGATGTAGCCATGCCAATGCAGGTCTGGGGAAAATCATCAGGGGGCCTATAAAAGGGTAAGGGGATTTAAACCCCTTTTCCCTGCTGAAGCATCCCAATTTCCCAATTTGGGAAATTTCCCAATTTCCAATTTGGTGGATAGAACCCACCAATTTTGGGCACAGTTTTTGGCACAGCTGCACCAGTGGGTGGGGGAGGATAAGAAGGATTGGATAGGATTGGGCTTTTCGGGCCCAATCCTATCCAACACTGGTGTAACAAGGAGGCCTCCTCCTTGGGGCTGCATTGGAAAATTGGATACTTTTTAGTGCCAACGCAGCCACAATGCAGCCTCAAGATAAGGGAACAAATAAGGAGGCCTACCATGAGGAGATAGGGATGTGGTGGCACAGCAGGTTAAACTGCTGCTGCTGAGCTTTCTGACCAGAAGGTTGGGAGTTCGAGATCACGAACTCCTGCCAACTTCTCCCAGCTCCTGCCAACTCAGCAGTTCAAAAGCATGTAAAAATGCAAGTAGATAAATAGGTACCACTTCAGGGGGAAGCTAACAGCGTTGCGCGCACTACGGTGTATACTCATGCTGGCCACATGACCTCAGACAAACTCCGGCTCTACAGTCTTAGAGATGAGCACCGCCCCCTACAGTCAGTCACGACTAGACCATTGGGTCATAGGGAAACCTTTACCTTTTTACCATAAGGAGACCTCCCATCGCAGGATGCAAGACACACCCCATTGGCACGGCTTGCATCAACACAGGAAGGTTGGGTAGGATTGGGCCCTTAGAGCGCAATTCTAACTTGCACTGGAACAGCAAGGCCTGTGGGCCTATGCTGTATCCACCACAAGTTGGGAGCACTCAGGAGCATCCCAGGGGCAAGGACACATTTGCACCCTTGCCCCATGATAGGCTCCAGCCTCCCCTATGTGCTCTTTGGATCTGTGCCTGCTTTTTATCAGGGCTGTGCAGCCTGGGGACAGAGGTTTAGATGCGGCCTACCCACCCCAGCCAGTTCCTCCCTCCCTCCTGCCCTCCCCATGCCCAGAACCGCTCTTTCGCCAGCTGACTTTGACTGGCGTACAAGTGGTGCAGTGTGGCCTCGGGCCGGCATCCTTGAGCCAATGCTGCTGCTGTTGGCCCAATGGCCTTGCGTCAGCGCTGGTGCCATTAGGCCAAAGCAAGCAGCTAGTGTCAGCCCAAGGGCACCTTCAGGATTGTGTCCTTAGTCTCTCTCTATCTCATATTCTACCAGAGAAAAGAGAATGTCCACACTGGCATTCTAAATACATAATATCAAATGTACAAATAATGGAAAATCTGATAAAACCCAAATGTTTTTTTATTCTTCTAACTGCCACCCATAGCTCTTATCTTCAAGAGGCTTCAGGCAGCCAATAAAGGCATAAAAGCACCATATGATTTTAAGTAATCAATCATGTTATGAATCAGTACATGCAAATAAGCAGAGTGAAGAGTTTGCCAACATCCTGTTAATTGACATTTGTTTGCATAAATTATTCAAGGAATACATTTGAACAATCAAGAGCACAACTAGAAAAAAAATGAATTTTGATTAAGCAGATTATTTGAAAACATGTAAAAATTAGCATCAATGGAGAATAACGCTATTTGACACTAGACCTCAAGTTAAGTGCAACCAAAATAGAATATCAAGTGGAACAATATTTAATGTATTGCAAAGATGCATAAGAGTGTTATATGCTGTAGTTTTCTTTTGGCATGTCCCCTGTTGAGAGCATCAACTCCTTATGCAACTAAAGCCTTCTGGAGACTAACAAAGGCATTAGGAATGGGGAGATCTATTTATATATTTAGCATTTTTAAAACTGGGAAATTCCAGATATGCAGCAGGCAAGCTGTTAAATGTTTTTTTTTCCCCCTGATAAACCCTTCAATCAATTCTTGCACCAAAGTTCAATCTTCTGCAGGCACATCAAGTTCGTCTCCATACCACTGACAAATATTTTGAACGGAGGATTTCCATGTTTCAAGTTTCCTTAGTAGAACATTTGCAGCATTTCTACAATTAGGATTCAAAATCACACGAAGGGATCGTCTGCATTTTTATCTGGATCCTTTGGGCTGGGGGTCACAGCCAACAGGCAACGTTCCCTTCCCTCCCACATTCCCTTAATATGGAAGGAGTAATTTAAGCCATCGAGCAACGGGTGGCTGGAAAATCCACTAACCCAGGATTAACCACATTTGGTGCTCATAATGACTCTCCAATTACAGTATCTCTTTTAATCCCTTTGTCAGTACAACATGTGCTTAAAGTGTGTTAGGAAGTAAAACAAGCAGCCCAATCCAAAGGTGCCCTAGGCAAAAAGGAAAAGGAAATACTTTTTTACCCAGTGGGAAATTAATCTGTGGAACTCCTTGCCACAGGAGATGGTAATTGCATCTGGCCTAGGTGCCTTTAAAAGCAGATTGGACAGATTTCTGGAAGAAAAGTCCATCGTGGGCTACTATACAGGCCATGATGGTTGTGCAACCTCCTTACATTAATAGTAGGCTACTTCAGAATGCCAGGTGCAGGGGAGTGGCAACAGGCTGCAGAAATCTTGTTGTCTCATGTGCCCCCTGAGGCACCTGGTGAGCCACTGTGAGATACAGGAAGCTGGACTAGATGGGCCTTTGGCCTTATCCAGCAGGGCTTATGTTCTTATGTAACATTGGCCAGTATCAGTAGGGGGAGTTTGCTTCTAGTTTCAAAACTTGATGATTTCTTCTCTCCCAACATCTGATGGACCACGGGTTTGACTTTTCTTCTCTTGCTTCTGCCTGTGTGTAACCACAGCTGCAGTTCTTTCTCTGTCCCTGTGAAGTGCTTAAAGAAAGTCAGTTTGCTATGTGCAGGAATGCTTGAATCTCTCTGCTTATATAAATTGCTTTCTGATGTTACACTCACACCTGAAAGTGGTTGCTTTCTTCTCAGGCATCGATTAAGGGCACAATCCTAATGTGGAGTTAGGCCAGCACAGTTAGGCCAGCAAAGTTTGGCCGGCACAAGGGACACCGTAAAGTATGTTTGGACCACTCTCTGAGTCAGAGAGGCCAGCACACAGACATTTGCCATCCTCCCTGTCTCCAAAGAGTAGTCCAAACAAGCTTTACATTCTGCCTAATTGATGATGTCACATCCTGCCATGACATCACTTCTAGGTTAATGACATCACTTCATTAACCAGTGGGTCGCGACATGAGTGCCATTCTCAAAAGTGGGTCCTAGTCTAAAAGGACTAAAATACCATTAGTCTAATAGTCTAAAATACCATTGCCGTAAAGTATGTTTAGACCACTCTCAGAGAAGCCAGCACACAAATGTGCACCATCTTCCTAACTCTGCTTCATGGTGGCCCAAGTGCCAGCCAAACTTTGTACCCTAAAAGGCTGATTGGATTTCATATCAATGGGGAAAGCCATGGGACCTGTTTCTTTTGCATAGGAACCCAGTCCACTCTTAAGGAAACTTCGGCAATAATGGGCTGATCATACCTTGTGCAGCTCAGCTTGGTGATGGGAGGGTAATTAAGCCTCGACTAATTGACATGGAACTTCTTTTCCTGTCATCATCATAACCTGTCTCCCGTTTCCTGCAGAGAAAACAATAACAACAATGCCGAGCTTGTGTCTCTCCCCCTCGACTGGAGCTCGCTCTAATTAACGGAAGGTTAAAATAACACAGTAATAATCAGCTTATTGGATTTGAAAGCATGTGACGCCGAGCCTGTTTATTACAATGACATTTAGGAAAATGGCTTGATATCTATCATTATAATTACTGAGAAGGAGAAGGGGGTACAAAAGCCCACAGTAAGGAACCAAAGGGATACTCTGCTACTGGGATCTGTTCGTATTTAATATAAGGACAAATTGCCCCAAGCATGTTGAGTACTTTCAGAGGTGAAGAGCCAAGACTATTGTAAGCATAAAAGTGTCTGTAGAGATATACCAATGGTATCGCAATTACCCGAAGAACAAGGAATTCGTGCAATGAATAAAAATAAATAAATAAATCCCAATTTAATAGGATTGAGGTTACCCAGATCTAAAGGAGTTACATTTGTAAGATGACATGTTTGTTGGCAGCTGCCAAGCTCCACTGGGGCAGAAACAGCATGGCAGGTGGGCCAGCTCATGCCCAAAGAAGCAGTTCTCCATCCAGAAATGACAAGCAAAGCGGAACTAAAACTGAATGAGTAGTGCCATTAATATCTTTTTTAAAAAAAACAGTCCTGTGGATATCTGATAATGCCTTATATTATATACTGACATAGTTGGCTCATCTAGCCCAGCACATACACACTACATTTTAGATAAACATGAAAAACAGATTTTAAGCCTAAGCAATTTATTATTACAGGTGTGCCCCAATATCCACTGATTTGGTATCCACATGGATACTGGGACACCAATTAAAAAGACGGGAACATTAAACAAATACCTTTACTTGTTTTTCACCGTGTTTCAGCAAAACCACTGATGTTCCCTTATCTTTAAAAAGGTGTCCCCAGTGTCCACGGTTTCAGGTATCCACAGTGGGGATACCCACCTTCCACCCTCCCACCTTCCACCCTCCCACCCTCTCAGAACCGCCCCTGCGCCAGCTGATCGTGGCTGGCAAACGGGGGGTTCTCTGCCCACGCTCCCTGACTGGCGCTACAGCGTTGGTGCTGCACAATCCTTGGGATTGCACTGTTCAGTTTATACCTGGAAATAATTTTATTTATTTATTTATTTATTTATTTATTTATTTATTTGAAGAATTTATACCCCGCCTTTCCCATGCCAAAGCAAATGCCCAAGGCTGTTTTACACAAGCAGGCTAGTCTAAACCACCATTTTTTTTTCCAATGGGTTTTTTACAAATCTACAGTATTCTTGTGATCTGCCAATCCTCAGGCCCAGACGTTGCCTTCACAGTGTGGTTCTCTGGCTGCCTGCCATCAAGCCTCAGCAGGCAATCGCCAAGTCAAGCCTGGACAGGTCCTCAAGGCTGTATTCCGTTCTTTTGCCGGCTGGCCTCCTCACACACTCCACCGCAACTCTCCCTTGAGGTGAGCTAATCAGCTCCACAGCAACTCTGTTCTGCCACAGGTACTGCAGCTTGTCACAGTACACAGTACACAGGTACTGCAGCTTGTCACAGCCTGGCATTTGTCTCCCATCCAAAAGCAAACTGCAAATTTTCCTGCTTAGTTTCAGGCAGTACCAGCAGCTCAAACATCAGTCCACACCTCCTGCTTGAAAATGCCTTATTTACCTTTTATTATAATTGTGATGCATAAAGGAACTGAGCCAACATATTTTCACAAGCCATGCATTATATGTCAAAGAGCCACACGTGACTCACAAGCTGTGGTTTATAGCCTATACTATCCCCCCTTTAAATTTAGCTCTCTCTCTCTCTCTCTCTCTCTCTCTCTCTCTCTCAATTCAATTCAATTCAATTCAATTCAATTCAAAAACCTTTAATTGGCATACATAAAAAAATATATAAAAAAGAATACAGGTAAATTATATAATACTATTAATACACTGTTTCAAATAGTGTCAACGTTCTTATATTTGATGCGAGCTGAGTTAACTTTCACAATTTGAGCTATATACAAAGCTAATTGATTAACAATAACCTGATCCTTAAATGCAAATAATAACTTTAAACACCCAGGATCATTCCTCAGGCCAACAGATTGCAAGAGGGGGTTCAGAATTTGGTCTCTATACCTATGATGTATTGGGCAATAAAAAAGAAGGTGAACTAATGTTTCAATGGAACCCGAATTACACAGGCAAAACCTTTCTGAGAGTGGTATACCCCTGAAACGACCCCAAAGCACTTCAGTGGGAATGGCATTGCATTCTCTCTCTCTCTCTCTCTCTCTCTCTCTCTCTCTCTCTCTCTCTCAGAACTTGTGCAAATAGGGTAGGAGAATGTTCAACAGACAATGGAGTGTTGCCAAGTCACACGTAAAGTTGTTCTGGAAATTATTCAATTAAAAATTATCTTTGAACAGGGCTGCTGCCAATGTTCATTAAAAAGTAGAATCAGTGTGTATCTAGCAGATCCGCCAAAGCCAAACAGTGTCCTGGGTGAACATGCAAGCTTACTGAGATCCTCACAGCCTTCTGCAGCCACAAAATAACATGATTGATTTTAGCACTATAGCAACAAGCATTCTTATTCTGTATTCTTAAACCTTTGTTGTCCATGTGTTTTCAGCCTCTTTTCACCTAATTGCTTCCTATAACCTCACAGAAATCCTTTTGTGCCCAAAGATTTTTAAAGAGGGGAAGGGTTGTTACTCTGTGGTAGGTCACATGGGTACCTGCAAAAGGTACCATCCAGGCATGTCCAGATAGGGTGGAAAAGCACCCCCCCCAATCTGAAACTTGGGAAAGTTGTTGATAGTCAGTACAGGTGAAGCTGACTTAAGTGGACCAACAATCAGATGAATCTGATCGTTGTGAATGATTTTCCCTTTACAAAGCTGGCTGATCGGCCAAATGCTTACACTGATCTAATAAAAGAACTGTGCATTGTAAACTCGAACAACAACCACAAGTGTGAGAAAAACAATGAGACCATCAGGGAATCCTGCATACTCCGAGTGTCATGATGGGGAAATGGGTGGGATATAAATCTCACACCTAAATAATGAAAACAATGTAGTCGTGCAGCTTTGGGACTGCATTACTTCTTGGACCTGGGCCAGGTAGGGACAAGGGAATGAAAAAGTCCCACTCGTTTCAATGAGACGAGCTCTACGTTCCCACTGTTATTTTAAAGATGAGGCTTGGGGGAGTTATGCAATGTACTGCCTAATCTTGTGCTGCAGGTGTGCCAACACAACATGTGCTGCATGCTATGGGAGCAGGATGTCTAGATGTCATAAGCACAGAGCACCCCAAAATGTAATATAAGACATTCAAGAGAAATGGAAGGCTTGACAAAATAGAAGCTAAAAACACTCAGAGCGCAATCCTAACCTGGAGTTAGGCCGGCATAGTTAGGCCAGCAAAGTTTGGCTAGCAAAAAGACCACCGTAAAGTATGTCTGGACTACTCTTGGTCTTAGAGAGAATGGTGCATGTCTGTGTTGGCCTCTCTGACTCTGAGAGTGGTCTAAACATACTTTACATTTCCCTTGTGCTGGCCAAACTTTGCTGGCCTAACTGTGCCGGCCTAACTCCAGGTTAGGAGTACGCTCTTAATCTGTTTCTTTTAGGGCCGAATCCTATCCAGTTGGATAGGATTGGACTTTTAGTTTTTCCCACTGGATATCTATTTTATATTTATAAATGGAAAAAAAAGGAAAGATTTTCCATCAACTTGCAATTATATTATATTGTCTGACATGCCTTGTCAGTATTTGGATTCCAAGCCTTTGGGCAAAGGAGTGCATTTTTCTAATTTCCCTGAAATACTTAATTTAGTTTAGTGCTATCAACGACAGTACATTTTCAGCATCTGTTTTGATGATATAGATGCCTGTATGTATCTAGTTGGACATCTGAAAATTCATCTAGAACGATGTATCCATTTTAGCTTCCTCCCAGATTCCTTCATCCTAAAATGCGAAGGCGCATACATGAGGTGGACATGCAGCCACCCTTCCAAGCATTGACCTTCACTTCAGCAAAATGGCGCCATCATCTTCTCCGAGATTATCAGTATTGACGTGTGACTATCAACATTCACTAATCTTTGATGAGTCACAAGAATATCTACGCAAACCTAAATGTCAGGCAATGATGTAAACCCTATGCTCTCATTGGCAATGCATGTAAAGCATGCACGTGCATCTAAATGCATGCAAAATGAGGCCGCTTTTTGAATGATTTAAAACGGATATGCCTATTAATTATAGGTTTGTCCATATACATGATTTTTACTACCATCTGAATCAATATGCAATTCAGTCTAGTGCTAAATCCTTTCCACTTTTATTTTTCTATAAATTTATGACTCCTCACACAGTGCTCTGAAGCTTAATTAAGTCAGGGACTGCATTTTGATTACTCTAATTATTCCGCATTATGATAGTGATGTGTTAACACCGGTACAGCTAAGCATTCATCAGAATTTTCATCCTAAATCCCCTCCCTGAAGGGATTTATGGACACCATGGCATCAGAATCTGCAGCTGGCTTAGAATCTCCATCAAGGATCTATCCGTTGTCCATTTTAGTGCTTGACTAGGAATGCTCAGTAAACCAGTGGTTCCCAAACTCCTACGAGGGAGATGGGAGCCACACAAGTCTTTCTGGGGCGGGGCAAAAGCAGCAACGCGATCCCCTGGGTGAAGGGGCTTGTTTTAGACTTACCCCTTGCAGCACTGAAGTCTGGGGGTGGGGTGGGGGTGGGGTGGGGTGGGGTGTCAGGAGCCCTGGGGAGCGCCCCACAGGGCTCCCCAAGCTGCAGAATAAGTTCAAAATACTATTTGTTTGTTTGTTTGTTTGTTTGTTTGTTTGTTTGTTTGTTTGTTT
>JAJKFI010000007.1:7125464-7157801 GCA_029204185.1 Lerista edwardsae | reverse complement strand
TCTCTCTCTCTCTCTCTCTCTCTCTCTCTCTCTCTCTCTCTCTCTCTGTGTGTGTGTGTGTGTGTGTGTGTGTGTGTGTGAACCAGTTACTTTATTGGTAGTTTAATGGATCTCTTGGGAGGGGAAAAATCAAACTAAAGGGATGAGCCCTTTGTGCAGTAACATTACAAACCTGTACCATATAGAAAATATATTCTAAAACACATCTTCTTTTACAGAATAAATTAAGCAGGCACCCTTGGAATCCAAAATTTATTCCTTGTGAGGGATGTTGTAAGTCCCTCAACTTCAGATGATAGTTACTGAAAATTCTAAGTTCTCAGCACCGAGACTGTCAAGCTTTTAATAATGTTCCTCGCTGTAAAAACTTGCGTTGGAATTACTTGTCTCATCATCAAACCAGAGACACTGCAGGGAATGAGCCGATTTGTTGTTTAACAGTATATGCTGACAATGAAGAGCGGTTCAAGAGAAGCTAAGATTAAACACAGCCTTCTCAGAAGTCAAGGTACCTTTTACACAAACTGCAGAATATCTGGCGCCAACAGCTAAATCCTAACTAGGATCTGGTCCTAAAATAGAGTCAGTTGTGGCAAGAGCATGAGGGCTATCAGATGGCCATGGCCCAGTTGTGAGGTCCTGTCCAGGGCCTGATTAAGGGCACAATCCTAACCTGGATTTAGGCCAGCACAGTTAAGCCAGCAAAGTTTGGCAAGTACAAGAGCAACCGTAAAGCATGTTTGGACCACTCTTGGAGTCACTGAGGATAGCGCATATCTGTGTGATGGCCTCTCTGACTCCGAGAGTGGTCCAAACATATTTTACGGTGTTCCTTGTGCTGGTCGAACTTTGCTGGCCTAACTATGCCGGCCTAACTCAAGGTTAGGATTGCTCTCTCAGTTGAGTACCAGGCAGGGTCCATGAGAAGGAAATGCAGGAGGCACATGTACCCTGGGCCTGGGATCAAAAAGAAGGCCCAGGAGTCAAAGGAGGGGAGCCAGACATTTCCTGGGAACTCAGAAAATGTTTGCATATATTGTGTGAAGACTAGCATTCACATCTGGCATAAGCCTACATAGGTTTATATATTGTAATTCACGGAAATTATTATGTTTAGTTGTATTGTGGCATAAACAAAGATGTTCCAATCAAATGTGCTTTCTTATCTCTGATCCTCTTTTATTTTATTTATATTTATCGTGGAGTATGACAGCATGAGGCCCTAAATGCAGAAAATTAACAGAGTGTTCCACTCTACCCTTCTCTCATCTTAATTGCCCTTTTTGACCTTACAGGCTACAGCTCATGGCATAAAACTGTGATGCATAAACACAGAATGTCCAATGGCTAGAGGTGTTTGTTTCTGGTGAGTAAGGATTAAAACAGTGATTCCCTACCTCAGGGTTTCAAACCCTTTCCCCTTTAATGGGGGTGTGGCCCATCACTTCCAGGTTCTCCTCCTGCCAACCACAGGGAGGTAAGAACTGGGCTTCTTATTTAACGGTTGTTCTGGGCATTTAGCAGCAGTGCCAGTAGGGAGAACCCAGAAGGAGAGAACACCGTTGCCTACTACCATGAATAGACATGCATAGAATTGTGGGTAGGAAGAGGGCAGCCAGTCACTTCAGGGGTGCTATTGGCTGATGTTGTTCCCAGGCTGGTTGGACTAGTTTTGGTGATGCACCTTGATGCTTAAGCCACGCTGTGAATACTGTTTTCCATAGAAAACAGAATTGCAAGCGCTGTTTGAATGGATATACCAACTAACATGCCAGCATACTGTCACAAAACATTGTCATTGAGTATGTCATTGTAGCAACTGTATGGTGATGTGTTCAGATTTGGGATGGCAGTGTCATTGAAATTCCACGTATTCATTCTTTCTTTAACTCTCTGAGCTTAATTAGGGATGCATGCAAAATTCTCCCCCTGAACTTTCTCTATAGATGTAGAGATTCCAAATTGCCTTCCATAGTCCTTCTGTATTTCCTTCCTTCTCATATGAAACTGCCTGATAATTCCAATCACTTTTAGAGGCTGTCTTCCATGTTTCCCTGGCATAAGTATGACAGGTGAGCATGACAGAGAGGCTCTTCTCAAGGGTTATGGCTCAATGGTTTCCTGTCTTAGGAAAGAACTGGAATGGGAAAGGTTGTGTCCTTGTGGGCCTTCTAACAGCACCTATATCACTCCGTTGCGCCCAGTCAACATGAGCACAGCAGCACTAACCTGGGCAGCTTTTTTCCCCTCAAAAGGAAATCCTGCTGGGCTTTTGAGTTGTGATTAATTGTTGCTCTCCAGGCTCGGGCCAGCTCAGCTATTTGAGAGCTTTCCCTTGAAAACGCTGAAAATTAATTGGCCATCTCACTTTGTGAAGTTTGGATGTAGATTCAGCCATAATCTCTCCTCTACAGATGCTCATTCTCTCGGCTTCTTCCCCTAACCCTTTCTCCCTTCTCCTCTGAATGCCCTTGTCATTCAGGTGATCATCAAGCAGGTCATCATCAAGCTTGCTGATCATCAAGCAGGTCGGCTGTGCCCACCTTTGAGAGTGGCTGGCGATGGGAAGGGGCCGATTCCCAGGCAGGCGGAGGGGTCCTGGCCCAGATATGGCTCCGGACTGGGTATGGCTGCAGCCCCAGACTATGGAACACCCTCTCTAAGGAGGTGCACCAGTGCCCTTTGTTGTCTGCCATTTGGCCAGCAGTGAAAACTGGCTGTTCCAGTGAGCTTTTACGTTAATCCTTAACCCTGTACTACTTGTTTTCAACAGCTCGTCTAGGTTTTTGTGACAATGTTGATTGTGTAACGTTTTAATTTGTGCAGCTGTCATTCTTGTCATATTGCTGGTGTTGTGAGCAGAGGCGTCATGCCCATGCGGTGTGGTGATGCACCTGCTGTGGGCGCCACCAAGGGAGCTGGGCATGCTGGCAGTGAAAACTGGCATGGAACTGGGCCCTCCCACCTGCCCTCCATATCACTCTGAAATGGAGCTATTCCGGAAGCAGAGAGCATGGCGAGGCTGCGTGGAGGGTACGGTGATGTCTTTCATCACCACACTGCCCTTAGCAGTCAGAGCCTGCTCTGGCTCTGGTTGTGAGCAGACCTGGGGACAATTCTACGAATAGTAGAAAATAATATTTGTGTGCTTATCTCTGTGCGCTCATGCTTGCTAGTTCATGCTCTACTTCATCAGGGCACATGATTGCCTGAGCATGCCAGTAAGGAGGGAAAGAGAGAGCTTTGAGAAGCAGCAGAAGGAAATAGAACATGTGAGAAAGCACGTTTTCACCATGTTAATTTCCAAAATTAACCGGAAAAATTACCATCTTACATCAGAAGGAAGGGAGAGGAGAAGTTGAGACTCTCAGCCGAACCTTATTCTCACCACCACCACCATTGCAGCAATGCCAAACTGCATTAAATCTCCTTACCCCTGTGTAAGCCTCCTGACCCGCAATGGGCCAATGCAAGTCCAAGAAGGAGGCAGGTAGGCTGCTGCTGGAGGGGATAGGATCCGGTGCAGGCCTTCCTTCCATGATGGATCCTCTTCCTCCCACAGCTTCCCCATCCCATTATACCCTTCTCCCCACCCAGTTTTGCCCCCTCCCTGACTCCGTTCTATCCTCCTACCACATCTCCCATCATCATGCCTTCTCCAGCAAACAGGGACTCCTGGGATGGTGGGGATGGAAAGGTGTGCTGTTGGAGCTGTTTTACTTTCTGGCCATCAGCGTTGTCGCAGGAGCCTTGCTGCTATCAGGCAGCGGGAGAAAGATTTGGCTCCAAATGAATCTACAGAACAATATTGGAACAGAATGAGGAAAATCACTTATCCCCCATCAATGTTTTTCTTCTAATTAAAAAAAGCAAGAAATCTTTACTGTTGTGTACCACTTAGGTCTAGAAAGTGATTAGAGCTGCAACAGAATGCTCTTCCTTCAATACTGCTCAATATTGGCACAGGTCAGCATGAACATGCGACTATCAATGGCTATTGATGTTCAATGGGACTGGGCCAGTTAAAAACCAAAGAATACTGGTTTAAGGAATTTGTAGATCAGGCAAGCACAGATGAGATTATGAATAGACACTTCCATGGCTGTGAAGATTTCCTTATGGATATGATCTATCACTTGTTAAGCCACATTATCTCCATCTAAACTATTACTGTAAAGGAAGTCTAAGCAACTTCCAGCCAAACCAAAGTTTCAGCCAAAATTAGGGTGGGAGGAAACTGAAGACCTTGAAACTGTGGGGCCAACTGTCGGGCAATTTCAGGGAGGCAGGGTTAAATAAATAAATCAATCAAAAATGGGAGCCACCGTTCTTGTGTGGAAGCCATCATTTAGTAGAATTCCCTAGTACAGTGGTTCTCAAGCTTTTTAGCACTGGGACTCACTTTTTAAAACGGCACTCATGTTGGGACCTACTGGAAGTGATGTCATTAACCTGGAAGTGATGTCATAGCCGGAAGTGCCATCATCAAGCAGGAAGTGCCATCATTGTGACATAATAAAATGACACTACTGGAATGTAAACTGACATTCTTGGACTACAGCAAATGCACAACCATGAAATATGCCTGACAGAAAGCAAGATTAGGACAAAATAGTATGTAAAAACACTGAACTAAAAACATTTTTTAAAAAAAAAACTCACTTGAAAATTCAAACTGTTAACACAGACAAAATGAATATAGCAAGAGTAAGGTCTGCAGTTTGCAAGATGGTGGGTCCCAATTGTCTGTGACCCACCTGACATCAAGTTGCGACTGACCAAATGGGTCCTGACCCAGAGTTTGAGAACTCTCTGTGGAGCATTGTGGGGAAAAAAGTGAAGTGGCAATCTTGAGACCACAAGCAAAGCAATTTATTTTTTTTAAAAAAGCCACCACTAGTACATCTTTGAATTGTTTTGAAAACTTTTACCTCTTCCCAGAAAAAACAAATGCTGAAATGGCTTCCTCACCTGCAAAGGAGTGGGACATTTGGGGAAATATTTTTATTCAGCCCTAACAAATGTTTTTGGAATGGGGACAGCTTAGGCTTTCCTTCATGGTACTAGATTGTGGCAGTAATCCAGATGAAGCTGATGAAAGTAAATTGGCTTAATTGGTTTATGGACTGAACTGGTTTAGTGGCTTGCAAGATCTAAATAAAGACCTAGTTCACAGAGGTAGTGCTGCTAGATTTATAGCAATCATTTATAACTTTAAAAAATGGGATAAAAAGTTTAGCTTTTCTTTTTTCCTTTGAGATATTGCCATTTCTGTAAAATTTACAGTATGTTCCTGTCAAGGAGATATATCAGATCTTGTAAAAGAAATGATGAATGTGTATTTGTACAATGGGCTACGTACACTCACTTCAAAAGAATAATTGTCTTGAATAATGCCTAAAATAGTCAGAAAATGCATGGCACGTACTTTAGAAGAACACTTTAGAACTCATGTCAAATTTATTGTGAGTGTAAAGGCACAATTTAAAAGAGCCCTGCACTGCATGTTGTTGTGATTTAAGTAGTCATTTTCTCAGCACACAAAAAATATATCCATTGAAGTAAGGCTGCAGTTCTATATAGACTTGTAAGGGCTAAATTCCAGCAAACTCAATAGTGCCACTCTGACAAAACATGCTTCAAATCTGCACTGTTAGACATCCAAAGTCACCCTCTTTCTCAGTGGCGTTTGTTACAACCAAACAAGGGGAAAAACATATTATGGAAGTTCCCGCTGTATGTTTCCCCACATTTAAGTCCCCAATGCTTTGAGGAACTGGATGTAAAAATTAAGCCTCGGTGGATCAGGCCAAGGGCCCATCTAGTCCAGCTTCCTGGATCTCACAGTGGCCCAGCAGATGCCTCAGGGAGCACACAAGACAACAAGATGCTGGCATCCTGCTGCAACTCCCTTGTATCTGGCATTCTGAGGTAAATTTCTGAGGTAAATATGAGGTAATTAAAACAGAATTTGCTATCCTGTCTGTGGGGAGGGAGTTATAATAATTTGCAATCAATCTGGGCCTTAAGAACATAAGAAGAGCCCTGCTGGATCAGGCCAAAGGCCCATCTAGTCCAGCTTCCTGGATCTCACAGTGGCCTACTAGATACCTCAGTGGCCCACCACATGGTTTTCCTGTGAGCTCTTAAAGGGACAACACTGGATATTTAGATTTTGCTGTCACCTTGCCTGCATGCTTTTCTTTCTCCTCCTTCCACCCACCATTCGAGCAATGGTTCCCAATCTGTGCACTGCCACACCCCTGGGCATCACAAGGCCCTTGTGGACCATCGCAGGCAACCTGCTAGTCATCTGCTGCCTGGCAGTGAGAACACATCATGAACCTCCAGACTCATGAGGAGGCTCAGTGTGGCTGTCAAGCTTTGTGCAGAGCTATAAAGCTTGAAAACCACACACTTTGAAAAGTGTTCTCATCCATCAGGAGCCTTTTACCACTGTTTGGAGGACTGCATTAGGTCTCTGAACCCAGAAGGGAATGGCGGTGACGTTACCATGTGACACATTTCATGTCACTGAATTCTGATTTTTCAGGGTGTCGCAGCAGTGGTGGCAAGTTTGGGAACCACTTTTGGGAACCACTTTTTATTTGGGAATCAAGTTTGGGAGTACTGTCAGTTTTGGCCTTGTTATCATCATCAGTAATTGGCATAACAGGGACAGTGACCACCACGGCCAACCATCCCTGCCCACTCCACTTACCTCTACATCCGCCTCTGCTGTATAAGAACATAAGAATATAAGAGTCTTGCTGGATCAGGCCAATCTAGTCCAGCTTCCTGGATCTCACAGTGGCCCACCAGATGCTTCAGGGAGCACATGAGACAACAAGATGCCTGCATACTGTTGCAACACCCTTGTATCTGGCATTCTGAGGTAAATTTCTGAGGTAACTATGAGGTAAATAAAAGTGAATTTGCTACCCTGTCTGTGGGGGAGGGAGCTATAATAACTTGCAATTCAATCTGGGCCTTAAGAACATATAAAGAGCCCCACTGGATCAGGCCAAAGGCCCATCTAGTCCAGCTTCCTGTATCTCACAGCAGCCCACCAGACACCACAGGCAGCACTCAAGACAACTAGATACTAGATAACTAGATCCTGTTGCCACTCCCTTGCGCTTGGCATTATGAAGTAGCCTACTTCTAACATAGTTGCACCACTCATGGCTGCACCACCCATCATGGCCTGTAGCCCATGATGGACTTTTCCTTCAGAAAAGTTTACCCTAATGGCTGTGGAGGGAGTACCTGGGCCCTCAGTGCTTCTTCCACTGAAGAAGAAGTCCATTTGAGGAGGTGGTGGTGGCAGCAGTGGCACTGGACACCAATGGAGAGAAGTAAGCCCCCCATCCTCTCCTCTTGATGAACTTGCTGCTGCTATTCCTTCTCTTCTAATGGTCAGTGGAGGAAATGCTGGAAGCCCAGTATTCCCTCTGTGAAGCAAGAAGCAGTGGCAGCACTGGAAGCCAAGAGAGAGGTGAGCCCCTAACCCCTGCCTGAGAACTTATACCTCTTCCTTGACATCCGGCACCACCACAGCTGCTTCATCAAATGGCCAAGGAGATAATGTGGAGCTCCCAGCATTCTCTCCACCAGCCATTAGAGAAGGAGGAGGAAGCTATAGCAGCACAGGACAAAAGGGAGAGAGCAAAGCTTTCCCCATCCTCCTTTCACACATTGGCACGCAAGAAGAAGGGCAGTAAAATTGGGCAGTAAATTTGTGAGTCAACAGGTTGCTCCAAATAGGCAAGTTTTCCATTCTTCTTATAGGGCAATTCCTTCAAGGAGCAATTTGAATAAAGTCATTTTTTTAAAAAAATTAGTTAATTGTTTCATGAGCTTATAGCAAGTCAAAGAAACCTAAGTCTGTATACATGATACAAACCAGCATTTCCCATAGCAAAAGTCAGTGCTTATTTGTAATCAGGAGGAAACAGAGAAAAAACAAGGATGCAAGACTTAATCAGCATAATGAGTGCTTTAATCAACTAAGCTTTAGTTGATTAATCCTCGAGGGGCAATTTTAATCAGTGGGATCAGGACTTAAGGACATACAGTACGTGTTTATTTTTGAGGCTATGTTGGTTCTGGCATGTTACTGTAATAAGGAAGGGGAAAAAACGTGTTGTTGATGGCCTTTCCTTCTAAGATGAAGAAGGAAGTTGTGAAAATTGTAAGGTATGTGTGAAAGTGTAGAATGGGTCTGGAGGAACCTGTTCTAAATATCTCACCAGCCCTTTCAGATCAATGAGCATCTATATTGAGGTTTTGGTAACATGAATGTGGTTTAATCAGACCCTAAATGGATTGATTGGCTAAAACAGAATGGAAATCAATCAACTAAAATTGTTTAACTGGTTCACAACTCTACATAAGAAGAGCCCTGCTGGATCAGGCCAAAGGCCCATCTAGTCCAGCTTCCTGGATCTCACAGTGGCCCACCAGGTGCCTCAGGGAGCACACAAGACAGCAAGCTGCCTGCATAAACTGTTAGCGCCTTGCTGCGCTGACGGACCATTACCCTGCCCCCGCCTTGCGGCACCAGGCTGTGGATTCACCTCTGATTGGAGGAAGAAGCCACAGTGAGGCGGAATGGTTAGAGAAAAGCAAAACAGGAACAGCCCTGCTGGATCAGGCCATAGGCCCATTTAGTCCAATCTCCTGTATCTCACAGTGGCCCAACAGATGCCTCAGGGAGCACACGAGACAACAAGATGCCTGCATCCTGTTGCCACTCCCCAGGCTGCTGGAATTTGTGTTGGCAATTTCACTGGCACACATCCAAGTAGCCCTATTGGGATGGACATGTGACTAGGGGTCAGGGGAATTAGTTCCCCTTACTCTGGGTTACACTGCAGCCATCCCTAATGCCTCATTGGTTATGGGGCAGACCAGCTGGCCTGCCTGTTGCAGCATGGGTTAAATTGGGCTACCCATGAATGAATGTGTGTAAACTCAGTCGCGGAACCAGGGGGGTGCAGGGATGGCAAGCCGCATGGGTGCCGGGCAGCGGGGGGGGGGCACCATTGCGCGGAGTCCGGGCGCTTTTTGGCCCACCCGCCCTCCTTTGTGCCTAGAATGCTCCAAAATGGAGCTCTTCCAGGCACAGGGAGGCGTGGCAGGGAGACGCACGGGGGCGGGGTGATGTGCTGGGGGTGCGGTTTCGTCGCCTTGCAATGGGGCGCACTCCTGGCCCGGACTGCCTCTGTGTAATCTTAACAGTTTAATATAAAGTTGGTTGGCAGGGTTGTAATCACAGGCCGCAAAGCTGGGTTCTTGTTTTCGCAAGAGGGAGCCTGGAGACTAAGCATGGTAATTAAGTAGTCAGTGCCCAGGTTATGGCATGTTAAGCTATCTTTTACTTTTAGGTAACCTTTATTGGCATTTCACACACAAAAAAATATAAATACAACTTAGGTACAGATAAAATCGGCCAAAATCAAAAAGAACAAACCTAACCAGATTATCCTACCCAAAATTATCCTTTGGGTTTAGCCTTAGAGACTGCAAATAGGAATTCTGCTACCAAATTTGTAATGGATGCCGAGTAGTCGCTGAGAAGGATTGGGAAGGGGTCAGTTAACTGTTAAGCTATCTTTAAGCCACTAGCAAAAGATGGGAGTGTGATGGTGGCAGTGCTTCTACTTAGGTCTCCATTTCCGGCTGTCATCACAACCACAAGCAGTTTCACGGTATGGGCGACAGTTAATGCATGTCTGAGAGTCAAATGTATGACTGAATAACAGCCCATCAAAACGAGATCAATGCAACTTGCTGTTACCCAACGAACTGTGCCCAATCCACCAGCCACGTAATCCATGTAATGAGGTGTCCCCCACCCACCCAGGCTGTTCAACTGCAGTTGGCTCGCAGTACAATTCTGTGCAGTCTTAGGTGTGCCTAACTTGGCATGGAATGAATGAATGAATGAATGAATGAATGAATGAATGAATGAATGAATGCCCAATCCTGTGGGCCTTAGCGCAGGTGGTAGGAGCATACTGCCTATGTTTCTGTTGCAAAAGGTGCTGTAAGGCACCTCCAGCGCCGATGGTAAACCACTACTGCCAGCGCTGGGAAACCAACGGGCCAACGCCTGCCCTGCACTGCCCAGAGGCAGCACCACAAGTCCACAAGCAGTGAGTCCACCCGTCACCTGTGTTGTGGCTTTTTCAGGTGGGGCAGGAGGGTGTTCCTGGGTGGGGGAGTAGTGGGGCAGAGGTGGAACCTGTCAGGCTGCAGAAAGAAGCAGAAAGGAATTTTGTCGCTTTAAGGGAGCCAGTTCTCCCGGTGCAGCCGGCAGGTGGTTTTTCCACCACCTGTGAGCAATCAAGACGTGAGTGGCTTATAGATGAGAGCAAAGCTCTGCCCTATACTACCGGCTTGTAGCTTCTTGCCTCGGAGCTCCTAGTAGTTCCTAGCAGTTCCTAGCGTGTCACTTGCTGTGTGTTCTTGTTGCTGTTACTTGCTTCATGTTAGTTGCTCGTTGCGTGCGTTCTTCCCTATGCCTATCTGTTTGGGGAACCATTGCTGTTGAGGCTGGACCTGGACAGAGAGAAGAGCATGAGGACTGTGTGCTAGAGGGGACCTATTCAAACAGAAGACTTCTGTGCAGGAACAGAGGACTCTGTGTTTGGTTTCTGTCTGGACTGTGCCACAGGTGAAGCTTTCATCCAGTGTTGTACCACGGTTTTCATCTGTTGAACTCTACTTGTATGTACTGCAAGCTAATCTACTTTTGTGTGTTGATTCCCTCGTGGAATCCTTATGCTATAAAGAAGCCTGAACCTTAAGCTTTGTGGACCTTGCCTCTGTCTGCATCTCCGAACAAAAGGGGACTCTGTCCCAGGTAGAGCAAGTGGGTCTGTACAACTCTGCAGTTAGATACTTGGAGGGCTTACGCCAGTCTGCATCTTGTGCTTGATACCATCTGTGCGCACCGTCAGAACCAGCCAATTTCAAACTCCATGTAGGGCTGCGCAGCCATACACAGAGGCCCTCATCTCTGCCCCAGCTAATTGGCCACCGCAGAGGCGAATGGACCACTCTTCCACCTGCGCTCTTACCACAGGGAAAGGGGATCTTCCACGGCACCTCTTGCGACTGCCTGGGCTGCCGTGGGAAGCAGCAGTAGCTGCCTGGCTACCGCTTCTTGCTGGGGTGGCCGGGCAGCTCAGGGTTGGGCTGTGAATGTGTTGTTAGTCCCATGCTGGTCTCCTCTGATCTGTGCTTCTCATTCTATAGGACCAGCATGTCTTCCAACCCTGATGCGTTTCCTCTGTGCGCACCTGACATGTTCCCTTTGCGATGCCCTCCTGTTTTCAGAAATTAGGTTACAGTGAGAGATTAATTCTCTGAGACGATCTTTGACTTTGGTTTTCTAGAGCGTAGGAGGAATAAATTGTTATCATTAATAAAGAAAACAAAAGATTAAAGGTAAGCTGATTACTGGCCTTGCACTAGAGATGCATGTTTCCTTTATGGCAGTCTTAAAGGAGCACAGCAAAATCTGCCAGAAAGGTACATGTACTTGGCAATGGTACTTTTTTCCCCCTTTTTGCTTTGTGTGAGTAACAGAGTCTACTCATTTCTCACTGTTGAGAAAGATCGGTGTGTAGATACTCAAATCAAAATTCTGTGAGTGTACTAAACGCTGTCTTGGCTCTCTTCAGTAAACAGAAGACTGTAGCCAAGATGCATGAGAACAAAAGAAAATAAAATGCACCATCCAGCTCCTCTAATTACTTTTGGGTTACTTCGCCTATAAAATTAGTTCTGATGTGGATCATATCTCCAGGCAAATGTATTGAACTCAATCAATGATACTTCACATTATAGCTAAGTGAATAAATCATGACGTTCTGCATTCCCCATATATATGACAAGGACTGCAGTCACATAGAGTGGTCCAGCTCGGCTTTTCTGGATTTCATTCAGAAGCCCTTTATTTAGTTTCTAAGCCCATTCTAAGCCCTTTATTTGCTTTCTAAAGAGATTCACTAATTTTTGGGTCAACATTCTTAAACATTTTTTGTAAATCACTGTGAAGACTAAGGACACAATCCTAACCTGGAGTTAGGCCAACATAGGCCAGCAAAGTTTGGCTGGCACAAGGCCCACCGTAAAGTATGTTTGGACCACTCTCGGAGTCAGGGAGGATGGTGCACATCTGCGTGCTGGCCTCTCTGTCTCCGAGAGTGGTCCAAACATACTTTACATTAGTCCTTGTGCCAGCCAAACTTTGCTGTGCCAGCCTAACTCCAGGTTAGGATGGCACCCTGAGAAAAGTTTTACAGTTCAGTCCTAAACAGAAAGAAATCCCATTGGAGATCTATGGCTCTTACTCCTTGGTAAGCATGTTTAGGATTACAGTCAGCCCAATCCTATGCATGTCTATTCAGAAGTAAGTCCAATTATGTTCAATGGTGCCAACTCCCAAGTCAGTAACGGTTCAATGGATCTTCATGGGTATGATTTCTCACCAATGCTTAACCTTGTTGATTCCCTAATGCCAGCTTGAAAAGTCACATTGGATGAAAGTGATTGCCCTAAGATTCCCCAGCAAACATGTTGGAAACAAGCATGGATTCAACTCAAATCTCCATATCATACTACACTGACTTTCATTTTAAAAATTATGTATATTATTGTATGCTATATTAGAAGTCATGATTTCTGTAATTGCTTCATTTCATTTCATCGCTTCATAGTTCTCTTAATGACTTACAGCCCAATCCTAACCTGCATGGCTGGCCTGTGCTGTATCCAACACAGGTTAGGCAGTGGCTCACCTCAGGGTAAGGGGACATTTCCTCCTTACCCTGGGATAAGCCCCAGCCAGCTCTATGGGGCTGCTTGGATCTGCCCTAGCAAAATCCCTGGCACAAAACCAAGCGGATGGATCGGGCCTGCCTGGCCCAGGGACTTGGGTTAGGATTTGACCTAACAGCCAGATCCATAAGAACACAAGAAAAGCCTTGCTGGATCAGGCCAAGGGCCCGTCTAGTCCAGCTTCCTGTATCTCACAGTGGCCCAGCAGATGCCTCAGGGAGCACACAAAACAACAAGATGCCTGCATCTTTTTGCCACTCCCTAGCACCTAGCATTTGGAAGTAAATTCTGAACTAAAGACACTGGTGGCAAGTCAAGATTCTCCACAGCATTTCTCTTTGACAGCCACGAGAACCAGATGCTCTTCTCCAGGAACATAGGAACAGGAACATAGGAACAGCCCCACTGGATCAGGCCAAAGGCGCGTCTAGTCCAGCTTCCTGTATGCCACAGTGGCCCACCAGATGCCTCAGGGAGCACACAAGACAACCAGATACTTGTATCTCACTGCCACTCCCCTGCATCTGGCACTCTAAGGAAGCCTATTACCCTTGTACCACCCCCAAGGAAAACACCAGACTGCAGTTGGGCTTTAACTTTTATTAAACACAAGTGTAAATCATGAAACCTACTGAACTCCCATCCCTCCCTCCCCAGTCTGGGGTAGTCCAAGCTCCACCCCACTCCCCACTTCAACGGGGCCCCCTGCTCTCTCCCTCTGACCCGTTCCGCCTCCTCTCCCCTTCCTCCCACCCTCCCCAAGCCCCCAGACTGACCAAACTTACAGGCACTCTGCATCGCTGTCTCTGGGCTGGCGCAGCTTCTTGTGCCAGCCCAGTGCCTCCGTCTGCAGCACAGCCATGCCTTATGACATGTTTGCGACTGCATTGGGCCAACACAAGCAACCTGCTTTGGCCCAAGGATTGAGCCCAAAGTAAAATATATTGAAGGGTCAGTTAAAGTGCATCCCCTTACACTGGTTTTTACATTATGATTGTTTCAATGAGGGGGACTGGTTCAATCCAGCGTGACTACTTGCGTCAACCTTTCTTGAGCAGCCGCTAGCTTTCTCAGCCTACTGAATGATGCAGGAAGAAAAAAGCCGTGAGTGCTTCTTCAAGCCTCAGGGAAGACTTACTGCCATCCCGTTGAGTAGCTGGATCAAGAACGAGCGGACCTGGAGGGATTCCTGGAATCCAAGTCAGGCAACCATTTCAAAAGTGCAGCCAAGGAGTTCGAAGCAAGAGCCCTTGACCAGCCTGCCGACAGATGTTTCCAGATTCCTTTCAAAGAATGTAATCAATAGCTATAGAGCCGAATAATACAAGGAAGTTTCAATGGCTCTATGTGAGCCTTCATGCCCAGTGGTGTAACTAAGCTGGAGCCAGGGGTACACCCCCTGTTCTGCCCGAAATTCCCTGCTGGCCCTCCCCAAGGGTCCCAATGCCCACACTAGGCTAACTAGTTTCCCTACCAGAGCAGCCTCAGAGATAGGCAAGAGGGAGGGGGTTCATTCGCCCACTGGACCTCCTCTCTTCCAGCAGCTCTTGCTTGGAATCACCAACTGGCCAGCCTCCTCCAGACTGCCCTCATCACTGGCTTAGCTCAAGATATCCTAATTTAGCACCAACAAACCCCACCAACAAACAATAGGCAGTCAGTTTGCCTAAGCCACAACTGCTTCCTCCATTTGGTGGCTCCTGGGGCGTGGCAGCCATACAACAGTTACTCCCCACAATAACCTTACCTTAACACGGTCCATTTGTCCAGCACCTGCCTGGTGTCTCTCCTCCAGCACCTACTTGGTGCTTCTGTCCAGCACCTACCTGGTGCTAATCACCCTTCCTTTAACAATCCATCCAGCACCTACCTGGTGCCCTCCTCCAGCACCTACCCAGGTCCCTTATTGCAGCTCCTGCCTCCCACTTCATACTGAGGCAGTGTCTGTTGCTGGGCAGACTCTAGCTCATCAGCCACACCTATCTGCACCTGTGCAGATAGCCAGGGCAAATAGCCCTTCCTAGCCAGGGCCCTCATCAGCCTGCAGCTATGCTCCTGAGGCTTGCAGAAACTCTGGGATTAACCCCGTACTTCCTGGCTAATCTGGGACAAGGGGCCATTGCTGATACTATTCCCTGTTTCCTCGGGGTATCTCCTGCCTTTTCCAATACACCCCCCATGATGGAGTGACAGTTTTCCGCCATCTATGCAGGGGAGAGTGACGGCTGTTGTTGGAGGTGTGCTGTAAGTGCTGCCAAATTGGCCCGCCCATCCTAGTTCTTGTACAGCTCCAAATGGAGCTGGTTTGGGGGAAAGGCCATGCATGCAGGCGTGTAAAGGTGCAGGTTTGGGAAGTGAAGTGATGATGCTGGGGGTATCATTGCTTCACCTGCCCCAGGCACAAGTAGGCCCAGCCACATTTCTGTTCATACCAAGGCAAAATGGGACTGAAGAGCTTTTCATTCTGTGTAAGAAGCCATGTATAATAATATTGGTTGCTTTGCACCTTCTCCAGTTCCACTATGCCCTTTTAAGATAGTGGCGACCAATACTCCAGATATGGGCTTATCATTGATTTGTACTATGGCATCATAATATTGGCCATTTTATTCTCAATCCCATTTTTTAATGGGATCTCAAGCATGGAATTGGCTTGGTGGCAAATCACGGAGGACAAATCTATCCATGGCTACTAGTCAAGATGGCTTTGCACTACCTCTAAGCATGCAATCCTAACAAACTTTCCAGCACCAAGGAGAGTGCAATACAGCTCTAAGAGAAAGGAACAATTTCTTTACCTTGAGGAAGCTTCTGTGACTGCTTCCCAACTGCAGAATGAAGCACATGCCCCATTGGCATAGCTATGTCAGTGCTGAAAAGTTGGATAGGATTGTGCCCTAAGTTCAGTGGTTACACCAGTTGCAGGAGAGCAATTGTGGGGGAGAAGCAGCGATGGGATCTGCAAACTGAGAAGGGGAACGCTGGGCGGGACTTAGGCGGGACTTACACATGATTGGCAGCCCATCCGCAGCGTTCCGCGGCTGCCCTGGCCTCGGGGAGGGGGACTCCTGCTCACCGCGGAGAACGGGTGGGGGGTGTGCCGGGTGCCTGGGCAAGCAGCGGTGGGGCGCACGAACCGGGGGCAGCCCTCCTGAGGCCAGGGCAGCCGCGGAACGCTGCAGACGGGCAGCCAATCACGTGGAAGTCCCGCGTAAGTCCCGCCCAGCGTTCCCCTTCTCAATTTGCAGATCCCATCGCTGGAGAGAAGTACACCTTTCTTTTCTGTTTCTGGGCTTCCCAGAAGCAGCTGATGGGCCACAGTGAGAAATAGGATGCAGGACTAGATGAGTCTTTGGCCTGAGTATTCATGCTCTTATAAAAAGAAGTTCCTAGAAAGTGATGCAGAGTACACATTTTGAATCCTTTTGGAATCACTGCTGCTTCTCTTAAAGTCTGTTTGACTTCTGTTCAGGTTAACTATTAGAAGTCAGTGGCCAGTTAAAGTGGTCATATCCTTCTAACCATTTGATATACACTGTACATCAGTAGTTCCTAAACTGTGGGTCAGGACCCACCAGTGTATTGCGAGCCAATTTCAGGTGGGTTGTGAAGCACCTAGGGCAGCCATATTGAAAACATGGGAAGATGGGATGCTGGAAAGGGGGAGGGTTATGCGGTTGTTTTCCTTGTGTCAAGGTTGTAAACAGGCTTTTTCCCCTTTCTGATTCACTTTGCTATTGGAAAATGACTGAGATATAGCCCAACTTACTGCTGCATTCTCAGGAAAGCAGCAGGCTCTGGCATCACAATGACGGCCCCTCTGGCCATGACATCATTTCCGGTGGGTCCCAGACAGATTGTCATTCTAAAATGTGGGTCCTGATGCTAAAACGTTTGAGAACCATTGTGGCAGAGTTCATGAAACTGATCCAGTATGTCGCTTTTTAAAAAATGGTGATACAACAGCTGTAACAGCCATTCTCCCCCCAGGGCATAGGCAGTCTGTGAAGAACTAACCAGTCCAAAGCAAAGAGATAAAATGACTGTTGGGGGAAAAAATCCTGGCTGTCATGCGAAATGCAGTAATCAATGGTGAAGGAAAAACTTACACTCCCTGTCTTTGGAGCCTCCAAAAATGATGAAATTGGCATCTAGTGTGAAGCAAACTTGATGTGAAGTAAACTGTCACCTCAGAACAGCTAGGGAATTAGTCTTCCTCAGCTGGCCCTTTGCAAAGGCTGCAAAGGATTACAGGTATAAGTTATGTGAACACACACGCATTACTGGAGACCCACTCTGGAGACCTGCAGAGCTACAATTCCGAGATTGTACAATTAGGCTCCAATTTAATTCATTTAGATGTCCCTCGATCCTGCACACCAAGCATTTTTGAAATTTAATTGGCATGAAAGGCAGGGTAAACTATGCACAACAAATTGAGTGTGAAACAATGTTAATTTAGATAATGCCTATTCTGCAAAACCACATCCTCAGCAATATTTAAGATGTACCATAGAAAGGAACTGCTGCTAGGGTGTTCTTTTTTTTTCTTTCCGTGTAATCGCAGTGACTTTATGCTGCATTGCATTGAATTTTCATGCAGGATTAAGTTAGCATTCCGCATTTTAACGCCAATCTTGTTGTATTTATTTGCACTCCAACCATGTACCAGGCAAAATGTGTTTTTGTTTCATAATATAGGAAGACGTAGGTAAAGGCAGCAAATATATGTTGTTTTGCCTTATGTTTTGTTGGCTGGGAATAATACCCTTATTGCCATCTTTTTTTTGTAATCATGTTTAGCATTTGAATAGTATTTTTTGTGTGTGCAAAGAGCCTGACATGTATCATGTAGATTAGGAGTATCAAACATAATGCCCACAGGCCAGATGTGGTGCCCAGAAGCAATTTCTCTGGCCCCTGTTATAATTGGGCTCTCCCAGTATGATAATTGGGCTCTCCCATATCTTGAAAATATGATTAAGATGTGCACATTTTCTCTTCTGTCTTTCTATGTAAGAACAGAGTGCTTATTTCTGACCATCATCAGCTTAATGATGTCATTTCCTGCTTAATTATGTCACTTCCGGCCATTAACATTCCGGTGCTATGAATGCTTTTTGGCCCACTATATGAAATGAGTGTGACACCCCTGCTGAAGAAAGTGTCACAACAGCCCTGTATTGTTGTCCCCATGTACAATTGAGGCTGAAAAGGGGCATCTTGTCTTGCCAGGTGTGATGGAGAGAGACTTGAATCAGGGAAGGTAGCTCAGTCTCTGTGCCATTTTGCTACACTAGCTCCTTTTTGTAGATACCCAGCAGAGCATGGACAGAAGCCAGTCAGTTAATCGATGGAGACAGGCCTATGTCCCTTTGTTTATTTGAACAGGGAAGCTGGCGCCATTTTGAGGCAACCAACCTGAAGCAAGCCTTGAGCTCAAGCTGGGTCTTTTTAATTACACAGCAGGGAGACTAGCTGCATGAACGTGTTTGACTGTGTTCATGTATTTCTGGCAGGGCACATTTTGTATACAATTCAAGGTATTTTTAAGAGTGCATTCTCCATACTTGCTGTGGAAAAAAGTAGATTATATTCCAAGACATTGCATTTAAAGTTCAGAGGGGCGTTGCTACACTGATGTATTATCCTAATGCATATATTGTTCTTTGAACAGAAGTGCCACAGAAAAGGGAAAGCAGAGGAAAGTATAGCAAAAAGTGGGCAAAAAGTGGGGGAATGTCAGTCAGCACTTCTACATTTGAGAAAGTTTTATTCTGTTTAGCTGGGTGTGAGTTTTTCTTTTCATTGTGTGCCCCTTTTTGGACACTGAGAATGTGCAGGGATTCTCTCACTCTTATTCATTAGAGCCCAATCCTATCCATGTCAACTCAGAAGTAAGTCAGAAGTAAGTCCCTGCTAACTGGACAAGAGGCACTTTTTCCAGTGGTGTTCCTCTTATATTTAGCAGGGGGAGAGTAACTGTCCCTCTTCACCCCTGCACAGTCTTTCTAGTGTCTGTTGCTGGCGATCTGTCTTTTTTTAGATTGTGAGCCCTTTTGGGACAGGGAGCCATTTAACTTTATTATTACTATTTGCCTGTAAACCGCTTTGTGAACTTCGTGTTGAAAAGCGGTATATAAGTACCTGTTGATTGATTGATTGATTGATTGATTGATTGATTGATTATTGTCCGTGGGTAAGTGTGGCTAGGATTGCAGTCTCTGTGAATTCTCTGCAATGTACCAAGATAACATGGGCAGTTTGCTCCCCCCACCCTCCAAAGCAGAGAGTCTTTATATATGATTCAGCCCTAATGCAGGAATTTTTCAAGACACGTTGTTATTCAGTAATTATTATCCTATTCTCATAGGATTTGCCATAAATAAAAGGAAGACCTTGGCAGAGATGAGGAAAAAAGGACTCCAGTCTCAGACTCAGGTTTTTACTTTTTTCACGTTTCTTGCTGACGCCTGAGACTTGAGTTTCATGGGTAGAAACGGGACCTAGTTAGGGATGTAAGTGTTACTGAGCCATTGGGGAACAGTGACCATGCTGCGATTGGTTTTGCCATGCATGTCCAGGAAAGAGTGCAGAGCAAATCTGACACAAGAACCCTTGACTTTCGAAGGGCAGATTTCCCTCAGATGAGGAGACTAGTTAGACAGAAATTGAAAGGGAAGGTAAAAAGAGTCCAATCCCTCCAGGCTGCGTGGAGGCTGTTTAAAAAAACAGTAGTAGAGGCCCAGCGGAAGTGTATACCGCAAAGAAAGAAGAGTTCGACAAGGTCCAGGAGGGTGCCTGCATGGCTGACAAACAAAGTTAGAGAAGCTGTAAAGAGCAAAGAAGCTTCCTTCCGTAAATGGAAGTCTTGCCCCAGTGAGGAGAATAAAAAAGAACAAAAACTCTGGCAAAAGACAAGTAAGAAGGTGATACGGGAGGCCAAGAAAGCGTTTGAGGAACGCATGGCTAGCAACATAAAAGGGAATAATAAAAGCTTCTTCAAATATGTTAGAAGCAGGAAACCTGCCAGAGAGGCGGTTGGCCCGCTGGATGGTGAGGGAGGGAAAGAGGAGATAAAAGGGGACTTGGAGATTGCAGAGAAATTAAATGAATTCTTTGCGTCCGTCTTCACAGCAGAAGAACTTGGGCAGATACCACAGCCCGAACAGCCCTTCCTAACGAAGGAATTAAATCAGATACTGGTTAATAAAGAAGATGTTTTAGATCAAATTGATAAACTACATATAAATAAGTCACCAGGCCCAGATGGTATACACCCAAGAGTTATTAAGGAACTAAAGAACGAAGTTGCTGAGCTCTTAACTAGAGTATGCAACTTGTCCCTTCAAACGGCCACGGTGCCAGAGGATTGGAGGATAGCCAATGTCACGCCAATCTTTAAAAAAGGGAGAAGGGGGGACCCTGGAAACTACAGGCCTGTCAGCCTAACGTCTGTTCCGGGTAAGATGGTGGAAAGCCTCATCAAAGATAAAATCCTAAAACACGTAGAGGAACAAGTACTGCTAAAGGAAAGTCAGCATGGCTTCTGTAAGGGTAAGTCTTGCCTCACAAACCTTTTGGAATTCTTTGAAAAGGTCAATAGGCACGTGGATGTGGGTGAACCTGTGGATATCATATACCTGGATTTTCAGAAGGCATTTGACACGGTCCCCCACCAAAGACTGCTGAAGAAACTTCACAGTCAGGGAATAAGAGGGCAGGTCCTCTTATGGATCCAGAATTGGTTGAGGGCCAGTGATATTGGTTGAGTGATATCATAGCCAGAAGTGACATCATCAAGCAGAAAGTGCCGTCAGTATGATGTAACAAAATGACATCCTTGGACTGAAGCTAATGCACAACATGAAACATCTTTGACAGAAAGCAAAATCAGGAAAAAATATTATGTAAAAGCACTGAACTAAAAACAATTTTTTAAAATAAAAAAGACTCACTTGAAAATTCAAACTCTTAACACTTACAAAAGAAATATAGAAGAATAAGGTCTGCAGTTTCCAACATGGCTGCTCCCAGCTTTCCGCGACCCATCAGGCCGCGACCCACCAAGTGGGTTCCTGTTGGACCCACTTTGTGATTTGAATCACAAATTTGTGATTCAAATTTATGATTTGAATCACAAATCACTGTGATTTGATTACATCACACTGACTGCACTTTCTGCTTGATGATGGCACTTCTGGCTATGATATAACTTCCAGGTTAATGACATCACTTCTGGTGGGTCTCAACACGAATGCCATTTTAAAAAGTGGGTCCTGGTCTAAAAGTTTGAGAACCACTGCCCTAGGATAAGGGTGCCAGTTTGAATAACACTGTCCTAGAGCACATACTTTACCTCTTATCTTTCACCTGTTCTTTCATACAGTTTCTGCTGCTAAACTCAAATCCAGATCCCTAAGCACTTTTCTGCAGTGACTTAGCTCAAGGGAAACCTGCAGACCTTAAGTGCTAAACTGAGAAATATACCATAAATTCAGTCGGGCACCATCTAATTCATAACTATCTCTGCATTTCCTCCCACAGCTTTTCCATCAGCTTTGTTCTTTGTTTTCGGGTTGCCATACAAGATGCGACGGCAGACAACTCAGACACTAGCACAGCAACCTAATTAATCATCCATCCATATATGGGGGGTGATGGTGATGATGAGAGTGTTGGTTGGCTGTCGCAAGACATTTACACCTTTCCCAAGTACAATAATTCATTGCAGCAGCAACTCTTGTCCAATCTATTATCAGCGTTCCAAGAACAATCAGCAAAAAAGCTCCTTGTCATCTCCAACTTAATTTATCCAAATGGTGATGGACTCCATCTGCTGACTACATTAGAAATATTCAGCTAGTGACATTATAGGGCATGATTTATATTTTTAATTTAATGTACTGTGCCCCTTCAAAACATACAATAAGCACTTCCTTATTCAAACAATGTTTGAGCTGAGGGCAAGCTAATTACCTGGCCTGTTCTCTTGCACCTAATTACACGGGCACAATGCCCATTAAAATCAAAGGGTCATGCAACTGGGTCCTTTCTAATGTATTCAAATGATCTTGCTTCTTAATGGAAGAGGAAAAACATCTCTAGATGTGTTGTGGTGCCGCTTAAATGCTTGGCTGCCTGTTGGATGGAAATGTTTATTGGTAGGCTTTATTTTTTATTTTTGAGACACAAACGTCGACAAAAGTAATGATGTATATCAACGGCATATTGTTATGAGGCTATGAAAATTATGCATGAAGCATTCGTTGAACTTATGATGCATCTCCTGTTGGCAACGTCTTTAAAGATGAGATGAAGGTGAAATTGCCAACTAATGACTTGAAGTCAAAAACAGAAGCAAGCACCTCGCTAAGAGATCAGCAGGTTGTTTGGGATTGTGACGCAAAAGCCATCTGAACAATATTACCGTATGAACAATATCTGAACAATATTACCAAGTATCTTATTGACTCTAGATTACATAAGGTGATTGCTGCGGAGAAGGTTTCCCAGGCTGCCTGTGTAGAACCTGCAGAAAATCCACATCTAGAAAACAATCATGGATCAACATCTATATAAAGATACATATATCCTATGATTTGAAAACAACAACAATTTACTAGAACCATGAATCTTTACAAATTCACTCAGGGCACAATCCTAACCAATTTTCCAGCATTGACACAGCTGCGCCAATGGACATGTGTTGAATCCGGCAATGGAGTAGTAGCCAAGGAGCCTTCCTCAAGGTAAGGGAATGTTTGTTCCCTTACACCAGAGATTCATTGCTCTTACCCAGGTGCTGTAAATTTGGCTAGGATGGCACCTTTATACTCCTAAAAGCAAGGAAACTGTAACTTAAGTCACTGAGAGCCCAATCCTGCTCTTTCCCCTACATCCCTGTTGGTGCAGCCATGCCAAAAAGGAGTGCCCTATATCACATGGTGGGGGAGCAGATTGAGAGGTTTCGGAGTAGTGGGCATACACTATCAATCAATCAAATTTTTATACCGTTTTTCAACAAAAAAAATCACAAAGTGGTTTACAGGCAAATAACATAAAATGGTTCCCTGTCCCAAAAGGGCTCACGATCTAAAAATAAAAATACAGAATACTACCAGCAACAGCCACTAGAAAAAACACTGCGCAGGGGTGAATAGTTACCCCCTGCTAACTGCTATACACAGGCCTTAACTGTTTATAGTAATTATCCTAGAGATGGAAAAATTGGAGAAATGTATGCTGGGAGCAGCGGCGGCATTCAGCCGGTATGCTGGGCGGGACTTACCTTTGAGCGGCAGTCCGCCCGTTGTGTAACATTGTTTCCCAGGAGGCGGGTAAGCGGCGGGACGCGCCATCACGCAACGGGCAGACTGCCGCTCAAAGGTAAGTCCCGCCCAGTGTACCGGCTGAATGCCGCCGCTGGCTGGGAGGTTTAAAACAACTTCCCTTCTTGCACTATACAGAGTTTCATGAGGGAGGAAGTACTACAGACAGGGTTGGTGCAGTGATGTAGCAAGGATATTTGGCACCCGGGGGCCATAAATATTTGGTACCCTGATGTCAACAATATTTTCAGTAATAGTCATGACATGAAATGAAGAATAATGGTAGCCAGAGAAGAAGCACAAATAGATCGTGTGTGTGTGTGTGTGTGTGTGTGTGTGTGTGTGTGACAGATATCGCAGGCCCACTGTGTGTGTGTGTGAGTGAGAGAGAGAGGTATATACACACACATACACACATACAGTGGGCCTGCGATATCCATGGATTTGGAACCTTCTGATTTAAATATCTGCGAGATCCGAACCCATGGAGGAGGATCCCACCTGGACCCTCCAAACCCGATTGAATCTCGGCTCTGGTTGGGTCTGGAGGGTGTTCTGAGGCCCTCCTCAGAAGAGTGCACAGACGATCCCCCACAGCCTGTCTGGGCCTCAGAAGAACCTCAGGAGACGAGGGGATTTCAGTATCTACAGGTTTTTCTTATCTGTGAGGGATCCTGGAATGGAACTCCCATGGATAATGTGGCCCCACCGTATGCTTGATAAGCATATATGCTTATTTATATTTGCATTTTTATATTTTTGTAACTTTGTATATAAGCATACATACGTATGCCTGTATTCCGTATTCATCTGTGAACAGGCTTTCTGGGGACAGGAGAAGACAATGATGAATCAGATCCTCAGTTGCTATCTAGCATAGTTGCTAGAGGGGGCTTCAGGGATTGACAGGAGGTCATGGGCCCATACTCAGTGCCAAACCTAGTCAACCTCTGACATCGCCCATGGCTACAAAATTGGCTGAACAGCACTCGCTCTCTAAAATGCTGGATTTACTGCAACATTTTGGGGCAGACTCCACATGTGGGATGTGGTGGCGCTGCAGATTAAACCGCTTCTGCTGAACTTGCTGACTGGATGGTTGGCAGTTCAAGACCACACAATAAGGTGAGCTCCTGTCGCTTGTCCCAGCACCTGCCAACCTAGCAGTTCAAAAGCACATTAAAAAAATGTGAGTGGATAAATAGGGACCACTTTGGTGGGAAGGTAATGGCGTTCCATGCGCCTGGGTGTATAGTCATGCCAGCCACATGACCATGGAAACCTGTCCTCAGGACAAATGCTGGCTCTTTGGCTTAGAAACGGAGATGAGCACTGCCCCCTACAGTCAGTCACGACTAGAACATTCGGTCATGGTTTGCCTTTGCCTTTCCCTTTTTACCACTTGCAATGGCAGAGAGCTGAACAAGACAGTCACCTTAACTATAAAGCCACTTCTGTGGTCCTAGAATTTGGCCAAGTTAAAGCAGTATTAAAGGTTCATATTCATCACAATCATCCCCTTGTTGTTGTTGTTCAGTCGCTAAGTCGTGTCCGACTCTTCGCGACCCCATGGACCACAGCACGCCAGGCCTCCCTGTCCTCCACTAGCTTCCTGAGTTCGCCCAATTTCATATTCATTGCTTCGGTGACACTATCTAACCATCTCATCCTCTGTCGCCCCCTTCTCCTTTTGCCTTCAATCTTTCCCAGCATGAGGGTCTTTTCTAAAGAGTCCTCTCTTCTCATCAGGTGGCCAAAGTATTGGAGCTTCAGCTTCAGCATTTGTCCTTCCAGGGAGCAATCAGGTTTGACTTCCTGGAGAATTGACCGATTGGATCTCTTTGCAGTCCAGGGGACTCTCAAGAGTCTTCTCCAACACCATAATTCAAAAGCATCGATTCTTCGACGCTCTGCCTTTCTTATGGTCCAGCTCTCACAGCCATACATGGCTACTGGGAAAACCATCGCTTTGACTATGCGAACCTTTGTTGGCAGGGTGATGTCTCGGCTTTTGATTAAGCTATCTAGGTTCACCATAGCTTTCTTCCCAAGAAGTAAACGTCTTTTAATTTCATGGCTGCAGTCACCATCTGCGGTGATCTTGGAGCCCAGGAAAATAAAGTCTGTCACTGCTTCCATTTCTTCCCCTCCTATTTGCCAGGAAGTGATGGGAGTGGTTGCCATGATCTTAGTCTTTTTAATGTTGAGCTTCAAGCCAATTTTGGCACTTTCCTCTTTCACCCTCATCAAAAGGTTCTTTAGGTCTTCCTCACTTTCTGCCAGTAGAGTGGTATCGTCTGCATATCTGAGGTTGTTGATGTTTCTCCCAGCAATCTTGATTCCAGCTTGTGAGTCATCCAGCCCTGCCTTCCTCATGATGTACTCTGCGTATAAGTTAAATAAGCAGGGTGACAATATACAGCCTTGTCGTACTCCTTTCCCAATTTTAAACCAGTCGGTTGTTCCATGTCCAGTTCTAACTGTTGCTTCCTGACCCGCATAAAGGTTTCTCAGAAGGCAGATCAGGTGGTCTGGAACTCCCATCTCTTCAAGAACTTGCCACAGTTTGTTGTGATCCACACAATCAAAGGCTTTAGCATAGTCAATGAAGCAGAGGTAGATGTTTTTCTGGAACTCTCTTGCTTTCTCCATGATCCAGCGAAGGTTGGCAATTTGATCTCTAGTTCCTCTGCCTCTTCGGAAACCAGCTTGTACATCTGGTAGTTCTCGATTCACATACTGCTGAAGCCGAGCTTGTAGGATTTTGAGCATGACCTTGCTACTTGCTAATCATCCCCTACTTAACCTTCATTTGATCCTCTATTACCTGAAAAAAGAGATCTCTTTTAGCCATGCATTTTATTCTTTATTGGCAGTTTTGGGATCATTGTAGCCCGTTATTTATCCCTATTGGCTGTATGTATGGCTGCTCAATATTGGTCTGACCTACAGCAAGGAGAGTTCATCTCCCATGTTAACATAATGTTCCATCCATTGTCTCTTCAGTTTCTCTGGGTTAATTCCTTCATTCATTCTCTGTTGCACATTTGCTTTAATTCAATTGGATGCATGTTCTCTCCCGCAGCGGGCCACAACCAAATGACCAAGAGCCGCGTTCCAATTATAAGTAATCCTGCAAAGAAATGAATAAAGACTCAATTACAGAGTGTGTTAAATGCAGGCTGCAGTGTGGTTCTGTTAATACATCAGCCTGTCTTGGCACTGTGTGTAGAGAATGGTGATTGGGTCTCTAATATGAATTAGATTTTCCACAGCCTCACTTAGGAGCCCATTTTTCCCCCCTTCAAAGCAGCTCTAGAGGCAATTATCTACTTTTTAAATTCCCATTTCATTTAATTTCTTTTAAATTCCTAGGTGCCTTAACCAATTTCTGCAGATTACTCTTTGGCAAACTTGAGAGGTCATTTTGGGTTGTGCCTGCCTTTGTTTGTAATAAACTAGTTGAAAGGAAAATAACCCCCTGGTTTTTCCTCATTAAAGATACAGTATTGCAGTGTTTGTCTTTGATGAGAAAGGACTGGGAGCACAATCTTAACCTGGAGTTTGGCCAGCACAAGTTAGGCCAGCAAAGTTTGGCCGGCACAAGGGCCACCGTAAAGCGCGTTTGGACCACTCTCGGAGTCAGGGAGGATGAGGCATGTCTGTGTGCTGACAAAGCCTAACAAAATGCCAAAATGTTACCAAAATCCCAGTGGACTTTTAAAAATTATTACTTTGAGAAAAAGTATTTTGGGAGAGATTGACTTAGATTACAGAAGCAGGGGGGTGTTTAACCCTTTCCCTTCCTGCTTTTTATCAGTTCTGAATTCAACACACAAATGACCACACACACACACACACACACACACACTATACAACTTCTTCTTTTTCCTTATGGACAGGGCAGTCCATCCATGGGGCCAAAGAAACTGATTGGCTCAGACAACTGATTGGTCACTCCTGTGAAAAATGGAGAGAGGAACAGAGCGGAGGAGGAAGCTCAGAGGAGAGGAGAGCAGTGAGTTAGAGTGGTAGTGAATCCTCAGTCATAATACTAGAGCAATGGCCCAAAACTGTGGGTTGGGACCCACCAGTAGGTCGCGAGCCTATTTCAGGTGGGTCACAAAGCGCCTAGAGCAGTCTTATTGAAAACATAGGAAGATGGGACGCTGAAAGGGGGAGAGCTGTGTGGTTGTTTTGCTTGCGTCAAGGTTGTAAATAGGCTTTTTTCTTTCTTTCTGATTCACTTTGCTCTTGGAAAATGGCCAAGAAATAACCCAACTTATTGCTGCACTCTCAGGAAAGCAGCAGGCTCTGGCATCACATCTGGCCATGGACATCACTTCCGGTGGGTCGTGGACAGATGGTCATTCTAAAGATGGTCATTCTAAAAAGTGAGTCCCAGTGCTAAACGGTTTGAGAACTATTGTACTAGAGGAGATAATATTACAGGGAAAAGTTGAGGGAACTTGGTAAGTTCTGAAATAGAGAAGGTTGGGAGGGGATATGATGTGCTCCAACTATCTAAAGGGCTGCCATATGGAAAAAGGGACACATTTGTTATCAGCTGAATAAAACTGGATCAAATGGGAACTACAAGACAGGAAATTTCAGAAAAAAATCTTGACTGTAAGAGCGGTTCGGCAGCAGAGGCGTAACTAGGGTATGGCAGCAGGGGGCATGAGCCCTGGGGCTCCATAAGGTGGGGGCACCGTTGGCACGGCACCCCACCCCCCGCCCACAAATTTGCGACCCTCCCATGCCCCGAACCAGGAGGCGCGCTGGCGTCTCCCCTCCCAGCCTGCCGCTCGAGTACTTAAAGTGCCTGAGCAGCAGCCCCAGTGAAGGAAGCCGCCACTGTGCCCCCCGGCTCTGCAAACCGCGGGGGCGCCTTAAAGTGGCCTTAAAGTTGCCGGCTTTTCCTGGCTGCCATGGCGCTGGCACTTTAAGGCCACTTTAAGGCGCCCTGTCGCCCTCAATTATGTGGTTGGCGCCGCCTCCTCTCCCCACCCCTTGCGGCCTCCTCCTCCTGTCTCCCCCCTCCTCTGAGGTGCGAGTGGACCACTTGGAGTAGTAGAGGCTGCCATTGCTCGGGGAGCTGCCGCTGCCGTCTCCTCACTCGCCACCCAGCCGCTGCTTTTGCCCTGACGCCTCGCCTCCCTCCCCTTCCCCTGGGCCACCCAGTATATGAGTTATTTATTTATAACTGCGAGGCCGCCATGTCCACGACGGCCCGGAGGCGCCTCATGCAGGATTTCAAGAGGTAAGGCGGGACAGGACGGCCGGCAGAGCTGGCTGCATTTCCCTGGCTGGGTCTTGTGTGTGTGTGTGTGTGTGTGTGTGTGTGTGTGTGTGTGTGTGTGTGTGTTTGTCATGACGTTGCGTGCGGGGGTGTGTGCAATTTTGTCTAGATACGCCCCTGTTTGGCAGTGGAACAGATTGCTGATGCTGATGGAAATAGTGGATTCTCCCTTTCTGGAGATCTTCAACCAAGGGGTTCAACAGGCACCTGCTGAGGATGCTCTGGGAGGATTTCTTGCTACAGGCAGGGGGTTGGAATAGATGACTTTGTAGGTCCCTTCCAACTCTTTGAATCTATTAATTTGACACACTATCGTGAAGAAGGTTACATTTCAAATGGGACAACACTCACAAAATAGAGAAATAGAAAACATATTTTGTTCTATCTGGCAAAGTAGATGCTTTACCTCTAAGGTATCATCCATCCCATTTATTTATTTATTTATTTATTTATTTATTTATGTTCATTTTTTGGTTACCTGATTGGACATTTTGAAGCTTCCACTCAGGGCGTGGGGAGGCTGGAGCCTCCTGCGGCAAGGGAACGTGCCACTTCCTTACCGTAAGGGAGGCTCCAGCCTCCCCTAAGTGCTCCTCAGATCTGCAGCCGCTAAAGAGCGGGCACAGATCTGAGGAGACTGCACGGCCCGAACTGGGGCCTCGCAGCCTCGCTGACAGGCTTAGGATGTGGTCGTATGGCCACCTCCCAAGCCTGCCCAGGTCCCACTCAAGTCTCGACTCCCGATTCCCCCCTTCCACCAATCCCTGTCCTGTGTTCGGTTGGCACATGAGAGGCTCTCCATGGGCGCTCTGAAGCCAATGCTGCGAGCCGCGTTGGCTTCAGAATGTTAGCGCCAATGCAGGGGTGCTGCTCGGCACTCCGCCCCTCGCATCAACGCTATGACATAGCATCGGTGCGATGAGCACACTAGGATTGTGCTGCCCGTGTTAGTGAAACAGTCTGTAAGTATTGAAAGGTTTAAATGAGCATTAAGAAATGTGCTGTGATATTTCAGCCCCCTAAAAGAGGTAGACTGAGCAATAAAAAGAGCAATAGCAAGAGCATTAATAGCATTAATAGCATATTAATATCCAGAAGTCCATATAGGCGTTGAGACAATGGTTTAGGAATGGGATCATCTGGAATCCTTGATCAGGATTAGAGATCTTTAAATTTTCCCTCCCCTTTAAGTGTGAAATTGGATGTTTCGCATAATATGCAGGCACCAGCATGAAAGTTACCAATTAATGGAAGGAGCTAGAATAAAACAAGTCTACAGTGACAGTAGATTCTGAAGTCATAATAGGAATGCAAATGGAATAATAATAATAGATAATATGGAGATAGATGTATGTCATAACAAAACTTTTCAATAAAATAAAAATGGAAAAGTTTAGATGTAATAAAATAGAAACGAAGATATTTTTTTTCTGAGCTGGGAGAATATTTAACTCTTTCAAGGGCGCAATCTTAACCAACTTTCCAGCACTGACAAAGCTGTGTGAATGGGGCATGTGCTGCATCCTGCAGTGGAGTCGTAGTCACGGTGGCCTCCTCAAGGTGTGGGGAATGTTTGTTCACTTACCTTGGAGCTGCATTGCCCTTACCCCAGTGCTGGAAAGGTGGTTAGGATTGCACCCCAACTCAGCTAGCAAGTCAAAGAAAACAAGATTTTAAAAGATATTATTTCAGCTACTTAACCTCAGGGCACGATCCTGTCACACCCTTGGGCTGATACATGATGCTTGCATGAACCCACTGCAGTCGCAAATGTGCCGTAAGGTGCATCTCCTCTGCAAAATTGGGCATGGGGCCAACACAGGCAGCATCATCAGCCCACAAGAGGCAAAGGGGAGGCCAGATAAGTTTGTCTAGTTGAGGGGAATGTGAAAGAGAGGCGGGCGGAGGTGGAACAGGGTGGGGAGGGGTAGAAGGAGGGCAGCCCAGAGATGGGGGAGGAGTCAGAATCTGTTAGATCTGACTATTGGATCAGTCGGATCCTGTTAGGATCTGATTGTGGCCCTGATCAGGTCTGCTGTGGGCCACTCTGAGAGGGCAATCCTAGCGTGGAGTTAGGCCGGCACAGTTAGGCCAGCAAAGTTTGACTGGTACAAGGGACACCATACATCATGTCACTCTTGGAGTCAGAGAGGCCAGCAAACACACGTGTGCCATCCTCCCTGACTCCAAGAGTGGTCCAAATGTGCTTTACAGTGGCCCTGTTGCCCACCAAACTTTCCTGGCCTAACTGTGCTGACACTGAAGTAAAAATAAAAAAGACTCTCATTTTAAAATTGAAACGGTTAACACTCACAAAACAAATACGGCAAGAATAAGTTCTGCAGCTTCCAAGATGGCTGCTTCCAGCTTTCCATAATCCACCTGATATAATAATAATAATAATAATAATAATAATAATAATAATAATAATAATAATAATAATAATAATAATAATAATAATAATAATAGGTATTTATATACCACCTTTCTTGGTCATCAGATTGCTCCTTTGACTTTAATTCAAGGCGGTTTACATAGTCAGGCATTTTCTAAACTGCAAGGGTTTTTACAAATTACAAACAAGGTTGTAATCTTACAAGAACAACTACATGCAGATGACCCTTTCATCATCCAGTCCTTCTTTCTAGCCGCACAATTGCCTTCCGCCGGCTGATAAACTGCTTCTTTGCTCTCACCAAAGAGCAGCTGGCCCAGCACAACTCCTCTCTCACAGGCAGCTGAGACAGCTCAGATTTTATCAGCCGCATTCTCGAGGTCTGCCGCACACGGAAGCTTCAAGTGTTCTCAAACTGGCGACCTTCGGATCTTATCTTCGGGCATTACTGCAGCTTTAACCCTCTCGACTAGACCTTCTGCCCAGATCGCAATCTGCCCAGATTGCAATATCAGATCGCAACTCACAAAGTAGGTCCTAACCCACAGACTGGGAAGCACTGTTCTGTGGGATATAACAGTAGCCACATCTGCATTGCACAGGGATTTATATAGGACTAGACTATTAGAATCAAGAGGTAGCAGATGCCATTAACTCCTCTAAAAGAACAGGATTTTTGGGATGTCACCAAAGCAATCACAACATCAAAAAGAAGAATACAATGTCATTTTAATGGAATATTTCATGTCTTTTTAAAATGTAGGAACTGCTCTTTCTTAGCATGTTTCTCTCCCAAGGAACCCCACTGTTTTGAGTTTACTGCTTGATGCCTTATGATGCGAAAGATGTAGCATTTCAGTTGTGTGGGTCACATTAGGTACACATATTTGAATGCATGATGGAACATCATAATATGACACTTCATGAGCCTTCACATCAGTCAGGAAATTTGGAGAGGAAAACAACCCTGCAAAATTTGTCAAGGGAAGTAGCTGATGACACTTTAATGCTGAAGGAGGTATTAGAGTGTGATTTGATTTTGTTTTGTTCATAACTCTGAAAACACATGCATTTTTCAGCACAAAGAAAGTTCCAGAAAAATGATAATCACAAACATGCTTCATTGCATAAGAAAAAAACATGAAATTGTGTGTGTCCGCACGCACACACACACACACAATCCTAACCTGGAGTTAGGCTGGCACAATTATGCATGCAAAGTTTGGTCTACACAAGGAACACCATAAAGTATGTTTGGACCACTCTTGGAGTAAAAGAGGCCTGCACATAGATGTGCACCATCCCCCTGACTCAGAGAATGGTCCAAACATGCTTTACAGTGTCCCTTGTGCCTGCCAAACTTTGCTGGCCTAACTGTGCAGGCCTAACTCCTGGTTAGGATTGAGCCTTGTGAGTGAGTGAGTGAGTGAGTGAGTGAGTGAGTGAGTGAGTGAGTG
>JAJKFI010000007.1:7113225-7125454 GCA_029204185.1 Lerista edwardsae | reverse complement strand
GTGAGTGAGTGAGTGAGTGAGTGAGTGAGTGAGTGAGTGAGTGAGTGAGAACACCTTTCATTTAATATTCCTGGTGAAAATACAATTGTCAGGTTTAATAATAATACTGGTATTTATATACCGCCTTTCTTGGTCATTGGATTGCTCCTTTGACTTTAATTTAAGGTAATTCAATAGGCAGGCTTTTTTCTAAACCCCAAAGCGTTTTTTACAAATAACGAAGAGGTTCTAATCTTTCAAGAATGGCTACATTCAGATGAGACTTTCACAGTCCAGTCTTTCCTATCATTGATATTCTATGTAGATTACTCACACAGCATTTAATCTAGCAAAGCAATTGTCAACCTTGTTTCATATCACGGCACACTGGCAATATGCTAAAATTGTCAAGCCATACCGTACACTTTTTGGCAATTGACAAGGCACATTGCACTGCCAGCAGGAGGCTCACACATGCACCCCAGTGGCCCTACTAAAAATGGCCCTCCCCCAAACTCCCACGGCACGCCTGCAGACTATTCCCAACACACCAATGTGCATGGCACACGGGTTGAAAACTGCTGATCTAGCATCTCTTTAAACTCAATCCCACTACCATTGAGATTGAGGGCACAATCCTAAACTGAGTTAGGCCAGCATAGAATAAGCCAGCAAAGTTTGGCCAGCACAAGGGACAGTGCAAAGTATGTTTGGATCACTCTCGGAGTCACAGAGGCCAACACACAGACGTGCACCATCCTCCCTGACTCCAAGAGTAGTCCAAATGTGCTTTATAGTGGCCCTTGTGCTGGCCAAACTTTGCTGTTTTAGCTTCTGCTGGCCTAACTCCAGTTTAGGATTGCGCACTGAAGGTCAGTTCGCTCGCATATATAGTCTTGTTGAATCATGCCTCAAATAGCATAGCTTCATTTAGGATGAATTTTTGACAGTTTCCTTTGTCCTGACATGATTGACAGCCATTCTGTCCAATGGGAACAGTGCATTCTGGGCCAATCAGCACCCATTTCCTGCCTATTTGAAATACTTGTATCCTACAACTATCACATGCACCATTCTCCCCGAATTTGAAAGTAGTTCTAATGAATTTTACGGTGTGTTTGTGACACTCCTGGGCCAGCACTCCTGGGCCAGACCTGTGCTGGCCTAACTCCAGGTTAGGATTGCACCCTAATAAATATAAATTACAGCCCAACCCTAAAGGTTGTAAAAGTCGCTCCATAAGTGTGTGGCTTTCAAACTACCACTAAAGAAACCAAAGAGCCCTTGTGCATGGCAGTTGGGGGAGGATGGTGAGTTGGCCGGGTGGGTGGATGGAACAAGGGGTGGGACAGAAACTCAGAAGGGGAGAAGGCATGTCCTGGAGTGTGCGACCTGCATCAGTACAGTATCCCCTTCTTCACCTCCCAACAACTTCCCCCCCTTTTTCTTCTCATACTTGTGCCAGCTAAAAAGCTGGACTGAGGAGTGAGGACTGAGGAGAACCATTGGTGATCGAGAGGCTTATGGAGAGATAAGCAAAAATATTTTTTCTGACCTCTCCCAAGCCTCCCGAATCCAACAACACACCCATAGCATGCAGCACAGTGCATTGCAACTCAGCTGCATGCTACGGCAGGGAAACCCATAGGATTGGGCTGTCAATCACACCCAAATGACACAAGGTAATTTTGATGCAGAGGAATGGAGAATGAAGCAACAATGGAGTAGGAAGGAATTTGTTGGGCTAAGGAACACACCAAAAGCTCCTGTAAACATTTCCTCCAAGAGAAAATCAGAGAAAATTGTTCTAAACAATATGTCTTCCCATTTTCATCGCTCCCTTTCCAGTGTCATACTGATTAGAAGAGGGAGGAAAGGATGTGCCAATTAGCAGCTTTCACTCAGCTGTGACTGAACTGACAGCTCAGAGATATCAATCACATTGTCCCTTGCCTGACCTCCCCTATCTCCCCAAATTGCTTGGAAGCCACCTTCTTGACATGAAAGAAAAGACTGTAGGCAGTCTGAGTTAAAGGAAAGGAGGAAGAGGCAAACAAAAAACAAAAAAAAACCCCAAATGGAGGAGGTTGGCTTTGGATCAGAGCTCCTTGGAACTGCCTTAAAATAGGGTGATCAGAGTGTAATTCTTTCTGAATCACATGCACCCCTCTACCATTTTATCTCCTTTCTTAGCTTGTGAATCAAGCTAATGGGAGTTCTTATAGTGAGCAAAATGATTTCACACCGCTGTATAGTATATTCAACCAGATTGTCTACACCAGTGGTTCTCAACCTTTTAGACCAGAACCCAATTTTTAGAAAGGCGTTTGCGTGGGGACCCATCAGAAGTGATGTCATTAACCTGGAAGTGATGTCATACTCAGAAGTGACATCATCAAGCAGGAAGTGTCATCATTGTGAAATAATAAAAAGACGCCCGTGGAATGGAAACTGGCATTCTTGGACTCCAGCAATTGCACGATCATGAAACATCCCTGACAGAAAGCAAGACTGGGACACAATATGATGTGAAAGCATTGAACTAAAAACAAATTTTTAAAAGCCCTCACTTGAAAATTCAAACTGTTAACACTCATGAAAGGGATATAGCAAGAGTAAGGCCTACAGTTTCCAAGATGGCTGCTCCCAGCTTTCCGCAACCACCTGACATCAGGTCGCGACCCACCAAGTGGGTTGCAACCCACAGTTTGAATACCACTGGTCTACACAGTGGTATAAAAAAATGGGAGTGGGGTGGGGAAACATTTCCTATTGCCTGTGGAATATGAGGATGTACTCTGTCTTTTCTGACTAGCTAAATCAGATGTGTCAAACATAAGGCCTACAGGATGGATACAGTCCCTGGAAGCTCTTTATCTGCTCTGCTATGTTGAGGTATCACTGCTAGGTGTCCCGTGTGATAATTGGTCACTCCCTTATCTTGAAAATATGATCAAGATTTGAGTGTTTTCTTTTCTGTCATTTGCAGCTAATGGGTTCCTAAGTGAGAAAAAGTCCTTCTTTCTATCATGACCTCCTTACTGACATCATTTCCTGCTTAATTACATCACTTCTGGCCCTCAGCAGGCACCATGAATTCTATTCGGCCCTCTGTATGAAATGAGTTTGGCACATTTCAGAATGCCTGAGAAGTACTACAGACACCATAATGAGCCGCATAAGCTGCCCCTCTTGATTGCTGTCAGAGCTATTCCAGGCAGGAATGGCAACATGCAAATGTTCGCCAACTTTGGCAAAACTATGCAAAATAAACGGCTGGGTGATGCTTTGTGAGGTCATAATAGAATATGTCAGTGGTTCCCAAACTGTGGGTCGAGACCCACCAGTGGCTCGCGAGCCAATTTCAGGTGGGTCGCGAAGCATCTAGGGCAGCCGTACTGAAAACATGGGAAGATTGAATGCTGGAAAGGGGGAGGGCTGTGTGGTTGTTTTGCTTGCGTCAAGGTTGCAAATAGGCTTTTTTTCCCTTTCGAATTCACTTTGCTATTGGAAAATGACTAAGAAATAACCCAATCTATTGCTGCATTCTTAAGAAAGCAGTAGGCTCTGGCATCACAATGATACTACTTCTGGCCATGACATCACTTCTGGTGGGTCCCAGACAGATTGTCATTCTAAAAAGTGAGTCCCCATGCTAAAAGGTTTGAGAACCACTGGAATATGTTCTTTTCTGGTTGAATCTACCCCCCCTTTTATTTCTTTTTCTGCCCTTTAAGTAACCCTGTTTCAAACATAAACACATCCACAGAAAGACATTCAGGCTATCAGTGGCTGGGTGGAGCCATCTCTTTTAATATCCACAGTTTCCACCTAATAAATTTTGATTGTGCATTACATTCTTGCAGGGTGCATTGTACTATGCCCCATTTAGCACCACATCACATCATTTCAGCTAACCATACTCCGTCTCATAGAGCAGAATGCTGTTGTATTATAAATCAAGCTTATTTTTTTCAAAATGTTGTGCGCGTGTGTGCATGCATGCATGCGTTCACTCTGAGGATAAGAAAGAGTTGGGGAGAACATTATTAAGGCAAGCAGAGTGGCTGCATTGTTGGCTAGCCTTCCCCTAAATCTGATTGGCCCAAATTGGGCCTCCCAGAGGCAGTTGGTGGTGTTGACATTAGAGCACCACCAACTATTTCCAAGTGTCATGCTTTGCACACAGCACCACCCGTGCTCCATGCCGTGGCTGCAGTTGCCACACTGTATGGTGTGTGGGAGACATAGGGAGGGTGGGAGGGATGTGGGAGTGTTCCACATTGGGATGCACTGTTGCTGGGTTTAGCTTGGCTAGCAGGACCAAAGGCAGTGGAAAAATAGAGGTTTCAACCTTCCATACTATTTAAAGTACAACCATATCCTTCAGGCGTTTGAGAGATATTCATATCAGGGATGTCCCTGATTTGAACCTTTGCTATCCCTCGCACTATTTCCTTTGAAAATTCTCAACATATACGGGTGAAATCCTTTCCTGAAGTTTGACCGACACAGTTAGCCAGCAATGTTGGGCCGGCACAAGGGTCATTGTAAAGCTCATTTTGACCTGTCTCAGAGTCAGGGAGGATGGCACACGTCTGTATGCTGGCCTCTCTGACTCGAAGAGTGGTTCAAACATACTTTACAGCATGTTGGCCAAACTGTGCTGGCCTAACTGTGCTGGCCTTATTCCTGGTTAGGATTGTGCTCTGAATCTGCTAAAATCCTTCTGAATTTGCTTACAGTTGTATCTAATAGGTGCTACATACTATCCTGGCCTTTGTGAGGGTGTCTTATTTCAATTGCTTTCTCTCTGCAGGTCAAACATAAGGAACAGAATAGAAAGAAACAGCTCAGATAGGAAATGGATGCATTAACTTTGTACAGTAAGAATGATACATTCTATATTTTTTTAAAAAAATCAATTTTTTTTGGTGTAACCAGCATGACCCTAATTTCAAGCTTCTCAGTACTTGCTCACCCCTCATTTTAACAACTTTTGCTCCCTCATTTTACAACATAGAATTTGCAGACACTATTTTGAGCCCAGAATGAGGCTTACTCTAGTGACAGAGAGCAATGATTTTTGTATTGAAAGTTCCGGATAGTTGTTCAAACTTCTAAGGAACTGTTCCTGAACTGACTGACAAGAGAAATGTTTTAGTAGCCATGGGCAATGCTTTAATCTCAGTAAGAGCCAAGTCGGGATGAATGATTAAGAAGAAGAAAAAAGGTCAAAATAGCCATAGAATGAAATAGGACAAGTTTATAGAGCCGTTTGAAAATGCAGGCTGCAATCCTATTCATAAGGACCAGGGCATAAGTCCCACTGAAGTAAGTGGCATAAACATGCATAGGCTTGAATTGTCAAATTCATATACTCAGGCTAGGGGTGGTTTGTTTTGGTGATATTTTGGACAAAATATCTTAATTAAAATAGCAAACTGCAGTGTTATGTGTTTTCATCCAAATTTTTATTACAAACTGTACAAACAGAGCAATAAATAAGGGTGAATGGCCCTACAAAGGCAAACAATTATGGGCACACAAACCCCAGCCCAAAAACATGTTCAAAAATCCCAAGCTGCACTCTGATTGCTGCTTGGAGCGTCAAGAACCTGCTACTTGCTACTTCCACATTCTATTAAAGTCGCCCCAGCATGCACTGTGAACTATGAACATGCATGCTCATGCAAGTTGAAGCAAGCTTCCTCCTGTTTCTGCCACTCCTCCTCCTGATCCCTTACTAAAAACTATTTGTGGATTCCTCAAAACTGTGTCATACATAAGCCAAAGTGGTGTTATTTTTGTGAAATTGATCTAAATTTGTGTCAAACTCTGTCAAAATAAGCAAAAGTGGTGTGTGTGTTTTTCCCCATTTTGACCTAAATTTTGTTTTATGTAGCATTTTCAGTAGAAATTCTCATTATTTAGTATTCTGTGTGGATCACCGAAAATAACATCACTAACTCAGGCCTGCTTCAAGCTTTTATCATTCTGGAATGGTGGTGGCTGAAAAAAATGTTTCTATGTGGCTGTAGTTGCATGCATCTGTGATCAGTCTATGGTGAATTGCCTACACACCAGTGAAGCCAAGACATCCTTGTCAGATGCTGATCGTGTTGAATGGGCACCGCTCCTGCGCTGCCACCAAACCACATGGCAAGTCAATTATACTCAGATGCCAGAAGGCGTTTTGTCAGCAACCAGCCTACTCCTGTAACAATTGAGCTGGGATTGATTAATTGCAGAAAAAGAAGAAATATGACCCATGGTTTACAAGCAGAGATAGCATGAACTTTAGGTGATATATATCACATTAGCCAAGATGAAACACTGGGACTTGGACTGCATTCAGTTTTGGACTGTCCAAAATTGAAACTTCAATCCTATATAGGTGCCCTACATATCCACTGTTTAAATTATCTGTGGTTCATAAATCACCCGCATTGCACCAACAACTTACCTGCCTGTGACTGCACCCTTCTTGTTGCTGTCTCCTGTGTCGTGCTGGCTCTTTAAATGCCAAGAGGAAGCAGGAAGTGAGTTGGCCAGGGGAAAAGAACATAACATCCTAGAGCTCAATATCACATTATTTTTCAGCTGTCCAACTCTCCTGTAAGTGCTTCCTGCTTTCTGTTAGCATTTACAAACAAGAAGGAGCCAGTGACAGGAAAGCTGCAATAATGAGGGCAATTTTTAAAATCATTTGCACAATGGGGGCACTTTTTGAACTGCTTTTTGTAGGATTCATTGCTGTCTGGGTTTTTTACACAGTGGCAACTGGAACCTATCCCCAATGGATACCACATCCTTTCCTGTAAGCAGCATCGTCATCCACAAATGAACTCCCGGAATGCTAGGAGGGACTTACGTGGGGCTTCGCCGTGATTGGCTGCCCGCCTGTTTCGTTCCGCGGCTGCCCTGGCCTCGAGGGGTGCCTGCTCGCCGGGGGGGAGAGGTGGGGGTGTGCCGGGTGCCTGGGCAAGCAGCAGGGGGCCACGCCAACCGGGGGCAGTCCCCCCTCGAGGCTAGGGCAGCCGCGGAAGGAAACGGGCGGGCTGCCAATCACGCAAAAGTCCCGCCCACGTCCCTCCCAGCGTTCCGGGAGTTCATTTGCGGATGACGACGCTGCCTGTAAGTATGTTCCACTGAACTCAGTGGGACTTACTTCTGAGTAGGCAGGCATAGAAATGTGCTGTGAACACTCCCAACACACAATTTCCTGTGCTGTGAAATGTGCTCCCAACACTCTACTCTTATTATAAGCTGCAATTAAGATCAGCGTGTCTCCCGGATGCTGTTTCATGTGGCCTTTTTGCCAATTACCCAGACTTATCCATTCTGCCAGTTATCCTAACCATGAAATACATACATTGCAATTTATTCACCAGCTCCGTATGAGGAAACAGTTCTCTTCAATCTATTTTGATAACACTTGTCCACTTTACAACTCTATTAAGAACAACAAGGTAGACCATAATTACAAGCCAAATTAACTCGCTGATGAAATGATGCTATCACTTATACAAGCAACATGAAGACTCACAAACTGACTAATAATAGCCCTCATCAACTATCCTTCTCCAGTTTTGCACCAGGCTTTCTGATTAACAGTGTTTGTCTCTTGCATGGATTATCTGTTAGCAGGAAGGTCCCAGAACACCATCCCAAAACAAAAGTTCCCTTCTCCTGAACAGAACTCTGCTACTGCTCCCCCATCATAGGATGCAGCATGCTCTCTTCAGCACTTGTGCAACAGCAGTACTCAGGAGGGATATAGTTAGGATGGGGCAAAGGTCAAACTTGCTGCACCTACAACATGTGGTTGCTTTGACCCACCGTCCCATCCATCAGATTGTTAGGACTGTTTGATCCCCCTGAGCCAACACCCCTGTAGCCAACACCCCTGTAACAGAGAGAGATGGCAGTTTGAATTTCTTTACCCACGCACCCCCCAAATGAATACGCCAGACTGCAGCTTGGATTTTAATAGGGCCGCTTTTATTTAATGAAATGCCAACAATTAATTGCAACAGGGTTCGGGTGGGGCCATGCTGTAATTAAGCCCCATCCTCCAGTGTGCAGGGTCTCAATAGGGGAAACGGACCTAGCCGTCTACGTCCCCTTTTCCTGTTTGGGCGAAAACATCTGACTCCAGGCAACCATCAGTGCCATGCACTGCTTAAGCCTTTCTTTGTCACCCCCGAAGGGTCAAGACAGCGGGATGGCCTGGCCCACAGGACGAATCCTGCAGGGCCCTGCCCATCCAATCGAGGTGTTTGCCAGCTCAGCCTCTTCGAGCTGGTTCGGCATCATCCAGGGGCGGTTCTAGTCAAAATGGCACCCATGGCACCCAATAAAAACGCGCCCCATAGGGGCATGCAACGTCATGACGTCACGACGTCACAACGTGGCGCCACGCAATGCCCCGCCCCCGCTCTAAGAGGCGGAGGGGGCACCAGGCGACTGGCAGCGCGTTCTCCTTGCTCCGGCTGGCTCTTTAAGGCCAGCGGGAGCTAGGAGAACGCAGTGCCGCACGGCCCCCCGGCCCCCGGCCCACTCTAAGAGGCGGGAGGGGGCGCCGCGTGGCAGCGCATTCTCCTCTCTCCCACTGGCTCTTTAAGGCCAGCGAGAGTGAGGAGAGCGCAGGGCGGGGCAGGGCCGGGCCACGGGTGCCATTTTGGGGGTGTGGCGCGCCATGGTTACGGCGCCCACTCCCAAGATGGCGCCCACGGCTTGTGCATCTTCTAGATCCGCAACTGGCATCATCCGAGCAGTCCTAACTCACACCTTGACTTTGCTGTCTTGGATGTACACCGATATGCCCTACCTACCCGTGCTCCACACGCTTCATGCCACAGGGCAGGGCAGCCTAGCGCTTGTCCTGACCATCCCCACCCTGCAAGAAAGAAAAGATACCCTGTTGCAAATCCGTAAGGAAAATAGGAAAATTGTCGCCCAAAGGTGACAGGTATACCCCGTCGCTCCGGAACAAGGCGGGCTGATGGAAAACAATACCTGCATGACTAATAATGGCCCCGCCCAGTTCTGCCATGACCCTCCCCAGGTAGTCATTGAGTCTTTTCCTGGTGACATCTATCCTGCGCACACTCCTAACCCCCGTCAGGCCCTACGGGGAAGAAGGTCAGACCAAAGGAACCTTGTCCCTGGCCACCATTTCAGGACCCTGTTAAAATCCTTACGGACCTGGACTCTGAAGGACTGAGATGTCCTCTGACCCAGGTTGTTTTCACCTAGATGTATGACTGTTACCTGGGGAGGCGGGTGAGACTCTACGTATTCCCCCAGCAAGACAGAAAGCAGGGTTAGGACAAAATATTATGTAAAAGCACTGAACTGAAAATGATTTAAAAAAAAAAAACACCTCACTTGAAAATTCAAACTGTAAGCACTCACAAAAGGAATATGGGAAGAGTAAGGTCTGCAGCTTCCATGATGGCTACGCCCAGCTCTCTGCAACCCACCAAGTGGGTCCCGACCCACAGTTTGAGAAACATGGCTGTAGTGGACACGCAGCCCTGGATAGGCTGGGATTGATGTATTTCGTATTAACATTTTGTAATAAAATTTTGTAATAAATTTGCATTGCACTGTAGAGTTTGGTGGTTTGCCATGGTGCCGGCCTCCTAGAAGTCCAGGCCCCTGGGACTGTGCAGCCTTGCCTCCCTCCTCAGGCCGGGCGCCTGCTCTTCTCTCTGCCGTCTTTCCCCATTTTATGCTGCCTTTGAGCAAAGAGGGTGAGGAGCGCAAAGCAGGGGGAAGGCAGGAGGCTGCTCTGTGTGGGATGGAGAAGGGAAAGAAGCCTCCGGTGTGTCACTGCTGCTTTAAAACTGGGCTTGGGAGACCTTTGTAATTCCTGAGGAAGAGGGAAAAACAGACCTGCTAAGAATGTCTCCCCTCTCCCCCCCCCCCGCAGGGGAAAACAAAATTATTTATTTATGAGGAAAATATATATCCTGCCTTTCCAATGCCAAGCATAACACATACTTATAAGCACCCAGTGTGGAGCTCCTCGAGGCTCTTGGGTTCAAAGCCAAGTAGGAGAAACTTCCTACGCCCCATCCCACAGGGTTGTTTTCAGTACTTACTGGATGGGTCCTGGTCTCTTTTCTCTATGGATTAATGTGAATTTTTTTTAAAATCTAACCGCCCCCCCATCCTGGTCCAAGAAGGCTTTTTTGTTTTATTGCCTTTTTTATTGGCCTGTGTGTGCATGTGCACAGTGTTCCCAGCTCAGCCTCAAACTGAAAGGCTCAGAGCATGGCTGGAGGAAGCCATGGCTTCAAGACCCCAGTGGAGAGGGAATGCATTGAAACCATTCAGTGGATCCTAGAAAGTGAAAAGTCAGAGGAGGGGCAGAGCGATGTGCTGCTTGACAGACATGTCCAGCTTGGGCGGCAATCCTAACCAACTTTTCAGCACTGGGATAAGGACAATGCAGCTCCAAGGTAAAGGAATATTTCTTCACTTGAGGAGGCCTCTGTGACTGCCCCCCCCTCCACTGCAGGATGCAGCACATGCCCCATTGGCACAGCTATGCCTGTGCTGGGAAGTTGGTTAGGATTGCACCTTCAATGATATCACTTCCTGCTTAATGATATCACTTCCTGCTTGATGACATCACTTCTGGCCCTAGGTAGGTCCCGACAGAGTGCCATTTAAAAAAATGGGTCCCAGTGCTAAAAGGTTTGGGAACCGCTACACTGGCAGAACAGAACACCACTAGCGATGAGATCTTCTACAACAGTTTGGAAAAGCTAGGGGTTTCAGTTACAGCAAGGGAGATTTCGATAAAACGTTAGGAAGAACTTCCAGATTGTACAAACTGCTTGGCAGTGGTCTGGTCCTAGTTGGGAGAGGTCTTTACACAGAAACATGTGTGTTGTGTGGACAGGTGGACAGGTGTCAGCTAAGTAGATTTCCCAATGGAATTTGGAATGACCCTTTAGCCCCGCCCACTGGCCAGAACTGGCAGTTGTGATCTCACCTGTGGTGAGTGATAATGATGCGCTCCTTGTTTCCTTGGCCACGGGCAAACATAGCAGTTAGAGTGTGTGGTAAGGAGGATCGGGGAGGAGAGTCAGCTTCTCCCAGGCAGTGAGGTACATGAATATTGCCACACTGTTTCATAAACAGGGACTTATTGCAAAGGACTACTCCTATTGTGGAGCTACATTCTTGTGAGGTAACTCTTTTACAAAAGAAAAGGATTCTTTTGTCACTTCTCTTGGCCCATTAGCCACTTCAATCCAATTATTGATTAAACCTTTGTTTGATCTAATCTTAACTACCAATGTGGATGCAGGTTCTTCTGCGCTAGGTTCATTATTTCTAGTGGAAGGATGCCTCTTCTCCTGATCCAGTCCAATGACAGGATAAACATTTATCATTTTGACAACTTCCTTTGCAGGTTGAATGGGAATTCCAAATTAATAATGAAAGCAAGAAATTTATAATGGAAAACCAGGTTTATGTTAAGGAACTTGACTACTTAACTACTTAACTTGACTCCTTGTTCTACTGTTTCAAGTACAGGTACACACTAATATTCCTAACTTGGCGGTAGATTCTTCTGAGGCAAGTCCTTCAATCCCAAACCAAGAATATCTTCAGTCTCCATTCCTGGCCCACTGGCCTTTTCAAACCAATCTCTGGTTGAACAAGAATTAATTCATTTTGACTACTTTTTGGCAGGTTGAAAGGGAATTTGAAGTACAACTCCGAAAGCAACAAACGTAAAACAGAAAATCAGGTTTTGAAGTAAGGTACATGAATATCATAATGTAGCTTCTGGAGGACAGACATATACCACATTACAGGTGAATATTACTGATGTGGAGGTAGATCCTTTGGAGGTAAATCCTTTTGCTGAAAGAAAGATGTCACTGGTCTCTTTTGCAGGCCTTTTTACTCCAGTCACCACATGAACACTTATTTAATCTAGAGTTGGCATTTTTTTTTAAAGATTGGATGGGAATTTGAGATTCACCTACGAGAACCAAAAACGTATAACAGAAAATCAAGGTTTAAGGTAAAGAATGTGTATATTGTTACATACTGTAGCTTCAGGAACAAAAACGTGTGTGTGTGAATATTACAAGCATTGCAGTATGTTCCTTGTTGGTTGTTCTTTTTTTGCCAATAAAGAGGATGGACCACATTATGGATAAATATGGCCGATGTGGAGGTAGGTCTTTGTGAGGTAAGCCCTTTTGCTAAAGCAAAC
>JAJKFI010000007.1:7055963-7113215 GCA_029204185.1 Lerista edwardsae | reverse complement strand
TCCAGCAGGGGTCACTTGCTAGGTTAGTAGAGATTTCATTAAAAATTATTTCTGTCGGCTGCTAACAAAAAAAGTTTAACATGGCTAACATAAAAAGACAAATAAATCTATTGCTATAACCAGATTTTTCCTGTCTCTTTTGACTTTTTTATTGGTGTATTGAGTACAAACTGTGGATTTATTGACAGTGCAGACTTGAGGTGTTTGAAATCTTCATTTGTTCTTGGCAGGGAATTGTAGTGTCGTCACAAACATTGGGGCTCTCTTCTCAGCACCTTCACCAAACTACAGTTCCCAGGAGTCTCAGGGAAAGCAAAATAGAAAAAAAAATTGACTGGAGCTTGTAGTGTCGTGACTTCAGTATTCTTATCTCACCAATGTAGGGCTTGCTTTGAGAAGTGCAAAGTGCTTTGAGCATTTTGAGAAGTGGTTCTCAGTTGCAGTCTTACCATTTTGTGGGAGGGGGCAAATGCCCCGGGCACAGCACTGCTGGGATGGGAGAAGGGCATTGATGAGGAGAGGCAAGCGGTGCTTGGCTGTCCCACCCACCCTCCCACCCTTGCCATCGTATGGCTCCGAAATGGAGACTGACATAGCATAGGGGCAAGGTGAAGTGGCTCACGGGGCTGAGAAACAGCAGAGGGAGCATCGCTCCTCCTTCTCTGTCCCTGGGCAGCTCATTGGCCGAATCTGCAGCTGGTGGTTCTAGGCACAAGGAGCAGCAAGGGACGATGGAGTCATCTGAGGGAGCAGAGCACCTGCAGGCACAGAGAGCGGTGGAATTAGCTAAGTGAAGATCCCACACGCTGTGGGATCAAACACACAGGGCCTTTTGGGGGATAGAGTGGAAAGAGAAGGAAGGGACAAGACTGTGGAGGGATTTGGAAGGACAGATGCTAGGAATGGATCCGAAACCAGCATACCATTACGGGCATGTGTGATGTACTTGAAGCTACAAGAGTGATTTTTGACACAGCAGAGAGGAGGGAATGGAGATGAACCCCAATCACACCATTCTACACTAATATGACGTAGCTGGCATTGCCGTGCCCTTGCTCCATATTCTTAAGTATTGACACCTCTGTCATCTATGATTGGAAAAGTGAGGCATGGAAACTTTTTAGCTCCCCGGAAACATTCTGATTGCAAACACGAGGCGATGCATGAGCAGAAATGGTGGCATCTCTTTTCGGTGCAAAGAAGCCTGTGAGCCTTGATCTGCATGACATTGATGCCCAGCTTCTCAGCGCAGATTGATTGAAAATCCAAACGAAGTCAAAATAACAAGGATACATTTACAGGATGGTGTTCTGTGAAAGTGTGTGCTCTGGGACTTCTCTCACAGCAGGAGCATCAGCAGCAGGCACAGTCAGGTGCTGCCTTGTACATATTTCAGATGAACCTTAGCTGAGAAGCATCATCAGGCTCTGCAGGAGGCAAACTGAGAAATTCCCCTTGGGGACTATGTTAATGGTCTCTGTGTTCCCTGCAGACATTTATATAAAAAGAAAATAAAAGGAATTAGGTCAGGCAACACCAGAGTAACTAAGCTTAAGTGTGTGTAGCTGAAACAACCTCCTGGTTTTAGAAGTAGACTACCTCAGAATGCCAGGTGCAAGGCAGTGGCAACAGGATGCAGGGATGTTGTTGTCTTGCGTGTTCCCTGAGGCATCTGGTGGGCCACTGATACAGGAAGGTGGATTAGATGGGCCCTTGGCCTCATCCAGTGGTGTTGTTCCCATGTTCCTATAAGTACATGTCTGAAAAGAAGCCTCTGGTTCTGGTGGCTGTCAAAGAGAAATGCTGTGGAGAATCTTGACTGGCCACCGATGTGTTTACCTTGGAACTTACCTCAGAATCTCAAATGTAAGAGTGTGGCAACAGAATGCAGGCATCTTGTCATCTTGCATGCTCCCTGAGGCTTCTGGTGGACCACTGAGAGATACAGGAAGCTGGACTAGATGGACCTTTGGCCTGATTCAGTAGGGCTCTTCTTATGTTAAAATATTGCCCCTGAACTCCTCAGAAGAGCAATCTTTAGCAAATCAACAATGAAACAAAAGGCTATTTCTGTAGGAGATGTGATGAAAAAGATAAAAATAGACATAATTGGGGAGGCATTCGAGAGCCCTGGGGCAATTGTCCAGCACTCCTAGTACTTGAAGTTATGTTCCTTCCTTGGTCTAGTACAATGTGTTGATTTTTTTTTTTAAATACGTATTAGTTTGGTTGGCTCTATATTCCAAGGTGCTCTGAGAGACTGCAACATTCACTGGGCTATTAACCTTTCATGCTCCTCAGATTCCCTATCTTGTTTTTCCCATTATACCTAGAATCCGAGCAGTTGGATTGTGCTATGAATGAAGAATAAAGCAAGTGCTCCTTTTTACACACACAAAAACCCCGTTATTCTGTCAGGTTGTAAACTGCTTTGTGGCGTTTCCAAAGCAAGTAAGTGGAGCCCAGCAACTAGATAATCCCATCCACAGCAATCCCATCCAGGGAATATTCCCCGCCCCCCCAAAAATACTCTGCAATTTGTGGATTGTTTTAGGGCTCCCCCGCCCCGCCGTGGCGCTCTCTTTTTTTGCGTGGAAAAGGTAAACCACTTCTGTAAATAAGCAGAAAGAATGACACTTGAGAAAGTCAGATTGTTCAGGCCTTGCTCATTTCCTGCAGAAATGAGGTGTGCACATTAGGACAAAATGAGGTTTCATCTTGGAGGTCAGACGTTGCCATGTTATTTACTTCAGCATGTGCATGACACAGAAGTGTTTTATTTGCAGGGAATCAAAGGCAACTGTAAGCTGGCTTTATCTGTTGACAGAGAAGCAAAGGACAAGATCCCCCTCTTGCGACTCAGGGAATTCAAGTGCTAATCTTTTGTTTTGTGGGAAGCGGCTGGAGGAAAACATTAGGCAAATGTCACATCCTTGGAGATGTACGCTGATTAGCTTTAATGGCAGAGGAAAAGAGGTTGATCAGGCTTAATTCATGATTCTGGAGCAAGAAAAGATAGACAAGGAGAGAGGTATATAAGCAAAGTTCTTTAGCATAGCTGTCAATGGATAAGTCAACCCACAAATATTAATTTGCCTGCATTTCCAATCTGTGCTGAGCCTTATCCATGTTACAGTATGAGATGCTCAGTATGCCAAGATGAACGTCTTGTGCACTTATCTGTATGTATGGAATTTTTCCAAAGACAGAAGTCCTGGAGAGTTCAATATCTGCATTGGAATCCTGCTTTTTTGACCCAGCAGAATTCCTATTAAGCTACATTACTGACAATACTGTAAGTTATTTTAGATTTGAATTTTCTCTCCCAATATTGGGTCTAAGCCAGCAATACACCGAGTCCAGGGCTGACTCCAAGGCCTGCCCCTGTCCCGGGCTGGCACGCCTGCCAGCCTGCCCACAGCCTGCTCTCCCTGCACCCAGGAATGCTCTCCCCCGCCCACTCCCTCCCTCAGCCTGGCTTGTCACGCTTCTGCACCAGCCAGGCTCAGCTGGGGCAGAGGGAGACGAGCGCGGGTTCTCTGAGGCTGGTCCGTCCTGCAGCGCCAGTCTCAGAGTCAGAGCGCCATCACATGGTGATGGATGATGCCCTGAGTGACAACTCTATGAAGCTCATTCAGACTTAGGCAATGCTTCCTGACTGACATGTAATACCACGTGGTCAATCAGGAACCTCAGTCACACTATGATGTTAATTCAAAATGTTAACAAGAATCATCCTTCCCCACTCGCAGAGCCGGCCTATCCACGAGGCCAACTGAAGCGGTCACCTCAGGCAGTAGATTGTGGCTCCCTATTTATTGTATGTCCTTCTACTTGCCTTCAGTTCTCCTCCTTCCCCTTTCCCTCTCAGGATGGAAAAGGAAAAGGGAGACAGAGAGGAGGAGGAGATGTGGGAGGTGGGGAGTGCCGAGCTAGAGCTTTGGAGGTTGGGAGAAGCAGAAGTTGGGGCATCTTCAGGTATAGAGGCAAGCATTTGGCATGGGACGTCCCTGCCCCCTCCTGTGTTACTTAACATTTCATCCATTTTTGTCACCTTTCCAAAAAAAAATCACCAAAAGCCAAGCCAAGGGGAAAAGAAATTTGACATGGAGAAAAGATTCACAGAAAACACACCCAATTTCAACTAATTAAAACCTCTAACTCAGTGGTTATCAAACCTTTTAGCACTGGGACTCACTTTTTAGAATGACAGACTGTCCAGGACCCACCAGAAGTGATGTCTTGGCCAGAAGTGCCACCATTGTGACACTAAAACCTCCTGCTTTCCTGAGAATGCCGCAATAAATTGGGCTATTTCTCAGTCATTTTCCAATAGCAAAGGGAATCAGAAAAAAGCCTATTGACAACCTTGACATGTTCAAAATAACCATACAGCCCTCCCGCTGGCTGCCTTAGGTGCTAAACAACCCATTGGCCTGCAACCCATTGGTGGGTCCCGACCCACAGCATGGGAACCACTGCTCTGACTGAAAGAGGTTCCTGCAGATTCCTCCACATATCTAGCACTGCAAACAGATGCACCTGTCACTAGTCTTTTCCACTGACAATATGCCAGGGATCAATGTCAAAGTCGTCTTACGTTCACACTACTTTTTTCATTGCCTTTGCAAGAGGCATCAAAATGTGATGTTTTCCAGGATGGATGTCACATGACCTGGAAGGCAGAGTACCTGCAGGGAGCTTTTGTGCCCCTTGAGATTAGACCATCAGTTCTTGTAAAACTCACCACATGAGCCATTTGTTTGCTAAAATGATACTCTCAGGAGAGCACACAGGAGAACATTGTGCGTGGAATTTAAAACCCCTCCAGTGACAAGCTCTTTAACACTCTTTTCAGGACTGTACTAATGGGGAGGATTTGTTGTTTGTACACGATAAAGCTGAGGAGACCTTTTTGTTTTCTTTTTAATGTATTGTCAGGAGATGATATAAAGGGTGATGGTTCCACACCTGAACATCCAATCTCTCTTTTATATCCCGAGGGATAATAACAGGGACAGAAGAAATAAGTACTTGTTTCCTCTTTGGGGTGGGGATAACTATTAGTATACATAAAATGGAGTGAAATAAATTGTACCCAGTTGCCGTTGTGTTCTGTATCATTCACATACATGCCTCTTTTTTTAAATACGTATTCAGATGGGATCATTTTTAGAATCATTTAGAATTAACACTCAGAAAGATGTCCTTCTCATCATAGGGGATTGGAATGCTAAAGTAGGCAGAGGAAATAGGAATAACAGGCAAGTTTGGTCTTGGAGTACAAAATGAAGCAGGGCAAAGGCTGATAGAGTTTTGTCAGAACACATTAGTCATAGCAAACACCCTTTTCCAGCAACACAAACGGCGACTGTACACATGGACTTCACCAGATGGTTTACACCAAAATCAGTTTGATTACATTCTTTGCAGCCAAAGATGGAGAAGTTCTATACAGGCAGTAAAAACAAGACCTGGAACTGACTGTGGCTCAGATCATGAGCTTCTTATTGAAAAAATTCAGGCTTAAACTGAAAAAGTAGGGAAAACCACTAGGCCCTCTACGTATGACCTAAATCAGATCCCATACGAATATACAGTGGAGGTGACAAATAGATTTAGGGGCTTAGATTTGGTAGAAAGGGTGCCTGAAGAACTTTGTTTGAGGTCTGTAACATTGTACAGGAAGCAGCAACTAGAACCATCCCAAAGAGAAAGAAATGCCTTAAGGCAAAGTGGCTATCTGAGGAGGCTTTACAAATAGCTGAGGAAAGAAGGGAAGCAAAAAGCAAAGGAGAAAGGGAAAGATATACCCACTGAATGCAAAGAAATAGAGGAAAACAATAGAATGGGAAAGACTAGAGATCTTTTCAAGAAAATTGGAGAGGTCAAAGGACCATTTCATGCTAAGGTAGGCACAATAAAGGACAAGAACGGCAAGGACCTAACGGAAGCAGATGAGATTAAGAAGAGGTGGCAAGAATACACAGAGGAACTATATAAGGCTGATCTAAATGTTCCTGATAACCACAATGGTGCAGTCACTGAGCTTGAACCTGACATCCTGGAGTGTAGTCAAGTGGGCTTTAGAAAGCATCACGAACAACAAAGCTAATGGAGGCGACAGCATTCCAGCTGAGTTACTCAAAATCTTAAAAGATGATGCTGTCAATGTGCTGCACTCCATATGCCAGCAAATTTGGAAAACCCAGCAGTGGCCCCAAGACTGGAAAAGATCAGTTTACATTCCAATCCCAAAGAAGGGCAATGCCGAAGATTGTTCGAACTACCGCACCATTGCACTCATTTCACATGTTAGCAAGGTGATGCTCAAAATCCTACAAGCTAGGCTTTAGCAGTATGTGAATCGAGAACTACCAGAAGTACAAGTTGGTTTTCGAAGAGGCAGAGGAACTAGAGTTGCCAACATTCACTGGATCATGGAGAAAGCAAGAGAGTTCCAGAAAAAAACATCTACTTCTGCTTCATTGACTATGCCAAAGTCTTTGATTGTGTGGATCACAACAAACTGTGGCAAGTTCTTGAAGAGATGGGAGTACCAGACCACCTGATCTGCCTTCTGAGAAACCTGTATGCGGATCAGGAAGCAACAGTTAGAACTGGACATGGAACAACCGACTGGTTTCAAATTGGGAAAGGAGTACAACAAGGCTGTATACTGTCACCCTGATTTATTTAACTTGTATGCAGAGTACATCATGAGGAAGGTAGGGCTGGATGATTCACAAGCTGGAATCAAGATAGCTGGGAGAAATATCAACAACCTCAGATATGCAGACGACACCACTCTCGTGGCAGAAAGTGAGGAAGACCTAAAGAACCTTCTGATGAGGGTGAAAGAGGAAAGTGCAAAAATTGGCTTGAAGCTCAACATTAAAAAAAACTAAGATCATGGCCACCACTCCCATCACTTCCTGGCAAATAGAAGGGGAAGAAATGGAAGCAGTGACAGAGTTTATTTCCCTGGGCTCCAAGATCACTGCAGATGGTGACTGCAGCCATGAAATTAAAAGTGTTTACTTCTTGGGAGGAAAGCTATGGCGAACCTAGACAACTTAATAAAAAGCCGAGACATCAAAGGTTCGCATAGTCAAAGCGATGGTTTTCCCAGTAGCAAAGTATGGCTGTGAGAGCTGGACCAGGAAGGCGGAGTGCCGAAGAATAGATGCTTTTGAATTATGGTGTTGGAGAAGACTCTTGAGAGTCCCCTGGACTGCAAGGAGATCCAATTGGTCAATCCTCCAGGAAGTCAAGCCTGATTGCTCCCTGGAAGGACAAATCCTGAAGTTGAAGCTCAAATACTTTGGCCACCTCCTGAGAAGAGAGGACTCTTTAGAAAAGACCCTCATGCTGGGAAAGATTGAAGGCAAAAGGAGAAGGGGGCGGCAGAGGATGAGATAGTTAGATAATGTCACTGAAGCGATGTACATGAAACTGGGGGAACTCCGGAAGCTAGTGGAGGACAGGGAGGCCTGGCATGCTGTGGTCCATGGGGTCGCAAAGAGTCAGACACGACTTAGCGACTGAACAACAATAGTGCTGAGTAAACCTTCAGATTATCTGCTCTACAGATATTATGGAAACCAAATCTGTCTCTCAGAGATGCCTGTCTGCCATCACTCCCATTCCTTCTGCCTCCTCCCATGGAGGAAGCCAATGTCAAAGGAGGTCAGATTGGAGGTGGTTGGGGTCTTATAGACTGAAGGGCAAGTCACCTCTTAGGGCTCAATCTTAAACTGTGATACCACAACTCGGGGGCAGGCTGGAGCCTCCCTAGGGAAAGGGCATGTTCGTGCCCTTACCCTGGGGTAGGCGCCAGCCACCCCAATGGCCTCCTCAGAACCGCGCCTCCTATTTAGCAGGCGCAGAGCCGAGGATGCTGCACAACCCGAATCAGGGCCACACAGCCTGGGGATGGGAGCTTGGATGCGACCTAATGACCACATCCCAACTCCACCCCCTTCCCTGGGCCGGCACACCTCCCAGGCCGCCCACCCCTACCCAGAAACGTCCTCCTGTCCTCCCTTGCTCCGCCCTGAATTGCTCCTGCACCAGCCAAACCCGGCTGGCATAGTAGTGGCGTGGCACCAGCTTCTGCTGGCACCACAGGGCCGACACTCCCTCCAGCACTCACCCTGCGGATGCAGCACTGGTGTGGGTGTCCTAAACAGCACCCTTGCGCCAGCGTTGCACACGCAGGCCCGACACAAGCGGCTAGCGTCAGCCCAAGGGTGCTTCCAGGATTGTGCCCTTAGTCACACTATTCTCCATGTGTAGCACAGGTAAATGTTTTCAAGCTACTTAATTCCTTTACCACATAAGGCATACGTGTGATTCACTGCGCAATCTTAGGCAGGTCTACTCAAAATGTACACCTCATTGAGTTCAATGGCACTCACCTCCATATAAACGTGTAAAGGATTGCAGCCCCAGTCTATGAACTGTGACTTGGTTCGGTTCCCTGAATTAGCTACATCTGTATGGCATTCAGTGTGCATGTATTCTGCCCTGGGGATTCACTAAGAATGCAACTAACCTCACAGCATTCATGGTCTGTCCTTACCTACCCAGCGACATTCTGAAACTATCTGGGCCCTTCTGAAGCAGTCCCAGCATTCACATCTGGGAATTTTGCGGTGGCCTTTTTTAATCTTGTGGCAGCCATTTTAATATTATCAACATTTTGAACTCACCACCAACCATTCTGAAGTTATCCATCGCCATTCTAAACTATCCACACCATTCTGAAAATATCTTAGCTAATTTGATTCCTCCTAACCGCATTGATCCTGTAGGATCAATATTTCCCTCTTCTCGGTTTTCCAGGAGCCTCAACCCCACAGATACAGAGAATAGTCTGTATGTTCTGCAGTGTGAATTCTATTCCTCATATACCATAATTGTGTTTGGAATGAGAATCTGTCAACTGAAGTGTTTTTGTTAAAGTCCTTCATAATAAGCTTCACGTATGTGTTCTACATGTAATTTAGACTTGCTTGTTTTAGTTATCTGTTCTGTATTTGTTTTAAATTCTTATAATCTATATTGTGATGGTCTGATGGTCTGACATACATGTTTGAGGGCTGTTTTTTGGTGGAAGAAATTTTTTCTACAGATTCACTGTACACCTTAAATGGCCAGACCATTTTTGCGTTATTTCTACCCTTCTACCACCAGGCTCTGCCCATTTACTTCTAGGCTGTGCCTCACAATCCACTAGGCTCCCCTGCGACTTCTTGGACTCTATGTTTAGGTTAACCAAACCACAATTTTGTGTTTCAGGCTAGATTTCAGCTACACACTATCAGAATGCACCATTTACTAACCCAACCTTCTGCCCGCAACAATATTTCTGTAGACTGTTGTGAAAGCTAAACTTAAACATTGCCAAAGGGGGTGCATATTTTAGCAGTTCAAAGCAGTGTACAGAAAGCAAAACTCATATTTTAATTCCCCCCAAAAACCACTAGCGACATTAGGATTTTGTTCCAGTTGAATAAGACAAGATAATTGCTTTCATTTTTCCAAGTTCTTTAGCGATCTACTCAAAAAGTTATTTATAATCATATTCAAATAAAGAGAGTGGGCACATGTTATTCTTCTCCTATGGGGGTAAAAATGGGCTATTTCATACACAGATATGCTATATCACTGTCTAGAACCCGCCCCCAGCTGACACAGATGTCTTGCTCTAAAAATATCATGAATGGGCTCCAGGACTGCTTTCCAAATCTGTAGATGAAACTGGAAACAAAGTTTTGCAATTCAAATGAAATCATCATTAGAAAGCCAGCTTCTCATTTCCCACTAAATGATGTGACTGGATGATGCTTTTAAGTCTCTGCAGGCTGTAATGCTGATCAGGAAGCCAGCCGAAAGACGGAACCGATTGAAGTTACATTGTCACAGTGTAAAAGCTAAAGCCTCAGAACACCATTTCAATGAGACCAGAAGAAAACAATAATGAGATTTAATGTGATTTAAATTAACTGGACACATGCTCACAGTGAGAATTATGCAAACGTGCTCAAGACCTCCTGGAGCTAACAAGAAAATTAGGCAATGAATGAACAGAGACTGAAATAACCTGGGGAAAAAAGGAGATACATGTTCTTCAGACAAGTGGTCATTTCCTGCCAAATCCATTTAAGCAGACTGAGCAAAATGATCACTTTTCCAATACCCTTGGCCAGGTTTATTCCTGGGGAAACACCATCCTTGGGAATCACTCGAAGAGATTATGTAGGTCCATATACTTACAAAAATCCCTTGAAGAATATCAGTTTCCATTCATTCCGTACAAGATCCTGTTCCCTGCTTTGAAAAGGACGTTTTTTTCCTTACATTGTGAAAAACAGTTGAGCGGTTAGTCTGAAAAGACTAGCTCAGTGTAGCTATACATGCTAGCCCATTTCAGATAAGTCTCAAATGAGACTGAGGGCTCAATCCTAACCTGGAGTTAGGCAGGCAGTTATACCAGCAAAGTTTGGCTGGCACAAGGGCCACTGTAAGGTGCGTTTGAACCACTCTCGGAATCAGGGAGGATGGCACACGTCTGTGTACTAGATTCCCTGACTCTGTGGTCCAAATATACTATACAGTATGCCAGCCAAAGTTTGCTGGCCTAACTGTGCCGGCCTAACCCCAGGTTAGGATTGCACTCTACGTCCAGCTACATTTACACCGTTAGTATAATTAGCCACTTTTTGGTCTGTGTTCACTGTTTTGGTTTGTATCTGAAGCCTGGAAGATACTCAGGGAAGATGTGATGATAGCAAAATAGCTACCTGGTGACCCCCTGCTGAGCAAAGCTCTCTTCTGAGTGATCATGATAAGAGAATTAACCTTTCTTTTTAGCTCATTGGTTGCCAGTAAAGTGATGAACCCCACCCCCCACCCCCGTTGTAAGGCAATTTGGTGTTTGCTGAGAGCAAATAGGATCCTGTGCAACTGTTTGCTGCAGAATCAGAATGGATTTGTGCACTACAACTCATTCCCCTGTGCAGTGTTTCATGTGGCCTGACATTTACAGTGCAATCCAGAACTGCCTTGCCTCTGCAGGCATAATCTTTTGGTTACCACTGCATCCAGTGGCAACCAGGCTGCTGCTGGGGTCACCATGGGAGAAGGGAATGATTGTCCCTTTCCCTGGGGAAAGCCCCGCCTCCCTCAATGGGGGTCCTCGGCTCACCGCCAGCCAGGATGCCAACTTGCTCAGAACATTGGGGGTGCTGAGTAGCCACGCCCCCTGATGTAACCATGTCTGACGTAACCACATCCCTGACATAGCTGCACCCACTGTCATCGCAGCTTGGAAGAGGCTGCTTTGCATGGCGGCACCCCCATGTTCCACGCTGGGCCGGGAGCGCACCTGCGGAACAGTCAGGCACACTCCGCAAGGGCAGCGTGAACATGCACAGTGGTCACATTGCGATCCAGCTAATGAGCTCCTTCTGCGCATGCTTGCGCTGCCCTCGGCTCGGCCTGACTGCTCCGACGAACAGGTGCGCTCCCAGCCCAGCGCTGAACATGGGGGTGCCGTGATTCAAGGCATCCTCCCAGACTCCGAGAGTGGTCCAAGCGTGCTTTACAGTGGCCCTTGTGCCGGTCCAACGTTGCTGGCCTAACTGTACCAGCCCTGACATATTGATCCTGCTGTTGAAGCAATGAGAATGCAATCTTGCTGATGTAGACCCATCCTAGCAAGGAACATGGCACAATGGGGAAAGGTTTGCAGGATCCCTCCAAAGATGGGGTGTTTTTCAGTCTGCAAAATAGCCAATTATACTAACTGTGTGCATTTCCCTATTTATATTTGTATACTTACTGTATATATGTGTGTAACTGTTTATATAACCAGTGATGTCATCTGGTAATGAAGAACGGGAACTCTGGGCGGGACTTACGTGTGATTGGCAGTCCGTCCGTTCTGTTCTGCAGCTGCCCTTGCCTCGGGGGGGGGGGGCTGCCCCATTTGGCACGCCCCACCGCTGCTCGCCCAGGCACCCGGCGCATCCCCCCCCATCCTCCCCGGTGAGCAGGCGCCCCCCCCAGGCCAGGGCAGCTGCGGAATGGAACAGACAGGCAGCCAATCACGTGTAAGTCCCGCCCAGCGTTCCCGTTCTTCATTACCAGATGACATCACTGTATATAACCATACCAATAAACAAGTGAAAAATAAGTGTCGAAGAAATAAGTTTTCTTTCTGAAACCTCTTCTTGGGGCAGCCTCTCAAACATCCCCCTTCAGCCTGGCATCCACAGCAAGGGCTCAGCAGCCACCCACTTTGTACCCCATTGCTAAAAAACACCCCTCTCCTTTTTCCACCTCAGCCCTCCTTGGTGGCGGCTTTAGAGCTTTGCTCTTCCTCCTAATTGTGATGACAAACATGAAAAGTGCTTCAGGCATTTGGAACAGGCTGAGCTACCATCCATATGGATAGGATCAGAGATCATAACATTACTGACAGGCAAGGGAAAAGGAGAAAAACAGTGACAACTTGTGAAAACATCTGCCTCGCCAGTTTGGGGAAGCAGCTTCTTTCACAGCCAGCCAAACTCTTCTTTCTTTTTTTTCTTGTCTTCTTAAAAGTGGTACAATTCAGTTCTTAGATCATGACATTAAAAAGAGCTCCACTGGCAGGCAGATGACATGGCAACGGATGCCAAAGGAGTAGCAGAGTCCCATTTCTGAGTTTCGGGACATCAAAACATGCGGGAAATGTTGCAGAAACATGGAAATCATTTTTTTTGAAAAGTAAAAATAGCAAAAAGCTATGACATGTCAGGGGAGAAAATGCAAATTGAGCAAAAGAAATGGGATGAAATCTTGCATTTGTGTATTATCCCCCTGCCTATCCAACACTCCCCCCCCAATAAATAAATAAATAAATAAATAAATAAATAAATTATATTGTGCATTGTGCAAATGCCAGGAACTGTAAAGATCTCTGAATTGGGTTTTGAGAAAAAAAAAAAGGCTGTTGAGAAATATTCAAGTGAGCTTCTCTGAGAGAGTGAGGGTTCAATACTAACCTGGAGTTAGGCTCGGCACAGTTAGGCCAGCAAAGTTTGGCCGGCACAAAGGACACCGTAAAGTATGTTTGGACCACTCTTGGAGTCAGAGAGTCCAGCACACAGACTTTCGCCATCCTCTCTGACTCTGACAGCGCAATCCTAGCGCACCCCTTGCGTCGACGCGAGAGCAACACCCCTGCATCGGCACTCCAACTCCGAGCACCGACAGAGCCTCCGAAGACAGTCAGCGCAAGGGATTCTCTGTCCCGTTTGGGGACGGGGATTGGGAGGAGGGGGGAGGCGGGAGGCGGGACTTGGGTGGGACCTGGGCAGGCTTGGGAGGTGGCTGTATGGCCACTTCCTAAGCCTATAATCGAGGCCGTGAGGCCCTGATTTGGGCCATGCGGTCTCCTTGGATCTGCACCCGCTCTTTAACGGGCGCATATCTGAGGAGCACATAGGGGAGTGCACGCTCCCTTGACGCGGGGAGGCTCCAGCCCGTCCTAAGCAGCACTGGATTTGGTGCTGGCTGGCCGGCCTCGCCAATCCAGCGCTGTTTAGGATTGCGCCCTGAGAGTGGTCCAAACATGCTTTACAGTGGCCCTTGTGCCAGCCAAATTTTGCTGGCCTAACTGTGCTGGACTAACTCCAGGTTAGGATTGTGCCCTGAGTATAAACATGGGCTTCTTTCCAGTCAGCTTTTGCTGCTTCTACTCAGTTTCAAAGTGCTGAATTAATTTCTGATGTTCTCATTATACTTTTCCTCATGCCCATGGATACTGGAAGATGAATCTCCCTTGAGCTCTACTCAGGCTTTAAGTTCTAAATGAAGAGGAAAGAGGTGACCAACCTCAATCTGAAGAAAAAAAATCACACTTCAACCTTCACTACAGCCAGCTACTTTGGATTATTTAGAATAAAATACCTCTCTCCCTGGATTTGTGTCTATCATCATAGGAGTCTCAAGGTGAGATATGCACTTATACGAGTGGAGGAGCAGTAGGGTCAGAATCAATCAATCAATCAATCAATCAATCAATCAACAGGTACTTATATACCGCTTTTCAACACGAAGTTCACAAAGCAGTTTACAGGCAAATAGTAATAATAATAACATTAAATGGCTTCTTAAAGAAAGAAAGAATTCTTTCTTTATCTGTATCAGAAGCACTTACATTAATATAATTTTATACATACATCAAAATACATTTTTGGAATAAAATACAAGGTTAAAACTAGATACCATTTACCCAGTACTGGGCCACTTCAACAGCGTTCTCCCTTGCCAACGTAAGATCTTCTATTGTGCATGTAGAGGGGCACCGTGTGCACTGTAGCATATGTGAGATGGTTTGTTCATCTCCACATTCACACAGCATGTCTTTTATGGGGAAACCCCATTTCCTCAGGTTGTCCTTAGATCTTCCCACCCCAACACGCAGTCGATTTAAGGATTTTCATACAGGCCACGGTTGTTCTTGACCTGGTGGATGGCATACATATGTTTGTGCCCCATCCACTCAGCAGCTCCTTGCTCGCTTTCCATAGTTCCAAAGCTGTCTGTGGCAACTAGTTATTGGGGGAGGGCACAGTCCCAAGGAAGCTATTCCGCGATCTCAGTCTTGGTGGTGGAAGTTGATGGCCATACAGTAGGTGCGTTTCTAGGGACAACGCTTTAACTCACTCCTTCTGTGCTGCGTTTTCCCGACAAAATTTGGGAGGGGGAAGGCCAGCTAGGTAATGCACCTTTTGTATTGGGGTCGGTTTTAGGCATCCTGTGACCAGTCTTGTTGTTTCATTTAGTGCTACATCCACCCGTTTTGCGTGATTACATCTATACCAGACGGAACTGGCATATTCTCCAGCTGAGTGGCATAGTGCCAAAGTGGAAGTCCTTAATACGTGTGGTTGGGCACCCCATCTTGTGTTTGTTATTGGGACAAACACTGCGGGGGTCGGGGCCCCCTAGCGCCCCCGGGGGTGGGGTTACGCGGGGGTCCCCGCATGAAAACGGTCAAAAACAGCCAAAATCGGCATCAGGTCCACAGTTTCCGGGGTCGCCGAGATGAGCGGCGATGCCCCCGATGCCGTTGGAGTCCGGGTTCAGCCCCCCCCAATGTGGGGGGCAAGAAGGGGTGCGAAACACAACGTCCGCCATGCCCTGCTGGAACGCCTGGACCGATTGGCACCAGACTCGGCATGCGGAAGCCTAGCGGCCTGGCCACAAACACTGCGGGGGTCGGGCCCCCCTAGCGCCCCCAGGGTGGGGGTACGCAGGGGTCCCCACGTGAAAACCGTCAAAAATGGCCGAAATCTGCGTCAAATCCACAGTTTCCGGGGTCGCCGGGATGAGCTGTGCCACTCCCGATGCTGTGGGAATCTGGGTTTGGCCCCCCCTCGACGTGGGGGGCCAGAAGGGGTGCGAAACACAACGTCCGCCATGCCCTGCTGGAACGCCTGGACCGATTGGCGCCAGACTCGGCATGCGGAAGCCTAGCGGCCTGGCCACAAACACTGCGGGGGTCGGGGCCCCCTAGCACCCCTGGGGGTGGGGGTACGCAGCAGTCCCCATGTGAAAATGGTCGAAAATGGCCAATATCGGTGTCAAATCCATAGTTTCCGGGGTCGCCGGGATGAGCGGCGATGCTCCCGATGCCGTTGGAGTCTGGGTTCGCCCCCCCTTGGCGTGGGGTGCAAGAAGGGGTGTGAAGCACAATGTCCGCCATGCCCTGCTGGAACGCCTGGACCGATCGACACAAAACTTGGCATGCATACACCTTGCGGCCTGACGACAAACACTGCAGGGGTCAGACCCCCCTAGCGCCCCCGGGGGTGGGGGTACACAGGGGTCCCCATGTGAAAATGGTCGAAAATGGCAGATATTGGCATCGAATCCAGTTTCCGGGGTTGCCGGGATGAGCGGCGATACTCCCGACACTGTCGGAGTCCGGTTCACCCCCGTCAGCATGGGATGCGAGAAGGGGTGCAAGACACAACGTCCGCCATGCCCTGGTGGAACGCCTGGAGCGACTCGCACCAAACTCAGCATGCACATGCCTTGCGGCCTGGCGACAGACACTCCGGGGGTCAGGCCACCCTAGCGCCCCCGGGGGTGGGGGTGCATAGGAGGCCTGAAGTGAAGACGGCCGAAAACGGGCGAAACTGGCATCGAGTCCATTGTTTCCAGAGTCGCCGAGGCGACCGGTGACGCTCCCGACGCCGTTGGAGTCTGGGTTCGGGCCCCCCTCGATGTGGGGGGCAAGAAGGGGTGCAAAACACAACGTCCACCATGCCCTGCTGGAATGCCTGGACCGATTGGTGCCAAACCTGGCATGCAGAGGCCTAGCGGCCTGGGCACAAACACTGGGGGGTTGGGCCCACCTAGCCCCTCCGGGGGTGGGGGTACACAGTGGTCCCCACGTGAAGACGGCCAAAAATGGCCAAAATCGGCATCGAATCCATAGTTTCCCGGGTCACTGGGATGAGCGGTGATGCTCCCGACGCCGCTGGAGTCTGGGTTTGCCCCCCCTTGGTGTGGGGGGGCAAGAAGGTGTGCGAAACAAAACGTCCGCCATGCCCTGCTGGAACGCCTGGACCAATCGACACGAAACGTGGCACGCATACACCTTCTGGCCTGGCGACAAACACTGCAGGGGTCAGACCCCCCCTGGCGCCCCCAGGGGCAGGGGTATGTGGGAGTCCCCATGTGAAGACGACCGAAACCGGCCGAAACCGGCGTCGAGTCCGTAGTTTCCGGCGTTGCCGAGACGAGCAGCGACACTCCCAACACAGTTGGAGTCTGGGTTCGAGGCTCCCTCGGCGTGGGGGGTGAGAAGGGGTACAAAACGAAAGGTCCGCCATGCCGTGCTGGAACACCTGGAGCGATGCGCACCGAACCCGGCTCGCGCGTGCCTTGCGGCCTGGCGACAAACACTGTGGGGGTCAGGCCTTCCCAGCGCCCCCAGGGGTGGGGGTACAGGGAGTCCCCGCGTGAAAGCAGTCAAAAACGGCCGAAATCGGCGTCGAGTCCGTAGTTTCCGGCGTTGCCGAGATAAGCGGCAATGCTCCCAACTTGGTTGGAGTCCGGGTTCGGCTCCCCCTCGGCGTAGGGGGCAAGAAGGGGTGCAAAACAAGGCATCCGCCATGCCCCACTGTGATGCCTGGAGCGATTGGAGCCAGACTCGGCATGCGCATGCCTTGCGGCCTGGTGACAAACACTGCGGAGGTCATGCCCCCTAGCGCCCGCAGGGGTGGGAGTGCATGGGGGGCCCCATGTGAGAACAGTCGAAAACAGACGAAATTGGCGTCGGATCCGTAGTTTCCAGGGTCGCCGAGGCGAGTGGAGACGCTCCCGACGCTGTGGGAGTTTGGGTTCGGCCCCCCCTCAACATGGGGGGTGGGAAGGGGCGCAACACAAGATGTCCATCATGCCATGCTGGAACACCTGGAGCGATTGGCACCAGACCCGGCACGCACATGCCTTGTGGCCTGGCGACAAACACTGCGGGGGGCAGGCCCCCCCAGTGCCCCTGGGGGTGGGGTGCACACAGGGCCCCATGTGAAAACGGTCAAAAACGGCCAAAATCGGCATCAGAACCGTAGTTTCCGGGGTCACCGAGGTGAGTGGTGACGCTCCTGACGTGGTTGGAGTCTGGGTTCGGCCCCCATCAGCATTGGGGGCAAGAAGGAGTGCAAAACTCATAAACTCTGGAAGATCATTTTGTTACCCGGGCAATGCCGGGTAACAAAAAGCTAGTATATATATAAAACAGTATGGGGGCTAGCATGCTGCCCTGTGGCAGTCCATTTCTTTGGATTCTTCATCGGCTGCATTGTCCCTGAAAAGCTACAAAAAATCTACGATTTTCTAATAGGCAGCCTATAATTTTTGTAAATTTAAAATCTTTTGTAAGATGGTAGACTTTCTTCAAAAGGGCAGCATGATTAACCGTATCATAGGCCCATATCTATAAACACCACTCCTGTAATTTCCTTCAGTTCAAAACCATCCTCAATATATTGTGTTAAATTAAGGATGTGAGCTACACAATTTTTACCAGGTCTAAAGCCTGCTTGCTGCGGTATAAGCAGGGGGTCTCACTCAGTCGATTCAGGATTAGGCATTCAAATATCTTATATAGGTGGCTAAGGAGCTATATGGGCCTATAGCTTTTTGGATCGTCTGGTGGCTTGCCTGGCTTGAGTATGGCTATCACACGGGCCTTCCTCCATATCTTGGGTATCTGAGCGGTACTTAAACATCTATTATAAAAGTTAAGTAGCAATTCTTTTGTTTTGGATCCAAAATGTTTGATCTGCTCAACCTGAATCTCATTGATGCCAGCTGCTTTACCAGTCTTGCACCTAACTATTGCCTCTCCCAGCTCTCCCATAGTAAAAGGGGTTGTCAGATTGCTCGTCTTCCATTCCTCATTCCTAACTAGCCTCAATTTACGTTTCTGTAAATTAAAATCCGGTCACTCATTATGCACAAGCTGGTGGGCAATCTGATTGGCTGAAATATTAGCATATGGTGATCGTTTAGTTACATCATTGTTGAGGCAGTTGTAATCTCCATGTTTCTTGGCTGCTGCAGCTCATACCCATCTCTTCCATAAGCTTAATCCATTTTTCCCTTTTGTATTCCAAGATAACTGACACTATCTGTAGTCCGGTACAGATGGCATCTTCACTAAATGAGTTTGCTTCAAAAAAGGTGAGGTATTTATTCAGTAAATCAGCCATTTCCCATGTTAAGCCTTGGATGTGGGAAGTTCTACATCCTCGTGGGATTGATTTCCTGGAGCATTTCTTCTTTTTTTTTAAAGACATTTTATCGATTTTAATATATACAGTATAGGATGAAATTAAGCATAGGGAAAAGGGAACACTAAGGATAACACAAAAGGATTACTCTACTGGGATAGCAGTATTTCTAATCTAATTTACCTTAACATATTCTTTACATTACAACTTAACACATGTACCAAATTCTTGATTGTATGTCTATCCAATCATAAAAAGGCTTCCAATAGTTTTCTATCTTACACAGATTTTCTTTTTTTAATCAAAATATCAATTTCAGCAACATCATATAGTTTATCAAATTCTCTAACTCTGGGATTACATTACATTTCCACATCTGTGCATATACTAATATCGCCGCGTTAATAATATGTACTGCTAGATATCTGCTGTCTATTTTGTATTGACGATACTATATTGAGAAGGAAAAATTCCGGTCTAAATGGGATATCACATTTCAATATTTGTTGAGTCCAGTTATGTATTTTTTTTTCCAAAATTATTTTGCTTTTTTACAAGTCCACCACATATGATAATATGTGCCTGTTAGATGATTGCACTTCCAGCATTTATTGGAAGTTCCTTTATATTATACATTTAGCTACAATCTCCAGGGACAGATGCCATCTATAGAACATTTTATGGATGTTTTCTTTAAATGTTGTTGCTTTGGTGAATTTTATATTTGTACTCCAAATCTGTCACGGATGATGGATAGTGACCCACCAAGCAGAGACGAAGTCGCAGCAAGAATTTTGCAGGCAAGGACGTTGAAGGCGAGATAAGACGGCTGGAGAACAGGCTTCCTTCACCAGACTTTATTTGAGGATAGCGATACAGCATTCCACACCACCAAAACAACCCACAATCCATTGTTAGAGCTCCCTGGTTATATGCATCCTTTCAGCCAACCAGGTAGCTCGGATTAACATAATGACTTGATCAGTTACAGCTGTGCTGTGACTCAGCAGTCTCCCATCCGGGTATCCTGCCTGCCTCTCTGAGAGGTCCCACAATTCTCAGGAATCAAATTCTCTGGTTCTGAGGCTTGACTGAACCATGACACCCCTCTAATTTGTTCCTGAGAATTATCATACAGTTTATATACATTTTTTCTTTTGTTCATCAGGTGTACATACATTTTACAGGTTACATAGGCATAGCAATTTAACAGTTACAGACATTTGTTTGCATACCCAGCATTTTCACCCCTTCCTCGTATTTGGGTGCTGTCAGAGGCTTGGTCAATATGTCAGCTACATTTTGTTCTGACGGGCAATAGTGCAGCTTAATAAGGCCCTCTTGTACTGCTGCCCTAACGTTTTGGTACCTCAAATCAACATGTTTACTCCTTGTCTTAATTCTCTCTGAGGTGGCCAATTGTATGCAGGCCATGTTGCCCTCATATACCGGGAATGTTTCTTGCTCCAGTATTCCCAGGTCTGTTAACATGCTCTTGTACCAGACTAGATCCAGAATCAAACTGGACAGTGCAGCAAACTCTGACTCACAGGTTGACATTGCTATGCATGATTGTTTGTTAGTTCTCCATCCAATTAACGCATTTGCTACCTTGATAGCTATTCCTGATGTAGATTTTCTATCTACATCCCCTGCCCAGTCACTGTCTGCGTAACACTGTAGCCATAAATGGCCCTCAGGTTGAATGGTCAGTTGCAGGGTTTTTGTCCCCTTTAAATACCTTAAAATTCTTTTGAGGTCTGACCAGTTTTTCTGAGTGGGATTGTTTGCATGCCTACTCAGGATGCTGACGGCATTGCAAATGTCTGGTCGTGTCCACAGTGTAAGGTGCTGCAGACTACCCAATAGTGATTTGTAGTTCTGCTCCTCACAAAGTTCACCTTCTTCCCCCTCTATTTCTTGGCTTCCAACTACCATTGGGGTTTTTACTGCTTTGCAGTCAGACATTTTCCACTTTGCCAGAAGCTGTTCAATTTTCTGAGACTGGTTTAATGCATATCCTTTATCAGGGATTGTCTGAATTTCTACTCCCAGGTAATTTTGAACCTGGCCTAGATCCCTTAATTTGAATGACTTTTCCAACTTCTGGGCAGTAAGTTCTATTTGTTTATTGTCTAAGCAAGCTATCAATAAATCATCGACGAATGTAAGGATCACTATTTGATTATTTCCTGATCCTTTGGTGTACACACAAGGATCTGCCTTGGTAGACACAAAACCTATGCCCCTTAATGCTTTGTCTAAATATTTATTCCATTCCCTTGCGGCCTGTTTAAGCCCGTAAATCAATTTATTAAGCCAGTATACTAACGGTTCTGGCCCTTCGCATTCGAACCCTGGAGCTTGAGTCATGTAAATTGTTTGGGACAGTTCAGCGTTTAGGTAAGCTGTCAGTACATCAAAATGACGCACTTTCCATTTGCGATGGGCTGCTAGGGTGAGGATTAATCTAATAGCAGGAGCTGCTACTGTTGGAGCAAACACTTCATCATAGTCAGAGAACTGCTCTTGAGTAAATCCTCGAGCCACTAAGCGTGCACGGTATATTGGCTCTAACCCATTTTCTTGTTGCTTAATTTTAAACACCCATCTAGCACCTACTGCTTTGCTTCCAGAGGGAAGCTGGCATAAGGTAAACACATTTAACTTTTTCATAGCAGACATTTCCTGCTCCATAGCCTTGATCCAATTTTGCTGCTCTTGTTGTGGCAACATTAGTACTTCCTCATAACTCTCAGGCTCTGCTTGCACATGGCAAGCAATAGCCTCCCCCACTGTAAAATGCTGAGGCGGAACGCCTCTCGTCGTTCTGTGTGGTAAGATTCTCCTTTGTGCTGGAGATCTATGCTCTGTAGGTATTACTGCCTCTTGCTTGATTGCCCCAGGCAGCTGCCTTGGTGACTGAGGGGTTAATTCCTGCTCTTCAGATTCCTCTTTCACTATCTCTGTGTGCTGATTGTGTTGCCTAGGCAACCCCTGCCTGCTGTCCTGTGAAGGAACTTCTTCACAGACTGGCAAATAAACTTCTGACTGAGGAAAGTTTTCCTGCTCACAGAAAGTTGCAGATCTTGAAATTATTATCTGTCTTTTATCAGCTGATAAGAATCTGAATCCTTTTGTAAGACTCTGGTAACCTACAAATGTAAGTCTCTGCGCTCGGGGAGCTCCTTTTTTTCTATTTTCTTTAGGAATATGCACCCATGCTTTCGAGCCAAAACACCTTAAAAAGGATAGGTCTGGGCTTTTTTGATACAGTAGCCTATACGGAATGTCATTTATAGCTGAGCTCCAAACTCGGTTAGAAAGGAACGTTGCACAAAGTATAGCTTCGCCCCAAAACCCCTGACTGAGTCCTGACTGGGCTAAAAGCGTATCTTTGATTGTTTGAATCCAGCCTCCTCTCCTCTCAGCAACACCGTTCTCAGCTGGTGAGAAGGGGTTTGTTTTTCTATGAAGGATTCCCTTTTTCTCAAGCCAATTTTGCATCACATTTCCCATAAATTCGCCACCTCTATCAGTCTGCAATTGTATCACTTTACAGTTGAACCTCCTTTCCACCATGCTGACCCAGTGCTTAAACTTTTCAAACACTTCACTCTTCTCTTTCAGAAGGTAACAAAAGGCATATCTCGAGTAGTCATCAGTGATAAGGAACACATATCTGGCGCCCCCAATTGTTGGCCTTAGGGGCCCAATAAGATCAGCATGGACTAACTCAAATATTTTCTTGGCTAGCCTCGTACTCTTTTTGCTTACAGGAGCTTTGTTAGTCTTAGTTTGCCCACATGCATCACAGGCAAGGTACTGGTTACACTCTTTGATCTGCATGCCCCGTGCTAGTGCAGCTGTCTTTTGTAAATATCGGGGGTTTACATGCCCCAGTCGCCGATGCCAGAGATGTAAACAGGAATGATGGGGTTCTGTGTTGGTAGAGAGTGCCTGTGCGCTCTCTGCCCCTGAGTTCCCACCCAGTACAAACAGATTTTCCCCCATTAGTGCCTTGGTACATTTCCCATCTCTCTTTAGCAAGCATGCTGTGTCCTGAAAGATGACAGTGAACCCCTCCTGCACTAGGCAGGCTACACTCAGTAGGTTTTGTCTCAATGAGGGTACACACAACACATTTTTCAATGTAGTTCCCAGCCCAGGCACATACACATTCCCTACCCCCTGAACCATGGCATGCTCGCCATTGGCCAGACTTACATGAGCCTTCCGAGCTGGCTGCAGCTCTGCAAACAGGTCAGGGTTGTTACAAATGTGCTGGCTGGAACCACTGTTGATTAGCCAACACCTACTCTTGGTTTCCTGGGTCTGCACCAATGCTACTTGGGACCGTCCAGTCTCTGCAGGTGCCTTGCCCCGTCTCTTCGGCTTTCTTGCCTTGCAGAAACATTGAAGATGGTCTGGAGCCCCACACTTGTAGCATCTTTTCGTGGCGTAGATCTGCGCAGAGTCTTCTGCTGCTTTCTGATTCGCTTTTGGTGCTGGGTGAGAGTTTGAACTACTCCCCCTGATGAAGGCATTCTCAGTCCTTTTCTCCTCCTCTTCCAGTAGTCTCCCGGTAAGGTAGGGAAGGGTTAACGTTGCCTCTGGCACTGACTCCAGCGTTAAAGCGAAAGTGTCCCAACTGCTATCCAAACTGCCCAGGACCGTCAGCACTTTCTGGAACTCTGGAATCCTCACTCCCTTGTCGTCCAAGTCCTTGAACGTTTGTTTCATTATCCGGAGGTGCTCTTTTAGGTTGCCTCCTGGTTCTAGCCTTGTCCTATACAAACGGTTAGACAAGCGTATTTTTGAGGCAACAGACTCCCTCACATATATCTCTTTCAGTGCGTCCCAGCATTCTTTTGCCGTGTCCAGCCCTTGGACATGAACCAACAGGTGATCCTCCATGCTCAGTATTATGTGTGACTGAGCTCTTTCATCCAGTTGCCAGTTCACCCCCCTCAGGACTGCAGGGGGGTCTTCTATGAACCTCCACAATGACTCACGTTTTAGCAGCACTCTCATTTTGAGGGACCATGCTGCATAGTTCGTGTCATTCAGTTTGCACACTGGATATGGTGCAGTCGTCATGGTTGGCTGTATCCCCCGGTCGGCTGGAGCCTCCTCCGCCACTCCCCCGGTCTCAGAGTCTGACATAACTCACCGAAGGGTCTTCTCTGTTCCTCGCCTAACGAAGCCTCGCAGCTGCAAGCGGCTGAGCCCACATAACCTGTCACGGATGATGGATAGTGACCCACCAAGCAGAGACGAAGTCGCAGCAAGAATTTTGCAGGCAAGGACGTTGAAGGCGAGATAAGACGGCTGGAGAACAGGCTTCCTTCACCAGACTTTATTTGAGGATAGCGATACAGCATTCCACACCACCAAAACAACCCACAATCCATTGTTAGAGCTCCCTGGTTATATGCATCCTTTCAGCCAACCAGGTAGCTCGGATTAACATAATGACTTGATCAGTTACAGCTGTGCTGTGACTCAGCAGTCTCCCATCCGGGTATCCTGCCTGCCTCTCTGAGAGGTCCCACAATTCTCAGGAATCAAATTCTCTGGTTCTGAGGCTTGACTGAACCATGACAAAATCTGCTCCCATTCTTCTATATTTATCTCATATCCAAAGTTTTTCATCCATTTTACCATTGTATCTTTTATTGTTTCATCTTCAGTCTTAACTCTTAGTTGGTATTCATACATCTTCTTAATAAATTTTCTTCCTCCATTAAGAAAATCTACTTCATATATTCCTGTCTTTTTATCCTCTGTAAGTCTAGATTTAAGTTGTATTTCTTTCCACCAATCTAAATAAATTCCTTTATTTTCCAGTTGTTGTCTATTCAAAAGATGTCCTCTCTTGTCCAATAATTCTTGATATGTCTTATTTTGGTCTTCTCTTGTCCAGTCTGCGAATGGCTCTGAAGAAGAAGAAGAAGAAGTGAGGGGCCACGTCATACAGGATCTCAGGCTCTTGAAACATTTAGAGTCATGTCCCCCTTGGAAAGCCACTGCCTTGGAGGAAGGGAAATATTTAAAAAAGGTACTGAATTGAAAAAAGGAACCTACATCTGAGGAAGGAAAGGGCACTTAATCCACTGGGAAGTTCTCAAGTTCAAGTGGTATGGACACATGTAATGGTCATTCATTTTAATGGGAATTGGGCAAGAATCCAATAGATTATGTTCAATATTCCCACAACAAAAATCTATAAATACTTATTAGATTGGTTTAGTAGCAGGCCAAGCAGGGGTCAAGGGAGTCACAGGGTAAGGACCGCTGCCACCATTCGCCTGAGACGCCTGCTCTTTTGCTCAGAGCCCTCTGAAATGAAGTGTGGTGTAGCAGAGGGGTGTGACGAGGGCTGCACAGGGGGTGGGAGCCAGCGCTGGGGGGCGGGGATTGTCAACTCGGCCAGGGCGGAGCCTCCTCTGGGTCTGTGACTTGATTGGTTTTAAACTGGCCAGGCAGCAACTCTGATATGAGCTGAGGTTATTAACAATTTCATGGGACTTGCTTTAACACAGAATAGGTGGTCTCCATAAGTTTGTTGGCCAGCGTCCAAGTTGCTTAATTATATTTTGCCTCCCTAAAGTTCCCCCTGCAGCTTCAATTAGCAAAGATATTAATTATATCCTTCCCAAGCAACACTGCCCCCGAACACTTAAAAACATTCAAATGGTTTGATATTTATATATCTTTGAGAGAATTTTGGAATCTTTGCAGCAGAAAACTATATATATGTATAAATGTAAAAGAATTAAGAGGCTTTTTACAAGAAGTGTTATGCCAACAGTACATGATTTTTGGTACGATGACGGCTGGTGTTAGCAATAATTACGTTTTATTATACTGTTTTCTGAGTAGCTTACAATAAAGTGATGCTGCTTAAATTGTAATTGAAAAGCACAGCTAGGAACCCTCACATATCCCCTAACCACATTAACTCGGAATGGCAACTTCCACTGAGATATAGCCCAACTCATTCATTTGCAGATATTCTTGCATTGTACACAATCTGCTAATTGAATTTATCTTACACCAATGAAATCCCACCACCAATTGGGACAAGAGTGTTGGTCCTATCCTGGAACTCTCCCACTGTGTGCTCTGGCTTCTGTGTTCCTATCATCATATTAAAAAGAAAATCAGCCACTTATTTATGCTTTTTTTATGACTGAGCAACCCTGCAAATAAATTAAGGTAAAGGTTTCCGTACAACCAAACGGTCTAGTCGTGACTGTAGGGGGTGGTGCTCATCTTCATTTCTAAGCCTATAGAGCCGGCATTTGTCTGAGGACAAGCTTCTGTGGTCATGTGGCAAGCATGACTTGGTGTATACCAAGGAACTTGGAACGCTGTTACTATCCCACTGAGGTGGTACCTATTTATCTACTTGCATTTTTATGTGCTTTCGAACTGCTAGGTTGGCTGGAGCTGGGACAAGCAACAGGAGCTCATTCCATTGCGTGATCTCAAACTCCCAACCTTCCGGTCAGAAAGCCCAGCAGCAGCGGTTTAACCCGCTGCACCACCACGTCCCTATAAGTAAATTAATAAAACCACATAAATAAAACCATGTAAATAAATTAGATGAAGCTTAATAGTTTTCATGATGGGAAACTACGGGCAAAAATGCAAGATATGCTAATTTGGAAGCAGATTGACTCATATATGGAAATGCAATTCTCAAGAGTCTGTCTTGGTATGGCCTGACTATTTCTAGATCAAAGGGAAGGGCTGTATTCAACTGGCTAGAAATTTCTCAGCCTACCAGGAGCAAACTTGCCTGGACAGCAGTGATCAACAGTGGCAGGGGTTCAAAGAGACCCCCTTACAATGTAAAAAGGTTAAATGTTATTCATTTACTCAAAGCATTCCACATATTCAGGGCGCAATCCTAACCTGCAGTTAGGCCGGGACAGTTAGGCCAGCAAAGTTTGGCCAGCACAAGGGACACCGTAAAGTATGTTTGGACCATTCTCGGAGTCATAGATGCCAGCATACAGACATGTCCCATCCTCCCTGACTCCAAGAGTGGTCCAAACACACTTTACTGCGGTCCTTGTGCCGGCCAAACTTTGCTGGCCTAACAGTGCTCTCAAAGGCATTTCTTTTAAACCGGATATACATTTTTATCTCTTTTTATGTAAGTTGAATAGTGAATGCATTCCAACAATACCTTTTCATGATTCAATCATGAAAATAATTGCACTTTTTGAACGTCGAAAGAACTCCTCATTCTTTTTTGAATGTTCTGAATGCTTTGTATCTAAGTGATTTTTGAGTTTTGAGTTTAGTGATTGATTCAGCACTGAGAACAACACTGCACAGAATACCCTGGGGCTTCTCTATGCCATTGCTGATCAAGGTGCTAAAGCCAAATTTTAGATAGTTTAGAGCAGTGGTTCCCAAACTGTAAGTCGGAACCCACCAGTGGGTAGCAAGCCAAGTTTAGGTGGGCCGTAAAGCACCTAGAGCAGCCATACTGAAAATTTAGGAAGATGGGATGCTGAAAAAGGGAAGGGCTGTGGGGTTGTTTTGCTTGTATCAAGGTTGTAAATAGGCCTTTTTCTTTCTTTCTGGTTCACTTTGGAAAATAACTGAGAAATAACCCAACTTATTGCTGCATTCTCAAGAAAGTAAGCAGGCTCTGGTGTCAGAACATCATTTCTGGTGGGTCCCAGACAGTCTTTCAAAAAAGTGGGTCCCAGTGCTAAAAGGTTCGAGAACCACTGTTTTAGGGTATTTATGGTCCTCTTCCCCTTGTGCTGAGACTCACTTAGGAATGCATAGAGAAGGCATGAAGAATGGGCAGGAAGTGTGGTCTAGAGGTTGAGCTGTTGCCTTTGCCTGAAGATGCTAAGCAGGATCAGCCTTGGATTGGCCTTGGATGGGAGACCGGAAGTCACTGACAGAGCTTGTGGAGGAATGGGAGGAGTATGGAGGGGTCAGCTGACAAAAGAACTGGCCAAGGTGTGATCTGTGGTGGACTGTGAAGGCTCAGAAGGTGCAAGAGTGCAGCCAGGATCATGACTACACATTGAAAGGGAAACATCTGAAGAAATGGTACATAGAACAATAATTGTAAAAACCCCAATTGAAAAATGTAAACAGCCTGCCCATGTAAACCGCCTTGAGTCCAGTGAAATCTGGAGAAAGGCGGTATAAAAATACATCAAATAAATAAATAAATGATATGTCTGCTTGGAAACAGACCAGGGAGAGACTTCATCACACGCACAAGCACACACCAAGATGAGCCCATAGCAAGGCTAATTTCCCTCACAGTCACAAGCATTGAGGAAACTGGCAGTTTAATGGGGAAACTTCTTCCCTAGCCAAAATGACGCATCCAAGATAGTGGTGCCCAGCTTTTTAAGATGGCTGCCCCAAGCTCTTGATGACCCCCAGAAAATTGAATTGCTACCCCCTTGGGGATCCTGATCACCTAATTAAGAACCACTGAAATAGATCATGAAAAATATCATGCTTTGTCAACCTTGGAAAAGTTGAGTGAAACAGGCAGTGGCGGACCCAGGAGACGCTCCACCCCAGACAGGCCGACGATCGCCAACCCCCAGCATTGGCTTCCCGCCCCCAGTGCTTCCCCTACCACACCCCCATTTCGGGGCTCTCTCATCACAGGGACAGGTGGTCAGTCCAAACTGCCGCTCCGGCCCCTGTGATTCCCTAGACCCCCTGCCAGGCCCTCCACTGGAAACAGGAGTTGTTGCATGTCCATTTTTTAATGCAACTAGCAATTTCTGCTCAAACTGGAAAGGCAAGGAGTCAGAGCAACTCTCCCTTTATCTTAGTTTCTTCAAGACTTGAGAAGGATGTGCATGATAGGATGGGATTCCTTTAAAATGTCAGCAGACATCTGAGAGGCAATGTGGTTGTTCTGATTACTGCAAAACAGCTCAAGGTCAGTGTAGGGGAGTACAGAGTGTAAGACTTGCAAGAGGGAAACGAAAGCCACACTTGCTGTGACATTCAGTATAAGACTATGTGCCAGCCACTCTCTCTTTCATCTCCCTCTCCGGGTTATGGTGAATACAACATGGGAGAGAAATATCCAGGCTGGCCTGACCTCCTTGGAGGAATGCTGGAATAAAAATGTAGATACTATAAAGTATGGGAAGTTAATACCACTAAAAAGCAATGATTTGCCACCATGTACCAGGTAATCATCAGGGTCCTTGGAAGCTTATCATCAGTGAGCAAATGAACAGTGTTGCTGGCAAAGTTTCCCTGAACGATAAAAAGGTAAAGGTTTCCCCATGACCAAATGGTCTAGTCGTGACCGACTGTAGGGGGTGGTGCTCATCTCCGTTTCTAAGCCTGTAGAGCCAGCGTTTGTCCGAGGAAAAGCTTCCATGGTCACATGTAGAGATGTAAAATTTCTGGAAATTTTGAAGCTCAGAAAAAAAACCCTGCTTTTTTCTGTTTGTTTGTTTTTTTGGGAAAAAATGGAATTTTTTGGAAAAATTGAAAAAAAATGCTACTTTAGCACTTTTTTTTCCTTTTCCAGATTGAAAGTCATTCTGTAACTTTAGGAACATCAAATATGACTATGGACAATTTGACTTGGCATAAAATTATCACAACTAGCATATTAAAAATATTATGTATCCAAACAACTATTACAAACAGAATTTACTTTTTTTATATTTATTTGTAATTGTAACAAATGGAGCAACAATCTCCTGAACTGTTTACTAGTTTATGTGGAACAGACAAAAAAAAAATCTCCACAAAACAATTTTTAAAAATCCAGAAGTAACAATTATTCATATTTCCTCTCCACAGTATTAAATAAAAAAACAACATTCTTATAAAAAGAATTGAAGGGGGGGGACACATGTATCTACTTCCATTTTTACATGCTTTCAAACTGGCAGGAGCTGGGACAAGCAACGGGAGCTCCCTCTGTCACGCAGTCTCGAACTCCCAACCTTCCAGTCAGAAAGCCCAGCAGCAGCGGATTAACCCACTGTGCCACCACGTCCCTGGACGATAGTGCAACACTATTGATTTTTTCCTGCTTTGTGCAGCCATTGGAAAGAGCTGAGCGTATTCTAGGGAGTCCTCCCACTTGATACAGGACAACATGACCCAGCAGGCCTATCCAGCATTCGCAGACCTACCATTGAGCAAGGGGAGGGAAAGGCCCCCGGGTGCAGCACTTCTGGGATGGGTGGCAAGACACTTCGCCTCTCAAAGAAGCAAGCAGTTTCAGTCCACCTGCCCTACCTTGCCATCGTACTGCTCCAAAATGGAGCCTGGCATGGCATTGGGCGGGGGGCTGACATTGGTGGCACAGCGCATCGACCCAGCCCCGGGGTGGAGCATGGGCTGGGCATGCCATGCTATCCAGTTCTCTGAGTATGGGCACCCTAGAACACTGACAGTGAACCTACGACATGCATGTCAAAACTGACACACCACATTTGGGGCGACACACCAGCATTCTCCAATGCCTGAAAAAAACTGAGTTTGTTTTACTCATTTTTCATTTTTGTAATTATTTGATCTTTATATAATACATAGCATCACGCACGATTAGACTTGTACTTTTTGCTTTTAAAGATTTTTATTTTTCTATCATAGGCTGTACTTTTTGTTTAATAAATGAATATGAAGAGTAAATGAATATAAAGAGCGGGGTTGATGCACCAGCAGAGTCAAGTTAAGCATTTTCCTAAGTTTTGACATGCCAAGCCCAAAAGGCTCACCACCACTGCCCTAGAACATGCTCCATAACCTTTTACAGTGTACAGGCTCCATGGCATAAATGCACACTGATGGTCCTCAGCAAATATTTCAATGTGGAGAAGGAGGTTGGAAAGTTGAAGGTAATTAACAACCCTTGCAAGGCCCAAGTTGCTGGTATGGCAAACAAAGCAATGGTGCATGGCGCTGGGGCTGCCAGTTCAAATGGCTGGAAGCCCCAGGAGTGCACCTACCATACATCCCCCCTTGCCAAAGCAACCAAGGCCCCAATCCTATCCAACTTTCCAGCACTAATGCAGCCAGGACAACCAGGGCTGTGCTGCATCCTGCAGTGGGGAGACAACAACAGAGGCTTCCTCTAAGTAAAGGAGGAGCTCATTACCTTGGAGCTCATTGTGGCTACATTAGTGCTGGAAATTTGGATAGGATTAGGCCCTGAGCCAGATAAAGGGGCACTCTGGGAAGGATCAGGATGGAACTCAGGACCAGCTAAGGGTGTGTCAAGGGTGGACTGGGGGCCCACCTTGACGTGCCTCCTGGACTGTATTGGAAAAGGCAGGAGCCACCCCAAGGAGTGAGGGAATGGTATCAGCAATGGCCCCTTGTCCCAGATAAGCCAGGGATTACAGGGTTAACCCCAGTGATGTCAGGATGCTCCAGAATGCCGTTCCGGTTGTTCCGTGTAGGGCTGGCTCTGCCCACTGCAGTCGTCGCTGCCGCGCGCCCCTGCAATACACGAATGGGGCTGGCCGCGCCTGCACCCTGCACGCCCACAGCCAGAGGTTTCAGCCAGGCAGGCAGGCAGCGGACTGTGGGGGAAGCGAGGACATGTGGAGGAACTGTGTATTGGAAAAGGCAGGAGCCACCCCGATGATAGGGAGTGGTATCAGCAAAGGCCCCTTGTCCCAGATAAACCAGGGATTATAGGGTTAATCCCAGAAGGTATTTGCAAGCCTTGCACAGTGCAAATGGGTGTGGCTGATGAATTAAAGCCTGCCCACTGATTGGCCTCAGTATATTGGCCTAGGTATAAAGCTGGGATGGGAGATGAAGAAGGGACCTGTGAAGCTGGAAAGGAAAGCTGTGTAGGTACTAGAGGATGGTACCTGGGGATCTGGGATAGGACCTGTGAAGGTCCTGGAGGAGGGCACCAGGTAGGTGCTGGCTGTGTGCTGGATGGACTGCCTGCCTGTTGGATGGCCTGAAGGAAAGACTGGATAAAGGAAGGACTGCCTAAGGTAAGCTCATTGTGGGGCACAACTGTGGGGAACAGTTGTTTGGCTGTCACGCCCCTGGAGCCACCAAAGGGAGGAGGCAGTTGTAGCTGGGACAAACTGACTGCCTATTGTTTGGTGGTGGGGTATTTTGAGCAAAGCCAGTGATGAGGGCAGTCTGGAGGAGGCTGGCCAGCCAGTGATCCCAAACAAAAGCTGCTGAAAGAGAGGAGGCCCAGTGGGTGACTGACCCCCTCCCTCTTGCCTATCTCTGAGGCTGCTCTGTGGGGAAACTAATTAGCCTAATGTGGGCATTGAGGTCCTTGGGAAGGCCCCGCAGGGAATTTGGCAGAACCTAACCTTAAGTTCTCTGTTGCAGGACAGGATTTGACAGAACAAACTGCCAATCAACCATGCGTGCCGGTAACTCCTTCCTGCGTTCCGGTTGTTAGTGCAGGTAGATTCCACCACTGGTTAACCCCCTAGGTCTTTGCAAGCCTTGGGAACACAGCTGCAGGCTGTTAAGGGCTCTGGCTCTGAAGGGAGGCCAGCACAGGTGCAGATGGGCGTGGCTGCTGCTAGAGACTGCCTAGCAACAGACACAGATTGGCTGGCCTCAGTATAAAGCTCGAGGCAGGAGCTGGGGAAAAGGGGCTGGATATGTACTGGAGGATGGTACCTGGGAAGTGGCTGGATGAGGACCTTGGTAAGGTGCAGGATGGATGGACTGCTGGTAAGGTGCAGGATGGATGGACTGCTGGCTGGACTGCCTGCCTGTTGGACAGACTGCCTGAAGGACTGATGGACAGACGGATGGATTGCTAGACTGGCTAAGGTAAGCTCATTGTGGGGAACTGTTGTATGTCTGCCACGCCCCTGGAGCCACCAAGTGGAAGAGGCAGTTGAGGCTTGGGCAAGCTGACTGCCTATAGTTTGGAGCTAAGCCAGTGATGAGGGCAGTCTGGAGGAGGCTGACCAGCCGGTGATCCCAGTCAAAGCTGCTGGAAGAGAGGAGGCCCAGTGGGTGACTGAACCCCCTCCCTCTTGCCTATCTCTGAGGCCGCTCTGTGGGGAAACCAGTTAGCCTTGTGTGGGCATTGGGGCCCTTGGGGTGGCCCAGCAGGGAATTTGGCGGAAAAAAGGGAATTTGGCCAAAAAGCTAGTGCAGATCTGAGTAGGCCCATTGGAGTCCATGGCAGGGCTAAATAGGTAAGTAATAAAGTTATTTTACTGATCCTTCTGTAGCTGCCTGGTCCCCGGACAGCCCATACCAAAGAGTAGATGCTGCATTGATGCCTCTGTCCACTATGGGCCAGCCCAGGATAGGATTGGGCTTGAATAGGGTTACCAGAAACAAACTGGGACAGAGTGCCTATACCTTTAACTATTGTATAGAAGAGGGAATTTTGGCGGGTGCAGCTTCTGAAACCCTTCCATGATGAACTGTACTTGCCCTAATTCCCTCTTCTATTTTTATCTGGTTTTTAACTGGTAACCCAGTTTTTGTCCTAGTTTTTATCTGGTAACCCTAGCTATGAAGGTAATTATTTGACCCTGTTTAGGGTGCAATCCTAACCTTGAGTTAGGCTAGCAAAGTTTGGCAGGCACAAGGGCCATCGTAATATATGTTTGGACCACTCTCAGAGTCAAAGAGGCCAGCACACAGACATGCATCATCCTCCCTGACTCAGAGAGTGGACCAAACATGCTTTCCGGTGGTCCTTGTGCCATCCAAACTTTGCTGGCCTGTGCCGGTCTAACTCTAGAACTGTGCTCTTACTCATATAATTGAGTGACACTTCTGTGTCCTGAAGTCTCTAAACTGAAAGGAAAAAAAGAAGAGTACATGCCAAAGTAACGATTCAAAATTATAATTTGGGAACATACCAAAATGATTTCTGTCTTCCTGCAGCTCTTTACCAAAAGAGGCAGGGCAAAGGCCTAAAATGTGCTGTTCAGAATGATTTTAACATGATTTGTTAAACTTCAGCTGGCCTTGTGGAAGGAAAATTCTCATCAGAATCAAAATAGGGCTCATTAGCTGTGATTTGAACAGGGCAGATGAGCCATTGCATTTCATCTTTAAACAGTGCTGATGCATTTAGCCATCAGGCTGTCGTTTAAATCGGCTTGGCCAGCCTCTGGAAAATCATTGTGATATCAATTTTCACTGCTACCTTCAAAATGAAGAGATGGTAAGAAAGATGAAAGGATGCTGTTTCCTGGATGATGTGTCTCCCGTGACATTGGCCTCACCATGTCATCATGCAAGATGGTTGGACTCATGATACATACCATCTAGGCCAGTGGTTCCCAACCTTTTTAGTACTGGGACCTCTTTTTGCGGTATGACCACATGCCAGGACCCCCATAAGGCTTAGGGGTGGAAGGGATGTCATTAAGTAGGAAATAACATCATTAAAAAAAATTACACTTTTAAAATGCTGTATTATCATGTCTCCATACTGCAGCTGGGGAATGAAGGCTCATTGCCCAAGTTTGCCTAGTCATTCTATGGCAGAAACACAAGACCTAGGCTGCAATCCTATGCACACTTTCCTGGGAGTGAGTCCCATTGAACGCAATAGGACGGTGCCCTTAAACAGGGCAAGTCCAAATTTGCTGCTCAGACTCACAGCCACTGTGTGGGGACAAAGGGCCGTGGTGTAGGAGAAGAGAACGTGGAAGAAGTGGGAGACTGAAAATCACACAGTCTCACGCTCTCCCACTTCCTGTTCTCACCCACCCTACAACTGCTTCTCAAGATGGTGAAGTTCCGGAGAAGCATTCAAGTTGTTCTAGCCCCCAGCTTTTCAAGATGGCGGTGCCCAGCTCTCCATGACCTCCTGAAATTTGGTTTGCGACACCCAAGTTGGGAACCAATGAATTAGGCTGTCCTATCTCAGGTTTAGAACTATATCATATTGCAGGTGTGCAAAGCAATTGAAGTTGGTGCTTCCTACTGTGTAAAATGATGTGGGATAAGGCAAACTGTTACTATTCTGGTCATCAAAGCAGTTATATTCAATTTTTTAATCTAAAAGATCTGCAAGGTACCTTATTTAATATGTTAAGAGACAAATTAAAGCAATAATAAAAAAAACCAACTAACTGCCCAACAGAGGTGTTTCTACAGGGAGGACAAAGCTCTAAGTGTTGCAAGAAGCCTTACCCTGTCATGTAAATCCCTCCTCTCCCTTGCTGCTGTAGCCAGTAAGCAATGCCAAGATGTTGCTGTTCCCTGTGAGGATTGGCTAAAACGGTGCAGGAGAGGAGTGATTTCCACTGCAAGGTAAGGCTTCTTGCAAAACTTAGAGTTTTGCCCTCCCTGTAGAAACGCCACTGCTGCCCAAACCTCTCTGCTTGCTAAAACCTCCTGGCCAAGTTTGCCTGTTTGAGGTGATGTAAGTAATTAAAGTGGGACGTGGTGGCGCAGCGAGTTCATCCGCTGTTGCTGGGCTTTCGACCGCAAGGTTGGGAGTTCAAGACTGTGCGACAGAGTGAGCTCCTGTTGCTTGTCCCAGCTCCTGCCAACCTAGCAGTTCGAAAGCACCTAAAAATGCAAGTAGATAAATAGGGGTAACTCCGGTGGGAAGGTAATGGCATTCCGTGCGCTACGGCGTAGAGTCATGCTGGCCACATGATCACGGAAGCTTGTCCTCGGACAAAAACGCCGGCTCTACAGGCTTTGAAATGGAGATGAGCACCGCCCCCTACAGTCGGTCACGACTAGACCATTACCTTAAGTAATTAAATGCCAGTTCAGGTGTGTGTTGTATGCTTTCTTCTGTGGGTGGTTAGAGTAAAGTTACAAGGACCTGGCTTTGCCTGTATGCTATTGAGGTTCCCCTTGTGACCTGTTCCAATCTAATCTCTGCCCCCCTGAAAGGGTCCTGCTGATAAATGTCCCCACAGAGATTCAAACCATTGCCACGACGAGACTTGTGTGTTGGTTGTACATGGCTGCTGTCCTCCTTTCTTGTGTTTTATGGTCAAAAAGTGTGTGTGTGTGTGTAAGTAGGATTAGGGGGGCTTGAACTCTAGGTTCCTAGCAGTTCTTTGCTTTTGCCCCTTCTTTGCTGATGCCACTGTAGCTCTTCTAGGGGGGTAGATTTGATGTCGCATCCTTGTCATTGTGTGTGTGTGTATGTGTGTGTGCCTGTATATGTGTGTGAGCTGGCCTAACTGTGCTGGCCTAACTCTAGGTTAGGATTGCACTCTCAATATCACAGTTCTTCTTGGAATAATTGTGGCCTCATTGCCACACATAATAAATGTGTATAGATAAAGAATATCTATACCATATATGTGGAATATCCACGCATATATGTGTATAGATAAAGAATGATAAAGTAACACCTTCGAAGAAGTTGATTTACTTTTTTTTTTAACCCTAGGGAAAAATATAAGAACAACCTTTAACTTATCTAAAACATTGCTACCTAAGTAGAAATAATGCATGGGAATGAATGAAGCAGTTGAGAATATAGTTATAGCTGAAGTGTAAGTATACCGGAATACATCTTAGCACCAGCAATGTGCAGCGAGGATGTGGCAGGTGAGGCAGAATTGCCCTGCCATAGTTCTTTGAAAAGTGCCACCACAGCTACTGCATTGACTGTGATCCTGCAAACACCTACAACTCATGGGCTTCAGCTGCTCAAAGCCTGAGCACAAGTGTTTGTGTGATCACTGCTGTGGTGGCACTTTTCAAAGAGCAGTTCTGCCACACCTGCCCACACCCTCACCACACATCACTGCTTAGCACCTAGTGCAGTGATGGCAAACCTTTTGGGCTTGGTGTGTCAAAACTTTGGAAAATGCTTAACTCTGCTGACATGTCAATTACCCTCCCAAACAAAGGAGGAACAGTTCTTTATGTTCATTCAGTGGCGTTTCTACAGGGAAGGCAAAGCTCTAAGTTTTGCAAGAAGCCTTACCTTGCAGTGGAAATCACTCCTCTCCTGCACCATTTTAGCCAATCCTCACAGGGAACAGCAACATCTTGGCATTGCTTACTGGCTACAGCAGCAAGGGAGAGGAGGGATTTACATGACAGGCAGTAGTGCTATCCAGCCGGTTTGCTGGGCGGGACTTACGTTTGATCGGTAGTCCGCCCGTTGCATCACGCCGTGTTCTGCCGCTTTCCCGCATGCCCCGGTGGGCGGGAAAGTGGCGGAACACGGCGTGACGCAACGGGCAGACTGCCAATTTTACTTGGAATATAAAGAACTTTACCAACAATAATTACTCAGATCGCTATCCCAGAAGCACACATAATCACTTTAATGAACTTCTGCTAGATCTGAGAAAATACTCCTTTATGACAATTTTGCCGCAAGATATAAGCTTGTCTGACTGTCTCCAGTGAATCGCTTGGTCTCATACCCACCATCATCTTCAAAAAATTCCTCATAATGAGAAAAAAATTGAATTAGATTTGAGTGCCTGGAGCCATTATAATAGTCAAATCATATTTCTCTATTTTGAAGGCAAGCATCTATATTTCTGTTACATGAAAGCATTGGAATTCAACGTCGGGACAGGTAATAAATGAGAGAATATTGTAAGGTAATAACTACAATTCTCTTTAAAGGTCATTGATAGCTGAGAAAGTATTATGTCCTACTAATATTCCTTCTTGTGTTCTGACTGGGCTCTTTCTGTCCTGGAAATGTAACCTGAGATGCTTATCAGTCTTCCTTTTAAGAAATGCCGGTTAACGTCTGAGAAAAGGATCGCAGACTTTACCATCTTCTTAACTTTAGCTAAAGAACAGTAGCAAAAGAACAGTATTTTAATTGCGGAAAGAATGCTTGGGACCTAAGAATCCAACTGGAGATGTCCTTGTGTGTTGTGGCAGAGAAGACAGCTGGACCTCCCATCAACATTTGCAGTTTTTAATGGCCAAGATCCATGTGGCACCTTGCCAAAGCAACCAGCACTGGATGTGCAATCCTAACCTGGAGTTGGGCCGGCACAGTTAGGCCAGCAAAGTTTGGCTGGCACAAGCGACACTGTAAAGTATGTTTGGACCACTCTTGGAGTCAGAGAGGCCAGCAGAGACGTGTACCACCCTCCCTGAATCTGAGAGTGGTCCAAATGCGCTTTATGGTGGCTCTTGTGCCAGCCAGACTTTGCTGGCCTAACAGTGCTGGCCTAACTCCAGGTTAGGATTGCCCTTTGAGTCATATCGGCACAGGTAGTGTCAGAGGTCAGGAAGATCAGACACTGGCATAGGATCACAAACACCCCAGGGCTCCCCAGAATGATCCCTGAAGCATCCCAAGACCCATCTTTACAGGAGGAGGTAGCAGAGCATTGCAAGTGCCAATCTCTCATTGCCTCCATCCTGGTCCCTCGAGACTTTTGGTCCCTGAAGAGCAAGCATGATAGGGCACAGTGGAAGGTGAGATGAACCACTGCAAATCTCATACTGTTCTTTCCTCCTTCCTCTACCCCCAAATCAGTGGTTCCCAAACTGTGAGTTGTGATCCACCAGTGAGTCACGAGCCAGTTTCAGATGGGTTGCAAAGCATCTGAAGCAGCCCTATTGAAAATATGGCAAGATGGGATGTTGGAAAGGGGGAGGGGTGGTGTATGGTTGTTTTGCTTGTGTCAAGGTTGCAAAATAGACTTTTTTCATTTTGTTTCATTTTGTTGGATAATGGCTTAGAAATAACCCTACTTATTGCTGCATTCTCAGGAAAGCAGCATCACAATGACTGCACTTCTGGCATGACATCACTTCCGGTGGTGTCATGAAACTGTGGTTTCATGGGTGGTTCTTGAATGGGTGGTTGGAAGAGAACTACTCATATGTAAATGGTTCAGGTGAGGATAATTGGTGTTACTGGGATAAAGTTTAAAAGCCTCAGAGAACAGAACTCTTTTGCTGCTTTTCAGGGAAGGTTAACCTCATTGTGCTCTGTGAGCACAAGGAATGAGGGAGGTAGTGGTAACTGGTTGCAGTCAGTCAGAGGTAAAACTCTGTAGGTATCTTTTGTTTTCCTTTTGAGTTCCTCTCAGTTAACTTATAAACAGAGGGTTTTTACTAGAGGGAGGAGTCTTGTGAGTAAGAGCCTCCTAGCTTGTATTGTTACATTTGGATTTTACAAAATAGAGGCTCTGTAATTTTAAGTGTAATGTTCAATGTATATTAATAAAATTGGGTTTTTATTTCTTTCATTTGGTTTTCTTTCAAGACGGGGTTTGCCCAGAAGCTCCCTTTTGTTGCATTAAACCTGGGCTGGTGGCAATGGCAGCTACCTACGCGGAGGGAGGTACCCCCCCAGCGACGGGATCTACAAACAACCTGGGGGAACACTGGGCGGGACGTGGGTGGGACATCCGGGTGATTGGCAGCCCGTCCGCGCCGATCCGCAGCTCCCCTGGCCTCGGGGGGGGGGGCTCCTGCTCGCTGCGGAGGATGGGTGAGGGACGCGCCAGGTGCCTGGGTGAGCAGCGGTGGGGCATGCTAACCGGGGGCAGCCCCCCCGGCCAGGACAGCTGCAGAACGCTGCGGCCGGGCAGCCAATCACGCGTAAGCCCCACATAAGTCCCGCCCAGCTTTCCCCCAGGTCATTCGTAGATCCCGTCGCTGCCCCCCCATCATAACAGGTAGGTCCCAGTGCTAAAAGGTTTGAGAACCACTGCTCCAAACTAATCATGTTCCTTTGCAAGAAGCAACAAGAGTGTTTGGTTTCTTTTTCCTGAAAAGCAACACAAATAGTGGGAGGCTTGTTATAGGGTGTGGTTTTAAGCACTTCATACAAGGAAGAATTCTACATCTTGTGCAGGAAACTTTGCAATGGCCAGCAGTACTTGAGAATATGTACCTTTGGGGGGGGGGAATAGAGGTCTAGCTTGAGCGATTTATTGACAGTGTCTATGTAATCCCCACAGTTCCGAATATCACAACTGGGCTTCAAGACAGGAACAGTAGGGGCAGTCCAATTTATGTGTGTACCAGCTCAAGAACAAGTTGATCCAGTTTTGCATGAGTCTTTCACTGAAAAGTGGAACATTTCAGCCGTTCTTTCAAATGGGCATGACAGTGGACTCTTCATGGATTTGGCACCCATGGATTTGATACAACATGGGTGCCCATCCCACATCTGACGAGTCTTCTGGTCACGTTGGAGAGGTGTTTAGAGGTTTGGGGAGGCTGTGCATGGTCTCCCCAAGCCTCAGGAGGCCCCTGGAGGCATCCAAAAAGAAGGCTTTTCTGAAGCTTCCGTGGGCCAGTTTGAGGACCACAGAGGCCAGTATAATAGATCACCAGCCCGGTGCAACCCACCCTCCCAGGAAGTCATTCCAACATTGCAACCCACCACCGAGGATGAATTGCGTTGTGGGTCGAGACATTTGGGAATCACTGGAGCTATACTGGCAGTTGGGGCAGTTGGGGGCTGGATGTGGGCGAACAAGCTGAAATTAAATCCGGATAAGACAGAGGTGCTCTTGGTCCAGAAATCCACAGCTCGGGTATTGGACTATCGCCCTGCTCTGAATGGGGTTGCACTCTCTCTAAAGGAGCAGGTCTGCAGCTTGGGGGGTTCTCCTGGATTCACAGCTGCACCTGGAGTCCCAGGTGTTGGCGGTGGCCAGGGGAGCCTTTGCTCAGCTTTGGCTGATCCGCCAGCTGCAACCGTACCTGAGCTGAGCGGACCTGGCCACAGTGACCCATGCCCTAGTGACATCTAGATTAGACTATTGCAATGCACTCTACGTAGGGCTGCCTTTGAAGACGGTCTGGAAATTACAACTAGTACAGAATGCGGCTGCTCGGGTGGTTGCTGGGGCACATCGGTTTGACTCGGTCGAGCCGTTGCTTCGGCGACTACACTGGCTGCCGGTTCTGTTCCGGGCCAAATTCAAAGTGCTGGTTTTGACCTTTAAAGCCCTTTACGGCTCAGGCCCAGGGTATCTGAGGGACCGCCTCCTCCCATATAATCCTACCCGTACTCTGAGGTCATCTGGGGGGGGCCCTTTTGACTGTGCCGCCACCAGGAGAGGTGAGAGGGGTGGCGGCCAGTAGGAGAGCCTTCTTGGCGGTGGCACCCCAACTTTGGAATACCCTCCCCTTAGAGTTAAGAACTGCTCCCTCTTTGGCGGTATTTCGGCGGGGGCTGAAGACCTTTTTGTTTCAGCAGGCTTTTAGTTGCTGACAGGCTGGCTGGTTTTTTGCATCCTTTTTTATACTTCTGTATATTTTATGATCCATGGGATTGGTTGTTTTACATTTTATTTTTTAATATTGTTTTTAATTATTGTCTTTTAATTATGTAATTATTTTATTGTGTTTTTAACTTTGTAATGCCGCCTTGGGTGCCTTCGGGCAGAAAGGCGGGGTATAAATTTAATAAATAATAAATAATAATAATAATATACTAAGGGCCAAATCCTTTTCAACTTTCTAGCAGTGATGCAGCTGTGTCAATGGGGCATGTGCTGCATCCTGGGGGGGGCAGTTATGTAGGGCCCATCAAGATAAAGAAATGTTTGTTCCCTTACCTGGAGCCTGCACTGCAGGTGCATCATCACTGGAAGGTTGGATAGGGCCCTATGTTCTTTAAAGCTGCATGCTATGTAGCAGAGGTTCATGCAGGTGTGCTGGTAGCTGTCTACATTTTTTAAAAAAATGTATTTCTGCTAGCATGTGTGATTAGATCCAGCAAGCAGACATGTAGGTGGAAAAAGGTCAGTCAGAGCATAGGGTCGTATCTTGGTCCTTAGACCGGGACTTTGACCTGCAATGGTTTTGCATGTTCAACCATGCCTTTAGAATACTAAGGGTGCAATCCTAACCTGGAGTTAGGTTGGCACAATTAGGCCAGCAAAGTTTGGCTGGCACAAGGAACACCGTAACGTACGTTTGGACCACTCCAGGAGTGCACCGCAGACGTGCACTATCCTCCCTGACTTGGAGAGTGGTCCAAATGTGCTTTACAGTGGACCTTGTGCTGGCCTAACCATGCCCGCCTAACTCCAGGTTAGGATTGCACTCTAAATCAAGTTCAATTAAATGGACTTGCATGTAACTTGATGCTTCGAACAATATAACGATCCTGTGTTCCCTGCAGATATATACCTCACTTCAGTTGAGTGCCAGTACTCAAAAATCTTAAATGGGTCTTAAGTAGTTCAAGACTCCTGTCTTTGTTCCCTACATATGAGTTCTATTTTGTAAGTCTAGTTTTCATTTCCTGAAAGTTCACAAAACTCTATCTGTAATGCTGTGGGGATTTTTTTTTTAAAATCCCGGGGAAAAGAGTGGAGCAAGTTTAGCCACAAAGACATAAAGCTGCCTCTAATGACATTTCACTAATTACAACCCTCAGGACACAGTCACCTAAGTAATATAGCAAGAAGGGAACTGGTGCCATTTTCATTTTACGTTCCGAGAGCAGATAGTTCTCAATAACATTTGATATTATGCAGCCCACTGGACTCTACAGCTTGAATTGCACTATAACTGCCACCAAGGCAAGTGAAATCAAAAGAGTCGACACAATTCAAGGTCGATCTATTTTCCCCAAGGTGAAGTTTACAAGCAAAAGCAAAAATGTTACATGATTTTTTTTAAAAAAAAAAAAAAGTCGCAGCAACATTAAATCCCTTCCCACTCCAACCAATACACAGTTTTTATTATTATGTATTGTGTTTGGGAAAGAAATGTACTATTTCTAAGCTACAAATTTAGGGTTGCAGTGTGCATTCTTCTGTTATTAGGTATATAAATTGTATCAATCTTTCCAACTCACGATTCTACAGTGGAAGTTCTGAAAATGGGATTGAACCATTGTCAACAATGGAAACCCAACCTCTGCTACACACTTCAAGGGCCATGTCTGTTTCATGCAGGGATGTGGCCCATGGAAAGGGACTCCGATTTTTACCTATTACTTGAATCCAGAGCACCATAGGTACCCTAATGCACACAAAAATGAGCCTAATTCAGATTAAGCCAACCATAGAACATATTTTTGAATCTTCACTGCAGTCGGAAGTGAACTAGCCATAATATTAGTGATCACAGGTAGAGTTTTATCTCTCCTCCTAATGTTCACTAATAGAAATGCATGAGGTGATGTCATAATTTTGTTTGCTCCCCTGCCCCACCAATGCAATGCGTACATAACTTCATTATGTAGCTGGGCCATTCATATCCTGCTCTAAATATTTGGAAGAGAAGAGGAAATTGACCTTAGCTTCATCCTTTTGGCTTTTGTTCCTTTTCAAATACCTGAAGCAATGTCATGTGGAAGAAGGGACAAATTTGTTCTCACCTGCCACTGACAGTAGAACTAGGTCCAATGGGTACAAACTGCAAAAGACAATATTCCGGTTGGACATCAAGAAGAAATTCCTGATGATAAGGGCAGTTTGACAGTGGAACAGATTGCCAAGGGAAGTGGTAGATTCTCCCCATGGAGACCTTCAAGCAGAGGCTCCACAGGCACCTGCTTGAGATGCTCTAGAGGACTCCAAACTGGAGACCACTGCAGCACCGAAAAGGATTCGTGGCGTGACCAGTGCTTTTCTTTCTACCAGGGAACAAAGTTACAGCCGTGACTACAGCCCCCAAGTGTCACCGCAGCCAGCCGTGCCTGCCCAGAAAGCAATGTGCACAGCCTGCTGGGGTGACAGAACCAGGAAGTGGCTGGGGGACTGTAGTTGCAGCTGTAACTTTGCTCTCTAGCAGAATGGTAAGCCTGGGTCACCAGGCAGAGGGAAACAATGGTCTCCAGATCCGGCCCGTAGGTTGGAGTTTGGAGACCACTGCTGTAGGAGGATTTCCTGCTACAGGCAGGAGGTTGGCCAATAGGACCTTGTAGGCCCCTTCCAACTCTACACTTCTATTATTAACTCCTTAACAGTATCTCATCTAGTCTAACCTCAGACACTGAACTAGTTTGGACAGTACTTTGTCCACCACTCCATGTGTTTGCACCATGTATGCTAGAAGAACGCCAACCTCACCTACTTCCCATCATCCCATGGTTTTGTTGTTGTTGTTTGTTTAGTCACATAGGCGTTCATCTGAACACTTCTCTATATGCAGATGAAATGCTACTAGTATTTGATCCATGTGTCAGGGGATAGACACATGCACATGATAATGAAACAACAGGGCCCTGGGATGCTAAAAGTGGATGTTGTGTATATGCTTCTGGCAAAATGGGAAAACAGCTAATGGGCAAAGGATCATCTCAACCAGCCCAAGGTTCCCATTAATGCATGAACCAAAATATGTTCTGTTCCCATGTTGATAATCAGTCCTTAGCAACAGTTCCAAACTACAGTACTTGATGATTATTGAATAATAATACTATATTTGCAATGTTTATACTGCACCTCAAATGTTTAAGGTGTTCAAATTACTACCTCAGCTTCTGGCACTAGAGTTACAGACACTATCTCAGATTTCCATTATTATTCTTGCCCATTCATTGATATATGGCTTTACATTCTGTTCTCTCCATTCTCTGAAAGAAATGATGTAAAGAACAAGACAAAGGCCATAGGAGCCACTATGACTGACAGTTTGGAAGATCGGCCCATCCCAATAAAATGTCAAGGTACAGCCAAAGTTGACCTTCATTAGCTTCACAGAACATGGCCCTCCACAGCAAAATAGGTGGAAGGAAATAGGTGGAAAATAGGAAGCTACCACCTCCCAAACTCCTGGAAAATGTCAGCAAAGAGATTTCCATGCCAAATCTCACCATAAAACAGCAGCAAAAACGTTAGAGCAGCAGCAACAAATTGGGCTTTGGGGGCTCTTGTGCTGGGCAGCCCAATCCAGTAAGCCCGACATAACAGGGCTGTATCCTAAAGCCCACTAGGAGGTGGCAGCAGCAAAGTGCAGGCCAAGGGGAGGTTTTCCTCTTACGCCCGCGTAAGCCCCAGTCATCCCAATGGGGCTGCTCGGATCTGTGCCTTGCTATTTTGCAGGCACAGGTGCACGCGCTCAGGAGCGGCCGAGGCTGGGGACGAGGTTTATGATTTGGCTCTATGGCTGTCCTGTGTCACAACCCCCATCTCTGCCCACTGCGCCACCCAGTTATGCCCCTGGCACCCCTCTGGCATGCCCTTGTCAAGGCCCAGCGCCAACCACATGCCACCAATGCTTGACTGGCAGAAGGTCAGCGTGGCTGACGGTTGAGGTGGCACCCGAGCGTTGGTGCTGCTGCTTGCACCGGTCCAGCACTGGCACTACTGACGCTGATGAGCTTGACAGCACGTTTCCAACAGAGTTTGGCAGGTGCAAGAGCGTAGCGCCAGCGCAACGGGGGTATAGGATTGCGCTCTGAGAGAAAGCGATAGCTAGGGTTGAGCCACAAGTTCCTTGTTGAGGCTGTTCAGCTTACTCTAGCTGGAATTCAGAGTGGTGACTGCCCTTCCCACTGCTGCTGGGTTCAACCAGAAGCATAGCTAAACAAGTGCAGGGGGGTGCAATTGCACCAGGCAACAAGCTTTAAGGGGCATCAAGCTGAGCTTGACACTAGTGACCAAAATTATGAAAACCTTGGTATGTATGGATAATACCATCATGTAATATATCATTGGAAAGATAATTGAGCAAACCAGAGTGTAATATCCTTATCCTATCAAACACTGAAAAATGAAAATACAACTGTCATGTACAAACTGCAGTTCGTTAAAATGGTGTTTATTAGGAATAATACTGTCATGTTATATATCATTCGATGTGGAATTTCATGCAGGATGCAATGAAACAAACTCGAGTATAATATCAAAAGTTCAATCAAAAGTTGAGGACCTAGAAGTAACATTGCTACTCCATGCAGTGGTGTGCTGTCCTGGGTTTAAGTACCACATGGAAACCAACAGGCAGTGGCTGAGGGCGCAATCCTAGCCAACTTTCCAGCACTGACAAAGCTGTGCCAGTGGGGCATGTGCTGCATCCTGCAGTGGAGTAGTAGTCATAGAGGCCTCCTCAATGTAAGGGAACATTTGGTCCCTTACCTAGGAGCAGCATTGCCCTTCCCCCAGTGCTGAAAAGTTGGTTAGCATTGCACCCTGCGTCACAAAAAGGCCTTTCTTCTTGTCCAAGAATGGACTCAGAAGCTGAAAACTGACCAGAATTGGCCCGCACCTTCCTGCCCACTTATTATCTGCAATTAAGCCCTGTTCATAGGGGCTCCCAAGGCAAACCCGCTTCCAGAGTCCACTTTCTATCATCCAGTTGGTAGGCATTAATGAGGAGTGTCTGTGCCTGTCTCCTGTCGATGTTTGAGACACACGGGGACAAATAATACGTGGATGAGGCAATCTGAATAAAAATGATTCAGGGATGGAGTTCATGCTACAGGCATAACTCCCAAAAAGGCTACATGTCCGAGTCGACTGCAATAAAGTTTGGTTGCTTGTGTTCCTGATTGAGTCTGGAAGGCACCATCTGCCTATCATACAGGCAGAGGCAGCACGGACAATAACAGTTCAAGATTCGCTGGCTTCACTCTTGCAAAATTCACCTCAGGGAAAGAGCGGGAAAGTTCAGTCTCTGTGACAATTCATTCTGAGACTCCAGGCAGTGGAAAGGGTGTCAATTAGTGTCAGTGTCGATAAAGGTTTGTAATGTGCCTGTCCTCAAGGAACTCAACTTGGAACGGGGAACGAAATCTGATTGTTCCACCGGCCCACTGAATATGCAGAGCAGCAGCAACCCGGAGGTGGAAAACATTACGGACGGATAATTGACCAACGAAAAGAAAAGGACAAAATCATTCAAATGGGCTTTGTTTCCTGCTAATTAATTGAGGGCACAATCCTAACTAGGAATTAGCCAGCAGAAGTTCCTTGTGCTGGCCTAGGAGTGCCACAAGTGTACTGTAAAGTCAAAGAGGATGGCACATGTCGATGTGCTGGCCTTCATGACTCCAAGAGTGGTGCAAATGCGCTTTGTGGTGTTTACATGCTTGAAGGGACTTGTGCTGGCCGAACTCAAGGTTAGGATTGTGCCGTTAGAAACTTGTTTTAATGGGTTATAGAATAAGAATTTAAGAAGAGCCCTGCTGGATCAGGCCAAGGGCCCATCTAGTCAGGCTCCCTGTATCTCACAGTGGTTTGCCACAGTGCCTCAGGGACCGCCGAGGACAACATGATACCTGTATCTTGCAGCCATTCACTTGCACCTGGGAAACCAGAAGCCAATAGAAGCCTGCTATTTAGGAAGGAAGCCCATAAAAGTCTTTGCTATGTAACTCAATCTGCAGGAGGGAGTATTGCCTAGCATCCTGAAGACGGCAATTGTGCACCCCATCCTGAAGAAAAAAACAACTATCTCTTGATTCCACCAATCTAAACAACTGCTGGCCAGTATCTAATCCTCCTTTCTTGGGTAAGGTGAGTGAGCGGGTGGTGGCATCAACTCCAGGGGATCCTAGATGAGATGGATTACCTGGATCCATTCTAATCTGGCTTCAGTCCAGGCTTTGGGACAGAAACAGCCTTGGTTGCCCTGTTGGAAAATCTTCGCCAAGGGCTTGACAGAGGGGAATGCCTCTCTGTTGGTTCTGCTGGACTTCTCAGCGGCTTTCAATACCATTTATCCTTCTGAATCGGCTGACCGAGTTGTGGATTGGGGGCACTGCTTTGCAGTGGTTCCGCTCCTTCTTGACTGGCAGATCCCAGATGGTGATGCTGAGGGACACCTGTTCTACTCCCTGGCCGCTACAGTGTGGGGTTCCACAGGGCTCTATTTTGTCCCTCATGCTTTTTAACATCTACATGAAACCACTGCAGGAGGTCATCCGGGGTTTTGGAGTGGGGTGTCACCAATACGTTGATGACACCCAGATTTATCTCTTCCTGCCATCTCATTCCAGGGAGGCTGTGAAAGTCATGGAGCGCTGTCTGGAGGCAGTTGGGATCTGGATGAGGGTCAATAGGCTGTGATTGAATCCAGAAAAGACAGAGGCCCTCCTGGTCAGGAAATCATCAATGTAAGTACTGCGTCATCTCCCTACACTGAATGGGTTACACTCCCCCTGCAGGAGCGGGTGCACAGTTTGGGAGAGCTCCTGGACTCGCAGCTCTCCCTGGAGTACCAGATGGCAGCGGTGCCCAGGGGTGCACTTGCCCAGCTTCGGCTGGTGCACCAACTGTGGCCATACTTGAGTCGATCAGACCTGACCACAGTGGCCCATGCCCTAGTGACTTCAAGATTTGATTACTGCAATGCACTCTACGTGGGGCTGCCCTTGAAGACGATCCAGAAGTTGCAATTAGTGCAAAATGTGGCTGCCAGGCTGGTTATGGGAGCTAGGCGGTTTGACTCTGCCAGACCACTGCTTCAACGGCTGCACTGGCTGCCCATTCGTTTCCAGGCCCAATTCAAGGTGCTGGTTTTGACCTTTAAAGCCCTGCAGGTCCAGGTTAGCTAAGGGACCGCCTTCATCCTTACATTCCGGCCCACCCTCTTAGATCAGTTGAGGGGTCCTTTCTGCAAGTGCCACCTTTCTCCCAAGTTAGGGGGTTGGCGGCATGGGGGCAAGCCTTCTCAGCAGTGGCACTGCAGTTACAGTCCACAGTAATGTGCGTTTGGAACACCCTTGGATTCAGAGAGGATGCTGCACATCGGTGTGCTGGCCTCTGACTGAGAGTGATCCAAACATACTTTACGGTGGACCTTGTGCCAGCCAAACCTTACTGGCCTAACTTGTGCCAGCCTAACTTCAGGTTGTTGTTGTTGTTATTATTATTTATTTATTTATTTATTTGATTTATACCCCACCTTTCCGCCACAAGGCCCTCAAGGCGGCATTACAAAGTTAAAAACACAGTAAAAAACAATAATTAAAAACAGTATTAAGACAATAAAAACAATATTAAAAAATATAACATACAACAAATTAATTCCTAGGATCATAAAATATATAAAAAGAGTGCAAAAAAAAAAAAAGGATTGCACTCCAAGTGATATGACTGATATATGATTAAGAGCACAATCCTTACTTGGGCAGGCGCAGACAGGCTGGCTGGGATTCAGGGGGTTCGCCCAGGTTCTATAGAACTGGTTGTTAACTGGCCGGGCCCCGCCCACTCGCTTACCTCAGCTGGCTTCGGGTTTTTTTTTGGCTCCGGCTATGATGTCATAGAACCAGTTGTTAATTTATTTGAATCCCACCACTGCTCCTAACCAAGTTAGGAGGCAGCAGCAGCTTAGTGCGAAGCAAAGGGACAAATGTACCCTTCCCCCACAGTAAATTGCAGGCAACCCAATAGGGCTGCTTGGATCTGTGCCTGCAAAATTGCAGCTGCGCCTGCAGAATTGCAGCTGCAAGTCCAAGCTTGAATCAGGGCAGCCCAGGCCAGGGACAGCAGCTCCACCCCCCTCTATAGGCTGCCCCTACTACTCCACTGCAGGATGCAGCACATGCCCCACTGGCACAGCTATGTCAGTGCTGGAAAGTTGGTTAGGATTGCGCCCTCAGCCACTGCCTGTTCGTTTCCATGTGGTACTTAAACCCTGAGCCCAGGACAGCACACCATTGCATGGAGTAGCGATGTTACTTCAAGGTATGTTCCATTTATTTGCTAGGCCAGTTGTTAGTTCCCCCAGATTGAGGACTGATTTACAGGTCATAGTTATTGCTGAAAATGCTACCAAAGGGCAGGGGAGCCACATAGGATTGAGCCCTCAGTCAGGGTTGTGCCAAAGACTTTATAGGGAAAAAAAGCAAGTTTTATGTAGGGTTTGGAAGGAATATTTATTAAAAATATATCTTTAAGAGTGCAATCCTAATCTAGATTTGGCCGGTACTGATAGGCCAGCAAAGTTTGGCCAGCACAAGGGACACCGTAAAGTATACTTGGACCACTTCTAAAGTCACAGAGGCCAGCACACAGACTTGCATCCTCCTCCCTGACTCTGAGAGTGGTCCAAACGTGCTTTACGGTGGCCCTTGTGCCAGCCGAACTTTGATGGCCTAACTACACCTGCCTAAATCCAGGTTAAGATTGTGCCCTTAATGTATTTCCTTCCTATGCACAGTTGTGTATGTGAATGTGTATACTGGTGCACGTGCATGTTGTCACTCTTGACAGGAAGCAGAGATCAAGAATGCTCCCCCACCCCCAATTTTCCTATATGGAGAGATTGCATTGCTTTAGAAATCTTACTCTTACAATTGTTTCCATGCATTTCCAGCTCTTGCTTACTCCTACACAATCTTCTAAAACACAGGAGGGGGAGGCAAGCATCGCACCCGGCATACGCTGCTCTGCGAGATTAGGTGGAAAGCATTGTGTGACCGAAAAATGCTTTGTAAACAAGGCACTGCATTCCTTATCACTGGAAGCCTATTGAGCAGTTTAGCGGTGATTGAAAACATTCTCCATCTCTTCCAATATCAGTCATCAGTTCTAGTAAAGTGGCATAAAAAGGTGCTTTCAACATGGAGATAAGATGCACAGATTTACACTTCTTGTTTTATCATTCATAACTTGGGAAACTCAGAAATCAGGAAATAGATTGCAGTCCTACAGAACCAAATGCATCCTCTTTTAATTGACAAGTAACTGAGAGCGCAATCCTAACCTGGAGCTAGGGCGGCACAGCTGGCCAGCAAAGTTTGCACAGAATGCCACATGTATGACTATATGCCTCTGGGGCGTAAGTCGTGGGTGTGTCCTCGGTGCAAGGAGCTCTAGGCACTCAGGGAACGCGTCTACTCCCTAGAGGTCTTGGTTGCGGACCTGGAGAAGCAGAGGCAAGCAGTGAGGGTCCATGGTGAGACATCCGGGGACTTGCAGGCTTTGTCCCACCCTCAGACGGGCAGCTCCTCAGCTGCTGGGGAAAGGAGTCTTAGAGCTGGAGGACGTCAGCCTGGAACAGAGGGAATCAATCCCCCAGCGGGGGGCCTTTCTTCCAGCGACGAGCCTGCATCCAGTCGCACTAAGGATGCTCCTCGGCGGGAGGGGGGTCGTGGTCTCCTTGTCGTGGGCGATTCTATAGTTAGGAATAGAGAGAGGGGGGTCTGTGACGGAGGTGAGGACCGCACGGTGACTTGCCTGCCTGGTGCAAAGGTTGCGGACATCACGTCTCGTCTAGATAGGCTGGTAAGGAGTGCTGGGGAGGAGATAGCGGTTGTGGTGCATGTTGGCACCAACAATGTGGGGAAATGTAGCCAGGAGGTCCTGGAAGCCAAATTTAGGTTGCTAGGCAGGACGCTGAAGGCCAGGACCCCCAAGGTAGCATTCTCAGAAGTGCAGGGCCAGCTAGGCAGGCGAAGCTCAGGGGTCTCAATGCGTGGATGAGACGGTGGTGTCGGGACGAAGGGTTTAGATTCGTTAGGCACTGGGGCACATTCTGGGACAAGCCAGGCCTGTACAAGAGGGACGGGCTTCACTTGAACCAAAATGGAACCAGGCTGCTGGCGCTTAATATTAAAAAGGTGGCAGAGCAGCTTTTAAACTGATCCCTGGGGGAAAGCTGACAGGAGCCGAGTGGCGTCCGGTTCGGAACTCCTCATCCCTACGGGAAGAGGAAGGTGGAGGAGTACCAAAGAGTAATGGAGGAGTAGGAAATAGAACTTCTAAGCCGAGTGTAAGTGACAGTTTGTCCAGTAAAAGGAGAGGAGGGGAAAAGGGATCAAAAAACAGTCCCTCTTTAGAGAACTCCATATATAGGTGTTATTATGCGAATGCCTGAAGTCTCCGAGCAAAGATGGGGGAACTGGAATGTTTGGTGGCTAGGGAAAACATTGATATAGTAGGCATAACGGAAACCTGGTGGAATGCAGAGAACCAGTGGGATACTGCCATCCCAGGCTATAAACTCTATAGGAGGGACAGGGAAGGGCGCATTGGTGGAGGGGTGGCCATCTATATCAAAGAGGGGATAAAATCCAGCAGAGGAGAAACTGAAGGTGGGCTGGACTCCACCATGGAGTCATTGTGGGTTAAACTACCAGGCCGAAAGAGCAATGTAATAGTGGGGGTGTGCTATCGTCCTCCCGATCAAAAACTTGAAGGTGACCTTGAAATGAGGAAACAAATCAGGGCAGTGACCAAGAGAGACAGGATTGTAATCATGGGGGACTTCAATTATCCTCATATTGATTGGGTCAACTGCTGCTCTGGTCAAGAAAGAGAGACAGGATTCCTTGATGTGCTAAATGATTGTGCCTTAGAGCAGCTAGTCATGGAGCCGACCAGAGGACAGGCGACTCTGGATTTAATATTGTGTGGTACTCGGAACCTAGTTAGGGATGTAAGTCAGTGGTGTCACCTACTCCCCAGTAGACGGTTCGCTGGGCGGGAGTAGGGAGTGATTGACAGTCCGTCGATTCACTTCCGGTTTCTTCGCGTGCCCCGCGCGGCTTTCCCTCGCCTCGGAGGGGGTGCCTGCTCGTCTTGGGGGATGGGTGGGGGGGTGCGCCGGGTGCCTGGGTGCGTCCGTCTTCACAGCAGAAGAACTTGGGCAGATACCACAGCCCGAACAGCCCTTCCTAACTAAGGAATTAAAGCAGATAATGGTTAACAAGGAAGATGTTTTAGATCAAATTGATAAACTACGTATAAATAAGTCACCAGGCCCAGATGGTATACACCCAAGAGTTATTAAGGAACTAAAGAACGAAGTTGCTGACCTCTTAACTAGAGTATGCAACTTGTCCCTTCAAACGGCCACGGTGCCAGAGGATTGGAGGATAGCCAATGTCACGCCAATCTTTAAGAAAGGGAGAAGGGGGGACCCTGGAAACTACAGGCCAGTCAGCCTAATGTCTGTTCTGGGTAAGATGGTGGAAAGCCTCATCAAAGATAAAATCTAAAACACGTAGAGGAGCAAGTACTGCTAAAGGAAAGTCAGCATGGCTTCTGTAAGGGTAAGTCTTGCCTCACAAACCTTTTGGAATTCTTTGAAAAGGTCAACAGGCACGTGGATGTGGGTGAACCTGTGGATATCATATACCTGGATTTTCAGAAGGCATTTGACACAGTCCCCCACCAAAGGCTGCTGAAGAAACTTCATAGTCAGGGCATAAGCGGGCAGGTCCTCTTATGGATTCAGAATTGGTTGAGGGCCAGGAAACAGAGAGTGGGGGTCAATGGGCAATTTTTACAATGGAGAGAGGTGAAAAGTGGAGTGCCCCAGGGATCTGTCTTGGGGCCCGTGCTTTTCAACTTATTCATAAATGACCTGGAGACAGGGATAAGCAGCGAGGTGGCCAAGTTTGCAGATGACAGAAAACTTTTCCGGGTGGTAAAAACCAGAAAGGATTGTGAAGAGCTCCAGAAGGATCTCTCCAAGTTGGGGAAATGGGCAGCCAAATGGCAGATGCGTTTCAACGTAGACAAATGTAAAGTGATGCACATTGGGGCAAAAAACCAAAACTTCACCTATAGGCTAATGGGTTCTGAGCTGTCTGTGACAGCTCAGGAGAGAGATCTTGGGGTGTTGGTGGACAATTCAATGAAGGTATCGATCCAGTGTGCAGCAGCAATTAAGAAGGCCAATTCTATGCTTGGGGTAATTAAAAAAGGGGTTGAGAATAAAACAGCCAATATCATCATGCCATTGTACAAATCAATGGTAAGGCCACATCTGGAATATTGTGTCCAGTTCTTATCTGGTCGCCGCATCTCAAAAAGGACATAGTGGAGCTGGAAAAGGTGCAGAAGAGAGCGACAAAAATGATTACGGGGCTGGGGCACCTCCCTTATGAAGAAAGACTGCAGCATTTGGGGCTCTTCAGCCTAGAAAAAAGGCGCCTGAGGGGGGACATGATTGAGACATACAAAATAATGCATGGAAGGGATAGAGTCGATAAAGGGATGTTATTTTCCTCTCTCAAAACACCAGAACCAGGGGGCATCCGCTAAAACTGAGGGTTGGGAGAGTTAAAACAGATAAAACAAAGTACTTTTTTACCCAGCGGGTAGTTAATCTGTGGAACTCTTTGTCACAGTAAGTGGTGATGGCATCTGGTCTTGATGCCTTTAAGAGGGGATTGGACAGATTTCTGGAAGAAAAGTCCATTGTGGGCTATAGGCAATGATGGGTTGTAGCCTCCTTACATTAGTAGTAGGCTACTTCAGAGTACTGGGTGCAAGGGAGTGGCAACAGGATGCAAGCACTTGTTGTCTCATGCCTCCCTGGGGCACCTGGTGGGCTGCTGTGAGATACAGGAAGCTGGACTAGATGGGCCTTTGGCCTGATCCAGCAGGGCTCTTCTTATGTTCTTATGTTTGGCCGGTACAAGGGCCACTGTAAAGTATTTTTGGACCACTGTCGGAGTCAGAGAGGCCAGCACACAGACGTGCACCATCCTCCCTGATTCTGAGAATGGTCCAAATGGGTTTCCGGTGGCCCTTGTGCCAGCCAAATTTTGCTGGCCTAATTATGCCAGCCTAACTCTAGGTTAGGATTGAGTTCTGAATTTTGAAAAGCTTTTTTGGAATTTTCAAGCACTGGACGTCTTTTTCCCCCACATTTGGTTCACATTTTTCTCATCTGCTTCGATTCCTTTCCTGGTGAATTGCAGCAAATGGAAGTGGACCTACCTTATTATATTGTGCACCAATCACAATTTCTGCATATTTTGTATCTTTTTTTATCTCCCCTCCCACAACAACAATTCTCTGCATTCAGCCATTTGTTTCAACATATGCATATAAGACTGTTGTGTGAGGAGGCACGAAGCAATCCAGTTTGTTGAACGCACACACATAGTTGGCCCACATCTTACATACACTTTACTTGCATTAATTCACATGCATGCATGTGCTTGGCCAAAAAACAAAAAAAGAGGAAAAAAACAGCAGTTTAAACATTGCAGGTTTATTGCAGTTATTCCCAGTCTCCAACACCAGCTGTTTTGGTGGGTTTTATAAAGAAGATTTCCTCTGTCTTTTTCAAGGAATTTCTTGCATCATCACCAGGCTCATCATCATTTTGCTGGCCTAACTGTGTGGGCCTAACTCCAGGTTAGGATTGCGCTCTCAGGCGTTTTCAAAAACTTTTTTTTTTTACCCAGTGAATGTGCAAAATACATGCTACCTGATACTGCTTGCTATCGATCATAAGAACGACTCTTAAAAAAAAACCCTATCCTGAATGAGCTGCATTCACGTGAACTACTGCAGTTGACACAGCCATAGAGACCCAATAAGCCATTTTAAATACCCTGCATGCTATGCATGCATGCTAAGTAACTCAGGGGGACTTTTATCAGTGAAATTCATAAACATTTAATTTGCTGAAATTAAAATCGGTACAAAAACGCAGGCTCACGCTGGGCGCTGTGTCAGATGTGGGTTGAAGAGGAAATAAGTGTTCATGCAGTGCGAGAAGATGATAAGCTCGGGGGAGACAACCTAACAGCTAGTAATAACATGGAATTGATTCTATTGGACAAATGTATTATTCAGCCACTTTTCACATTCTAGTCTCTAACCATCTGAAGGCATGCAGATGATAGAAGACCATGATAAGACACAATATGAGATACGATCAGATGGAAGTCTCTGACCTTTCAGCTAGTCAACACTAGCAAAGGACAGCGTATATATCTTGGTCAAATTACATTAATCCATGCATTAAAAAATCATTGTAAAATAAGTGTGTTCATTCTTAAGGGGCAGATCTTGCATCTTTTATGGAAGTGGATTCAGCTGCTACCTCCCTTTCTCTGTAAAGCTTCCTGATCAACTGAAAAATGCTTGGTCCATATTCACAACTGCTTCAAACGCTGCTGGACTTGGCAGGAAATCTCTTCTCTGACCCACTCCAAGATATATTCTCTCTGAACTGTCCTACACTACTATTGACTAGCTAAAGACCAGAGGTTTTCACTTAGCCCAGAGCAGTGGTTCTCAAACCTTTTAGCACTGGGACCCACTTTTTAGAATGCCAATCTGTCCAGGACCCACCAGAAGTGATATTATGGCCGAAAGTGCTGTCATTGTGACACCAGAGCCTGCTGCTTTCCTGAGAATGCAGCAATAAGTTGGGTTGTTTCTCAGCCATTTTCCAATAGCAAAGGGAATCAGAAAGAAAAAAAAGCCTATTTACAACCTTGACTCAAGCAAAACAACCATACATCCCTCCCCCCTTCCAGCATCCCATCTTCCCATATTTTCAATATGACTGCTCTAGGTGCTGTGCAACCCACCTGAAATTGGATTGCGACCCACTGGTGGGTCCTGACCCACAGTTTGGGAACCACCAGCCCAAAGCAATGCAATATCATTGTAGTTGTTGGAATCCTTCAACCTAGAAGAAGAATTCCACTTCTTGACTTGACTGGGAGCAGTTGGCCCCACTATGATAGGGAGTTTCTGGATTTTGGGCAGATACTTCTGAGCCATTAGAACCAGACATGTCATGTAGCGGGTACACGGGGGTGCATGAGTACCCATTCCTAGGATTAGGGCTGGCCCCACCCAATCGCCTGCCAAATCGTCGACTCCGTCGGCGCTCCACTCCTCCCCCTGCAACATTTGAATTGCCTGCACGTTTGAGTTGCCTGCACGTTCTCAGAGCCAGGCAGGCAGGCAGCGGAGCGAGGGAGACCGACGGTGGCAGCAGCGGCATGAGTAGGTAGGCTGCCTGGGGCTCCCTCCCAAGGAGGCACGGCGGTTCCTGGGGGGGGAATCGGTAGCCCGTGCAGCAGCCCCGGAGAAGGCCCGGGTTCCTGGGTTCCGGCTATGACCTCACTTCTGGTGGGCAGACCCCGACACAAGTGCCAATCAAAAGTGAGTACCTGTTGCTAAATCATTTAGATGCCATTACTGATTAGAACCTGTATGTTGAGCAGCTGTCAGTCTCACTTGGGCATCTCAAGCAGCTGGACATGTTCCTCTGGGCTCTGTTTCTAAGCACAGGGCCTGTTATTGTATAGTCAATTGTTCTGGAAGTAGAAAAGCAGCTGCTGATGGTGCACACTGCCAGGCAGTTGGCTGGGATGCTGGAGAGGCCTCTTGTATGCCACAGGATGGCTGAAGATCTGAGGACTAAGGTAGGCCAGCAGGTTATGTATGTGGATGGAGCAAAAGAGGACAGGCAGGAAAGGTGGGCAGAACATGGCAATGATGGAGGCAGGGTGGAGGGCAGATCGGTTCCAGGAAGGGAGCAAGTACAGCAGCTGTAGCACCTACTGAATTATAATCCCCTTCATGGGTCAAGACAGACTTGCGCCACTCTATAGCTGGTACAGGTCCGAGTTAACCCATAGTAGCTGCTGGGCTTTATTCCAGGGCAAGGGAAGAAATGTTCCCTTACCTTAAGGAGGCCTCAACATGAAACTTCCCTATGGGATGCAGCAGAAGCCAATTGCCACTGCTCCATCACTGCACAGAGAGTTACATAGGATTGGGCTGCCCATCCCATGGATTTAATGAGGAGAGAGGTAAGCCCATTCGGGAACCCCTTTTTAAAACAAAGGGGAAGGTGTTAGATGTTAGGATTTTCAAAGAGTGTCCTCCCTTCTGGCAGAGATAAGGAC
>JAJKFI010000007.1:7000606-7050963 GCA_029204185.1 Lerista edwardsae | reverse complement strand
ATATCTTCAAAGTCTACATTTTATATTCTTTTACTTATCCACTCATAAAACTGTCTCCACAATTTTTGTATCTTAGTTACACTACATCTCCTTCCTTCAGTTTTTCAGTCAATACATCCATCTCAACTATATCATATATTTTCTCTGTTAACTGATCAACGTTGGGAATTTCTTCACTTTTCCAATTCTGGGCATACAACAGCCTTGCTGCAGTGTTAGCATGTGTTATAATATATTCCATTCGCTTATCATGAACATTGGTCGTCATATTTAATAGGAATAACTCTGGTTTAAAATCTATCTTATCAAAGAGTAAAATTTCTTGTAAAATCATATAAACCATTTTCCAAAACATATATATATCCCCAATGGCTCTTCTTCAGTATCCAAACTAATCCATTAAAAAAAATAAGGAAGAGAAAGCAAAGCAAACCAAATCAATCTGTGTTTCAAGGGGCCACAGCATTCCGAAAAGACACAGTAAACTCCAAAAAAAAAAAAAAAGCAAAAAAAAAAAAGCAGAGAGACAGGAGAAGAGCGCACCATAATTCATCCAGTCATATCCATTTATACTCATCCAAGAATAAACTCCAATAGCTGCTATGTTTTAATCAATCAGTAACTTTAAAAGTAGAGAAATAAAGGCTTAACAGCATAAGCAGAGAGATGTCTGTCAGATCTCCAATGGGGGGAGGGGGGTTGACTTCATATATAGTTCAGCGTTTCTTCTAAAAGTTCTTCTAGTATAAAGTCTCTCTTTATTGAGATTTCTTACAATAAAATCAGTCATAGCCCCAAATTAAAATCCAATAAGTCAACGGTTAGAATTTTTAACTATAGTTTCTGATGTTTGAAAATGCGGATTGATCTCTCACCCATCTCTCCCCCCCCTCCTCTTCCCGTCGCTTCTCTTGCGCTTCCTTTAAGACTCCTTATTTTACATCCACTTTAAAAAGAAAGAGGAGAAAAGTTTCACTTGTCATCTCAGATTGATTGCGATGATTCCAGATTGTAGTCAGTTTTGTCTTCAGAAATCTAAACTTCCTTAGTAACTGCAGTGCCGTAATTCAGTGCTTGAGGTGGGAGCCAGAGATTTACCGAGCAAATGGCTGCTCGAAGCAGCTCTGAGCCTTCAGGACGGCACCTCCGTGTCGTCTCTCTGGCTCAGAATGTGCATAACCTTTCACTCTCTCCTGAGTTTAAAAAAGGTCTCCAGTAAACCCCCTAAAAGGAGACGGCTTCAAGCCAGGGCCCCGGAGACCGGGAAGACCTGACTTTCCGCTCTGACTTCAGGCCCCACCTCCCATAAAAAGCAAAATTGGGACAAAATACGATGTAAAAAACTGAACTAAAAAGAACGTTTTTTAAAAAAAAAAACCTCACTTGAAAGTTCAAACTGTTAACACTCACAAAAGGAATATAGCAAGAGTAAGGTCTGCACTTTCCAAGATGGCTGCTCCCAGCTTTCTGCGACCCACCTGACATCAGGTCACGACCCACCAAGTGGGTCCCGACCCACAGTTTGAATAACACTGGCATAGAGTGAGTGGCAGATATTCCTCTTCCCTCCCAAAGCCAGATGAATTTACCTTCTTGGCTTAGGCTTAACTTTGGTCCTTCATTAGAGTTCAACCGTGCATGAGTTCAGCCACAGCACAGTTAATGCTTTGCCAGGTTGTCGCTCTCAGGATGTCAGTCTGAGTACCTGCAGAAAGAAAGGATTTCTTAGAAGGCAAACTGCAAATACTCCTTAGAAAATTCTCAGAAGAATGCTGTGCTATCCTAGTTGCTGATTTGCTCCACAACAGCCTCCTTGGAGATTTCTGTCTTCCGTCAAGACCTCAGACACTGATTTCCATTAAAAAGTGTCCTTGGAATCTGAATTTCCCCATTGGCTTTCTACCTTGAAGATGACATAAAAGTTTTGCAGCCACTTCTCAGCTATTCTGCTGTCAATTTAATTGCCCACCTTCAGCTTCATTTCCCTCTCTCCCTTGCAGACACTGAAAGACCACCCTTCATATTGGGGAATATTTGGTCTCTAACGTATTTTTATAAGGTCATATTGTTTACTGTATGAAGTGTGGCTGTCGAAATCTTCTGATTTTATACTTCCTATTGAGTAAAGTTTCCAGAATAGTCTGTACTGTACTACAATCAAGTAGGAATATCTGAACAGGTAAGCATCAGTCAATGTGAGCACAATCCTAACGTGGAGTTAGGCCGGCACAGTTAGGCCAGCAAGTTTGGCCAGCACAAAGGCCACCGTAAAGCACGTCTGGACCACTCTCAGAGTCAGGTATGATGGCGCCCATCTGTGTTGGCCTCTCTGATTCCAAGAGTGGTCCAAACATACTTTACGGTGTCCCTTGTGCCGGCCAAACATTGCTGGCCTAACTGTGCTGGCCTAACTCCACGTTAGGATTGCACCCTCAGTTATCTGAAGAATGTTGTTGCATCCCCTCTCAGACTTCCTAAACATATACAGTTCTTTCAGCCATTCCTTAGGATTTGTCAAGGGCTTTTCAGCCAATCCTCATAGGATTTGTCCTATGCAGGACCAGTCTTAGGGCAATCTGACCAATCTGTTCAAATTGGGCCCTGTGCCTTGGGGCAGTGAGCAGAGCACCCACAGCTGCAGCCAGTACCTCACTGTGTAGCATTGGCATGGAATGCCAAGGTGTGTGCAGAGAGTGTTGTGAGTGGAGCATTGCCATTGGATGGCCCTCCCACCTCTGGTGTTGATTGGTTGAAATGACTCCGCCCCAAGCAGTTGGTGGTAACAAGGTGTCTTGCTGCTGCTGCTTACCCTGGTGAGTATGGGAGGGCTGTAAGGACTACAAAAATGTTTTGCATTGGGCCCCACCGTTCTTAAGGCCAGCCCTGGTCCTTTAGCTCTTTCTTCCAGCACAGTCCCAAGTGGGGTGAGTGGTTCATGGGAGGCATTTGTTTTAAAAGAAGTGACTCACATCTAGGAAAAAAGAAAAAGCATTCTAAGAATGTGAACTGAAAAAGCTCCTTGCTCTCATACCAAAAGGCTCTGAGAATCCTGATACATATTATTCCTGCTTGCTCATTCCGGTTCTACACACACACACACACACACACACACACACACACACACACACACACACCATTTTTTTTTTAACGGAACACTTTCATAGGAGATGGATGCATGAAGAAAAGTAAAATAATTACATATAAGATCCATGCAAAATGTAACATGAACCACTGGGTGCCCACGCAAAGGGATCAAAGTCTGAATGGCAGGGAGATGAAAAGCTTTTTTGTGTTCTTTGTGTTGAAATATTCCCTTGGCTTTATTTTGTACAGGAACTTTCAAAAGATCTGCTGTCTGTTCAAAAGGAAGCCTAATGAATAGCCTACGTGAGGCCATTTGTGATGGGAAAGGGGTGCAGATCCTTTGGTAAATTTTTCAAGTGTGCTGCCAAGCAGTCTTTCGTTTCAGAGGGTGCTTTGGTAGCTTCTTCTTTTGAAGCTTCTGGAAGCCTTTATCTCCTGATATTTTTAGTTTTATAGATTAGGCCATTTGCTGACGGATGCTATTGTTAGTGGCACGGTAATAATAGCGTTTGGCAGTTCCATCGTGCATTAAAGTTTCAAGGCTTCGCACAAAACATCACTTAATTAAGTCACACAGCAGCCTGGTAAATGTTTATAGCTGCATCTTCTGTTTGAGAAAGAAAAACAAGAGGCAGAAGAAAGTGGCATGCTCAAAGCACTATGGCAGTGGTTCCCAAACTGTGGGTCAGGAAGCACTGGTGGGTCACGAGCCCATTTCAGGTGGGTTGAGAAGCACCTAGGGCAGCCATCTTGAAAATATGGGAAAATGGGATGCTGGAAAGCGGGAGGGTTGTGCAGTTGTTTGGCTTGTGTCAAGGTTGTAAATAGCCTTTTCCCCTTCCTGAGTCACTTTGGTATTGAAAAGTGAGAAATCAACCAACATCTTGCTGCATTCTCAGGAAAGCAGCAGGCTCTGGCATCACAATGATGGTACTTCTGGCCATGACGTCACTTCTGGTGGGTCCCGGACAGATTGTCATTCTAAAAAGTGGGTCTTGGTGCTAAAATGTTTGAGAACCACTGCACTATGGTAATTGAGTAACAGACCAAGGAGTCCCAGTATATTGCCTCCCCACACCTCAGGCCTATCCTTAGAGCATAGCACCCCATGGAAAGGTCCTTGCGTTTCCCAGAGGAGGAAAGCAAGAAGTGGATTCCCCCAAGAACCTGCATTGCGCTAGAGCTTTTTAACTTGTTCATGATAACCTGGAACTCAGGGTAAACAGTAAGGTGTCCAAGTCTGCAGATGACACCAGATGAGTCAAGAGAATGAAACACTAAAGCAGATTGTAAAAAGCTTCAAAAGGACCTCTCTAAGTGGGGTGATTGACCCACTGAATAGCAAATGTGTCTCCATGTTGATTCGTATAAAATAATGCATGCTGGGGCATACAATTCCAACATCACACGTATATGAATGGAATCTGATCTGTCAGTCACAAACCAGGACAAAGATATTGGGTTATGGTCAGCAGGTCAATGAAAACATAGACCCAATGGCCAGCAGCTGCAATGAAGGTAAATGCCATTAGCAGAGGCAGAAGAAAGGGTCAGGAATGAGACACCTAATGTAATAATGTCCCTTTACAAATGTATGGAAAGGCCGCATTTGGAATATTGTGCAGTTCTGTGGTGCCACATCCTATTCCCGTTCCTGGGTCTGATCCACCAACATAGGTCCACACGGATTTATGTGCCAGCTATGGACTTCATGCAGGTCTGAATAGACCCATTGTGCAGGCTGGGGCTTACCCTGGAGCAAGGAGACAAATATCCCTTTACCTCAAGGAGGCTTTCTGCCTGCTAAATTCCCCTGTGGGTTGCAGTGCAAGCACAGCTGGTCTTAGGAGCGGTGGGGCCTAATGCAAAACATTTTTGTGGGGCTCCCCACCCCTGTGGACTGTCCTACTCTCCAGGATGAGTAGCAACAGCAAGGCACCTGGTAGCGGTGTCACCACCAACTGCTTCCAGGAGGGGCAGATTTCAAGCCAATCAAACGCAGGGGCGGGCAGGAGGGAGGGTCATCCAGCAGCAGTGCTCTGCTTACCGTGCTCTCCGCATTTATTTATTTTATTTATTTGAAGAATTTCTACCCTGCCTTTCCCACGCCGAAGCAAATGCCCAAGGCGGCATACCAAAAACAAAGTACAATGTAACCACAATAAGTAGAGCAAGATTAAAACAACAACAGTATTAAACATGAATGGGAACAATGAGAGTGAACAAGAATGAAGCCAGACCCAATTCTCCATATCAGGCCATTTGGAGGGTGGGAAAACAATTGACCAGAGGAGTGAACAGACTGTGACAATATACCAGACGGACAGAGGGCAGACAGCCACGCAGTCATCCAAAAGCCAGACGAAATAGGTCTGATTTGAGCCTTCTCCGACGGTTGTCCTAGGTGCTACGTGACCCATCTAAAAGAAAAAAGAAACGCACACACACACACACACACACACACACACACACACACACACACACACACACACACAATTGACCAGGGGAGTAAACAAACTATGGCAGGATTCCAGAGGGACATCAGAGGGCAGACAGCCAACCATCATCCAAAGGCCATACGAAATAGGTATGATTTGAGCCCTCTCCGAAAGGCCATGAGGGAGGGTGTAGTTCTTAATTCTTCTGGAATTCCATATTTGTTGGGCCGTTACAGAGAAGCCTCATCCCCGAGCTGTCGTTCCGCATGATGCCTTGGCATGGAAGATTCCATGCTGGAGCATCAGCTACGCAGCGAGATGCCAGCTGTGGCTGTGGTCCAGGCATGCTACCCCATTTCAGGGCCCCTCCAGGCGCAGGGCCAAATTGATCAAACTTCTCCAGCCCCTGCCCCGAGTCCAACCCATGCCATTCCTATCCTAAAGACAAGAACTACAACCTAATGTTTGGCAGGATTGCAACCCCTCCCTTCCTTTCCAAAGCTAGCCCAAGCAGATGAGTGCCAGGAAACTTTAGCGGTCTACAGAGTCAGAACACAACATCACACAGTTACTGTGGCTGTAACAGATGTTGAGCTTCTGGATAGGTTTGTACCCAGTTGTGGAGAAAACAGGGTTCAGAAGGCTTCCTTCTACTAGCTGCACCAATGCATTTGATCAGGGCTACTGGACCACAGCATAGATCCCAGGTTTACTTGGGGGTTTGTTGCATTTCAGCTGCCTTTGCTGGCATTGAAGGAACATTGCCTTAATGCTGGTGTACATCGGTTTGACTCTGTCGAGCCATTGCTTCGGCGACTACACTGGCTGCCGGTTCTGTTCCGGGCCCAATTCAAGGTGCTAATTTTGACTTTTAAAGCCCTTTACAGCTCGGGTCCGGGGTATTTGAGGGACTGCCTCCTTCCATATAATCCTACCCTTACTCTTAGATCATCTGGGGGGGGGCCCTTTTGACTGTGCCGCCACCAGGAGAAGTGAGAAGGGCGGCGGCCAGGAAGAGGGCCTTCTTGGTGGTGGCCCCCCAACTTTGGAATACCCTCCCCTTAGAAGGGGGCTGAAGACCTTTTTATTTCAAAAAGCTTTTTACTGTTGACAGGCTGGCTGGCTGGTTTGTTATATTTTATACCTTATGATCCACAGGGCTTGTTGTTTTTAAATTCTATTGCTTTGTTTTAATTTTGTTTTATTGTATTGTTTTAATATTGTTTTTAAATTGTTTTTTAATGTTAAATTTTATATTTTCATGTTGTAATGCCGCCTTGGGTGCCTTCGGGCAAAAAGGCGGGATAGAAATCCAATAAATAAATAAATAAATAAATAAATAAATAAATAAATAATGCTGCATGGGTGTGGATCAGACTCCTTATGTCTAAACCCTTTCAGTATGACTGCAGGTCTATAAAACAAATGGTCCAGAAATGAAAACTTCAAGGGTTGTAAATGAAAACCATTCACATTTTGGGTTTCTTTCCACCTGTCACTCAATCATATTACTTGATTGATCTCATATAAATAGGGATTGACTCCCTAATGACAGATTAAAATAATATTGCTTTCAAGGAGCACATAATCCCACTCAATATTTTATAAAGCCTTGACTTAGGTAATAAATTTGTTTGTCTTCCTTTCATAAAGGAAGATTTGTACGGCTATAATGGCAATGATAGTTCCCCCCACCCTCTAAATGGCAATTGCTTCTCATATATTAAAATAACTATGTGTTCTGGCTCCTAAATTATTGTCCTTATTTGAAAACTCAGAAACACACCAAAATTCTTAAAAGAACTCCTACACTCCTAAACTTTACCCTCTACCCTTTTATAGTTTACTGGTATGTTGCAGGTTTTTATTCAAGCCTCTTTGTAGCCAATTCTGCATTGAGGAACCATTAGAGGGGCTGTGTGTCTAAAGTTGCAGGCAAAGTTAAGAATGCATTTTCTACAAATAGACCCAAAACAAAGGCTGGGCAGGGGAATTGGCTTTTACTCTCCATCACTGATTGCTGCTCCCCATCTTTTTTCGACTGACCTGATAGCAGCTTCAGCAACATCAGCAAAACAAGAGACCAAGAGTACTTTCTCCATTTTTGGAGTTATGGAGGATGAACCATGTTTGGCACCAAAATATCTTGGCTGATCCTTGTCTAAAACTGAACTATAGGTAGATATGTGATTTTTATTTTATTTTATTGTGATATTGAAATAAAAGTACATAACACTGCTTTCTGCACTTTTCCTTCTTGGGGAAAATACACGGTCTGCAAAAATGGAAAAACGTTTAAGAATACTTCTACCTATATGAACTCCCTAGCAATTATCAGTCAAGGAGTATTTTTATACCGCTTTTCAACAAGAAGTTCACAAAGCGGTTTACAGGCAAAAAATAAAGTTATATGGCGCTGTTAAAAGTTAAAGTTAAATTATGCTTATTCCCATACTCCTAAGTATGCACAAGACAAGCAGTTCCCAAACTGTGAGTCCAGGACCTACCAGTGGGCCATGACCCACTTATTAGTGGGTCAGGAAACTGATAAAGCAGATTAGATTATGTGCAGCAAGGGGGGGCGGGGAAATCACTGCTGCCCAATCACTAGGGGTGGTTTTTTTTTTCATTGAAAGCCACTTTTTGGGCATTAACAACTGCCTTTTGGCAGTTAAAATATCTGACTAAAAACACAAAACACCACATTTTGGTGTTTAAGATATTTTCCAGAAATTAGAATAGACTACTTTCCCGATTAGAAATAATACTGTGGCTGCAACTGCTGACACTATATCACCTGCGTGATCTACGTAGTACACTTTCAAAGCATTTAAAATTAATAAAAATGAAAACTTGCATTGAGAATGTAGAATTAAACACAATTTGCTATTTTAATCAAGAAATTTTGGAAAACATATCACCAAAAAAAAAAAACACCACCTCTACCAATCACCATTATAGTCCCAGAGGCATAAGCGGTTGGTAAAGTGAAACTTTTTTTTTTTAGGTGCATCCTGATGCTCAAAAGGTTTGGAGCCAGAATACAAGACTGTATCTATCAGTAAAACAATGAGTACCTCATTCTTTCAGGTGTGGCAGGGAAAACCGATAGATGACAAACCGTTTCGATATACCATTGACCTTCTGTTTCTTCTATTGTGCTCTTAGCTCTAAGAGACCCATGATATAGACAACGCCACATCACTTACATGCAGCCAACTTGATTGGAAGGCATCGCCCGATTACAAACCATTTAGATCCTTGGTCTTTTCAGGTTCACTTGCCACATGTTCTCCGTTAGGGCTCATGCTGCACAGCTCAATTCTTCCTAACGCCTTTGCACGTCACATCTCACAATGCGGTGGAGAAATGAAATTGAAGGTTGGCTGCTTTTTTCATATCTAAGAGCAGCCTGGAGATGTTTTGATTTGATCCTTTGGGTTATGATGTTCAATGAACCACAGCTCTATTTTCCCAACATCCTCAGTGAAGTTTACAGCAAGGCCCCAAATATTAGTTGAAAAATTATACCCTGCAACCAAAAGGGGAGGGTGATGATGGCAAGGAACAACAACAAAATATTCCACTGTTTTCTGAATCAAACTGGTGGCTACAATAATATTTCAATGGGAAATATAGGGGCAAGTAGCTTCAGTGCATTCGTGTACTTGAAATGAATATGAAATGGATTTGAACCATATATAAGGAAATTAGCATGTCAGCATTATTTTTCATGTTTTTTAAAAAAATTAATAGCAATTATTTCAAATATTAGTGCAAGTATTTAAAAAATGGGATCTAACCAACTATTATTCCGCCTGTCACATCAATAAACACAAAGGTAAGTCTTTTTCCTGTGGAAAGTCCCCCTAATTGTGGAAAGCTGTCAAAACCTTCCTCCAATTGCTTGAGAGAGTGTGCATCTTAAAAGCAATTCTGGGCACCTCAGTTCAAGAAGGATGCAGCCAAACTGGAGCAGGTTCAGAGAAGAGCAACGAAGATTATCATGTTGGGGCTGGAAAACAAGTCCAATGAGGAAAGGTTCAGGGAACTTGGTATATTTAACTTGGGACGCAATTCTAAACATTAGATGGGCATAAACTAAGCCAGCAAAATTTGGCCAGCACCAGGGACACCGTAAAGTATGTTTGGACCACTCTTGCAGTCAGAGAGGCCAGCACACAGATGTGCACCATCTTCCCCAACTCCGAGAGTGGTCCAAACACGCTTTTTGGTGGCCCTTGTGCTGGCCAAACTGTGCTGCCTTAGTTTATGCTGGCCTAACTCCAGTTTAGGATTGCACTCTTAGAGGAGAGAAGGCTGAGAGGGGATATGATAGTACTCTTCAAATACCTGAAGGGCTGTCATAAGGAAGAAGGGACAAATTTGTTCTCATCTGCCTTTGACAGCAGAACTAGGTCCAACAGGTACAAACTGCAAATAAGGAGATTCTGGTTGGACATCAGGAAGAATTTCTTGATGATAAGAGCAGTTCGACAGTGAAACAGATTGCCGAGGGAGGTGGTGGATTCTCCCTCACTGGAGACCTTCAAGCAGAGGCTTGATAGGCACCTGCTGGAGATGCTCTAGGAGGATTTCCTGCTACAGGCAGTGGGTTGGACTAGGTGATCTTGTAGGTCCTTCCAACTCTATGATTCTATGATTCTAAGCGGTATATAAATACTACTGATTGATTGATTGATTGATTGATTGATTGTATGCATATGTAAAGCAAATTTGTATCTGGCAGCATAACTTTCAATGGGATCAACATTCAGGCATGCATCCTCATTCATATTCTACCCATCTTATAGTCAACTATATGAGTGAATCAGGATAAAAAACTGTTGGCCCGATTGCCTTGGAAATAGGACGTTCCCATTATGAACACTCTAACAACCTTTTGAACTGTGGACTTTTGAAATGTAACTGTTCATAAAAGCAATCTCTGCATTTTGTCTCAGCTGTTTAAAACATGAGCTCCTGCAATTTGAATGTTGACACACGCTTCCCACAAATTAGGTGGCCCCAGGTTTCCTGCTTCAATCATCAGTATCATTCAGCACTTGGAACATTCTGGCTAATCACACTAATCAAATTATAGTAAGTAGCATTAGCAGGGCTTGTATATGTTACACAGTGGTACTCAAACATTTCAATACCAGGACCCGCTTTATAAAATGATACTGTATCACAGTGGTTCTCAAACCTTTTAGCACTGGGACCCACTTTTTAGAATGTCAATCTGTCCAGGACCACCAGAAGTGATGTCATGGCCAGAAGCGCTGTCATTGTGACCCCAGAGCCTGCTGCTTTCCTGAGAATGTGGCAATCAGTTGGGTTATTTTTCAGTTATTTTCCAATAGCAAAGTGAATCAGAAAAGGGGAAAAAAGCCTACCTTGCAACCTTGACACAACCACACAGTCCTCCCCCTCCCCAGCATCCCATCTTCCCATTTTTTTTCAATATGGCTGCTCAAGATGCTTTGCTGAAGACCCAGCTGAAGTTGGCTGGCAACCCACTGGTGGGTCCTGACCCACAGTTTGGGAAGGACCCACCTAGCTTTATGAGACTTAAAAAAGGTGATCATTCATTCATTCATTCATTCGTTCGTTCATTCATTCATTCATTGACAAGTAATATTTATTTATTGGCCAAAAAAAAAGCCCTCTATCCATTTCTCATAATGAGGCAGCCCTCAAGGCTTGACAGGATTGGTTATGTGACTCAGTCTTCATCTGCTCCCGTTACCTGTCATTGATGGAAAAAAAAAACCAAGAGAAAAGATACTCAACCATTTATCTCCCTGTATTTACATAAGCTTGCAAACGCTTAGTTCCTTGCAAACTGTAGAAGCTCAGCTGTTTGCAGGGCAATTAGCAGTTACTTTGAAAACTGCAGGAGCTCAGCTCTTTGCAGTGCAGTTAGCTGCTATCTCAGTGCTTCCCAAACTCCAACAAGGGAATTTAGAGCAACTTTGTGGGGCGGGGAGGGGCTATGGCAACATGCGATACCCAGGATCACGGTGCTGCAGGAACACAGGGTTTTTTCCCTACTCATCTCTGCCAGTGATAGCCTCTAGCACGTATGAGAGCCCACAGATGCCTCAGCAGGGCTCCCCAAGTCTTCTGAACAGTTAAAAAAAATTGAAAACCATTTCCTGGTTTCAGTCAAAAACTGGAAGTGGTTTTCAATCATTTTTACTAACTATTTTGGAGGCTTGGGGAGCCCTGTAGAGACAGCTGTGAGGCTTCCTACACTCCCCAAAATGCTGACACTAGCAGAGATAAGTAGAAATAAAAAAAATCTGCCCCTGCAGCATTTTGATCCTTGGGATCAATCAATCAATCAATCAATCAATCAATCAATCAATCACTAGTATTTATATACCGCTTTTCAACACAAAGTTCACAAAGCGGTTTACAGGTAAATAATAACATTAAAGTTAAATGGCTCCCTGTCCCTAAAGGGCTCACAATCTAAAGGAATGGAGAACACCACCAGCAACAGCCACGAGAAAGACACTGCTGGGGTGAAGAGGGACAATTGCTCTCCCCCTGCTAAATTTAAGAGGACACCACTTGAAAAAGTGCCTCTTGCCCAGTTAACAGGGGATCACATTGCTGCTTTCTCCTTTCTCCCGCCCCTTAAAGGGATAGGGACAACTGCTTCCCTGTCTGGTGAGTCTGAGACCAGTTTATAACCCACCAGTTTGGGAACTACTGAGCTATTTGATTTTTGAATAGAGCTTGAGGCAATTGCATAGTTACTAATTAGTAATCAACCAGAAATGGGGCCCCAATTCACAGTTTGAGAAACACTGTATTACATAATTGGTCATAGAAGTCTCAGAGTGCTATCCTAACATGGCGTTAGGCTGGCACAGTTAGGTCAACAAAGTTTGGCTGGCACAAGGGATACCATAAATTATGTTTGGACCTCTCTTGGAGTCAGAGAGGCCAGCACACAGACGTGTGCCATCCTTCCTGACTTCAAGAGTGATCCAAATGCACTTTACTGTGGCCCTTACACCGGCCAAACTTTGCTGGCCTAACTGTGCCAGACTAACTCTACATTAGGATTGCAGTCTTAGGGCGCAATCCTAACCAACATACCAGCACTGACATAGCTGTGCCAATGGGGCATGTGCTGCATTCTGCACTATAGTAGTAGTCACAGAGGCCTCCTCAAGGTAAGGGAATGTTTGTTTCCCTGTCTTGGAGCTGCATTGCCCTTACCCCACTGCTGGAAAGTCTTTGCCTGGTTTCTGTAACCATGTGACATGAAAAACCACCCTTTGCAGCTCTGATAAACTAGTATCTCTGAGACAGATATGTGTTTAGATAAAATAATACATTTCTGTCATCATCTATGTCGTTGTATGGTGATACCTTGTCAATGGATGACAGAGAAGGCAGATATTTGTTACTGATTTTTTTTTTAATTTCCACACCAATTTCATTTCCCCTCCCATGTATCACTTATCTCATCTGACCTAACCTACATTTGTTGCCTTTGTGTCATAAATATCATAAATTCAGCCAAGACAATCCCTACAGGGCTGATCTGAAGTCAATGATCTGAAAGAGTATCCTTTCCCTGAAATTTCATAAGAGATTTGGTTACAGAAACGAGAGTGCTTCAGAAATGCACTTCAGAAGAGAAAAAGAGGCATAGAAAATGTCCTCAAGGTTTTAAAATATGGGATTTGAGCCTCTTTGTGCTTTGGCCGACACCTATTATTTTGGAAGACATAATCAGAGAGCTGAGCTTGCAAAGACCTACTGGGAGGATGAACGTGCTTTTGAAGAGCCAGATGTCACATTACAAATGCACTCTTTGAAAATGCTCTTGAAATTGACCTCTGGAACCTACATGGGAGGTAAGCCTATCATTTCCAACAAACCCTTGATTACAATAGTATAGGGCCGACTGTATTCCAGCAACAAAAGGTACTGAAAACACTTAACATAGTTATACCACTTGTATGAAATATACATAAGATCTGGGTGCACAAAATAGACAACACAGAGAGAGAAAAGGCATAGAAACCAAAGTCCAGGAAAAAAAGAAAGAAAAACTATTGCCATTTTTTTCCTATGCCTCAACACTAGCTCACTGAAATTGTGAACGCATTGAAGTGCAGCAAATATGTGACTATTATTCAGAATTCAATTACCACCCCCACAAGAAAAAGCCCTTTGACACTGAGTGCATTGTTGGTTTCATGAAACACACTATAGATAAGCAGCGGCTGGCTGAAGAGAGAGAGACTCTATCAAAGGTGTTTTGAGCTACTCCAGTGCCAAACAAGAATTGAGGAGATTTTAGACACGGCCAATATTTTCTGATTTGAATTCTCATCTTGAAATTAGCATATTTTGGAGAGCTGTACACATTACTGAAAAATATTCGCATCGTGGAATATTGCATTGTTCTGATGCTCTTCAGACCCCTTCCATCACCTTCTTCCTGCAGCCATTCTTATTTGCCCTCACTGTCATTTAGGCTCAATCCTATTCATACGCCACACTGATGGCACATGGATACCAGTACAACATCAATCATATCCTACACCTGTTCAGGTAGCACCCTCTCCTAGTAATGTCCTTCTGAAGTCCTCTCAGTGACGCCCTCAGCATCCCTGGAAACCCAGGCACACCTTGTCATCTTTGGAGGCACATTTTCAAGTGGTGTTCCTCTTATATTTAGCAGGGAGAGAGTAATTGTCCCTCTTCACCCCTGCTCAGTGTCTTTTCCAGTGGCTGTTGCTGCTGGTGTTCTGCATTTTTTTTAGAGATTGTGAGCCCTTTTGGGACAGGGAGTCATTTAACTACAGTGTTATTATTTGCCTATAAACCACTTTGTGAACCTTGTGTGGAAAAGCGGTTTAAAAATACTGTTGATTGATTGATTGATTGATTGATTGATTGATTGATTGATTGATTGGAGTGGCATTGTATGGATGTGGCCAGAAGTCACATGTTAAGGCAAACTCTCCTAAGCTCAATTAAAAAAACAAGTGGAAGATACAAGTTTCCTCAAGGACCGTCTTCCCCCATACATTTCTGCACATCCCCTGAGGTCATCAGAGAGGCCCTTTCTTAGGGTTCCGCCGCCATCTAAAGCCAGGGGGATGGCAGCAAGGAACAGGGCCTTCTCGGTTGTGGCACCTCATCTCTGGAATAAGCTCCCAAAAGATCTGAGGGCAGCTTCCTCAGTATATGGTTTCCGGTGGGGTTTAAAGACCTATCTGTTCGGTCTGGCTTAGGGAGGTAGTGGGGTCCCCTTTTAAAATACTACTAACTTTATGCTGTTTTTTTATATTTGAGATGTTCTGCTCTTTTTATGGTTGTTAGCATTTTAACATGTTTTAATTGATTTTAATTTTAATATGTTATTTTAAATGGTTTTAACTTTTGTAAACCGCTTTGGATTTTAGAAAAGTGGTGTATAAATCTAATAAGTAAATAAATGACTAATAAATAAGTATCCTTGGATAACCATTCTTGTCTACAGTTACAAACTGGCTTACAAGTGTGCAAAGGTTTTTTGTTATTCACCAATGAGGATATCAAAAAAGGAAAAGGGTTTCTCTCCTCTCGCTGGGTTAACCTCACCTGCTCTCTTTCCCCTTCTTTGTGGTACCCTGCAAGAGAATTTAAGAGGAGGCTCTACCCTTGAAGCCCTGAATAGGTCTTGCAGGGATACCTGAAGCTCGAAGCTTCATGTTGTCTAAAAGTCTCCTTCAGGTCTCAACCAGGGATAGGCTCTAGGTGCCTTTAGATATGGACCTTCCTTTGCATACCATCAAACCTTTTCAGATTCCAACTGGTATCTTCTTTTTCTTCTTTGCAGGCGTCAAACTAACTGTGGAGCTTTTCATATTCAAATTCTTTCTAAGTAGGATCAGGAGGTCCTTCAATGGACAAGAAGAAGCCAAAAATAAAATCATAATCATGTGTAGCTGCCACAGAACACTTTATGTTGCTCCAACTCCTAGATATACACAAGGCATAGACAGCCAATGTTCTTTAAAAAAAATCATTTTTTTTTAAATTGCAACCTCTTTCAGGTCTATGAACTCTAAAGCAAATGGAGATGGCTTCCTTATGTATCCATTCTCTCCACCTAACCAGAGAACGATGAGGTGGAGATCTCTATTAGACCTGAAATGTCTGTGCTGTCCTTTCCACTGCTATTCCTTTTCTTAATAATCAAGACAATCATTCCGGTAATCAAGTTTATGTCTGCAGCAATACATGAAATCAGCAACATTAATCATAATGAAAACATCACATGAAGCTTCAGTTGCTTCTTGTACTGTTGACAGTTTGAAGAGACCAGCTGCTGACAATGATTCATGGCTGCACATTCAGAACCATCTGCTATGTTGCAGAATTCCCCCAGCCAAGGTGACAAGGTGAGACTTTGCAGCTGCATCAGCCTTGCCTGCTGAAGTCTAGCTAAAGCTGGCCATTCTCATGAGCAGGAAAACGCTGGCACCAATGAGATCACGAACAGGCAGCGATCCATATGCCCCAGAATCCATGAGACCTCTAGAGTGATGAGCCTGGATCTTGTCATGATTTGTCTGGCCTCTTGAAATTACATATTGACTGGTCACTCTTTCCAAGGCTTTGTAATGTTACCCAACATACTTGGACAGAAATCCTAGCAGCAACATACAAGGCTGTGTTTAACTTCTGCCAGTGGCTACACGTTCCTGTGGGCCACAGCTATCCGCATATGCAAGTTGCACAGCAAACCTTCCTGAACAACTTGCAAGATCATTAACAGCTGAGCCTAAATCAAGCTGTACCGTAGCTTTTGCTCCTTCTTGTGGTGCTTCACGGTCCCTTTCTGATTTGCTTTGGAAATGCACCTCAGTTCCGATCAGAAACACTTCAGTCAATAATTCTGGCAAACCTGTCTGTTTTTCTAATGTGCATTTCAGAGCGCAATCCTCACCTGAAGTGAGGCCGGGACAGTTAGGCCAGCAAAGTGGCGGGCACAAGGGATACTGTAAAGTATGTCTGGACCACTCTCACACAGTGGCGTTTCTACAGGGATGGCAAAGCTCTAAGTTTTGCAAGAAGCCTTTCCTTGCAGTGGAAATCACTCCTCTCCTGCACTGTTTTAGCCAGACCTCACAGGGAACAGCAACATCTTGGCGTTGCTTACTGGCTACAGCAGCAAGGGAGAGGAGGGATTTACATGACAGGGTAAGGCTTCTTGCAAAACTTAGAGCTTAGCCATCCCTGTAGAAACGCCTCTGCTCTCACAGTCAGGGAGGCCAGCACTACACTGAAAATGTTTTAAAACCCTCACTTGAAAAACCAAACTGTTAACACAAAAAGAATAGAACAAGGGTACGGTCTGCAGTTTCCAAGATGGCTGCTCCCAGCTTTCCGCGATCCACCTGACATCAGGTTGCAACCCACCAAGTGGGTCCCGACCCACAGTTTGAATACCACTGCTCTACCACATTTACAGCCCAATCCAGAACTGCCCAACCACCCAGGAACGCAGCAGTAGACAGGCGGCTTACCGCTGCATCCCGCAGTAGACAGGCAGCCTTGGGAGGCTCTGCAGGGAAAAGGGGACATTCGTAAGGGGACCCAATGGTAAGAGTGCAGGGCGGGCAATGGGTCTACTCGCTGCTGCACTGGACTTTTAGCTGGCACAGAAGCAAGGGCCTCTGAGTAAAGCCACCCAATCTTGTTTGGCGGTTGGAAAGCTGCGGCTATGGTCCTCAACCTTTGGAAGTCTCTACAATCTGGTATACTGCCGCTGAACAGGGAAATTCCATTTATCAAGGACCGTTGATCAAGCACTCTTCCACGGCTTTGCCTAGCATTTTAAGGCCATCTAAGCCGTAGACCATGTGGAATGCTGAGATGTAATGAATGTTACATCAACACTTTCTCTTCATGCTCCTCTCAGTTGGCAAGAGCTCAGAAAGATGCTGCCATGCTTGTTGTCTGCATCCTGGGAAAGTCATCCACTCAGAGTAGATAACATCAAGCTAGCAGGACCAATAGTTTCCCTTGATGAAGGGCACCATTGTATACATTCCTCTTGCAAAAGAGATATCTTTTCATAACTCCGACAGAAGCTCTATTTGGAGTTTTAAATGTTTTATCTGTGCAGATAGTGCAGACTGTTAGATGGACTCACTGTACACATCCCGAGTTAATGAAACAAGAACTCAAGCTGAACTATTTTCTGTCTTTCTTTTCTCCTCATTTGAGTCCCCAGCCAGCTGTCAGGGCTCCAGGGCACCCAGGCCGCACACAACTTTTTCATTTACTGTTTCTGGCTTGTAGCTTTTCAAGGAATGTAAGCTGGTTTTGTTTCTAAATTATTTGTACCAGCGAAAAGCTTCTAGGATGACTAACCTGGAAATTGACGAGAACGGGCTCCGAAAACGGCAGGCAGTTGAGAGATGCACTGAGTTGACAGCTTAATGATTTCACCTCACACTGGAATCAGCATCTTCCTTTTGAAAATGTATTTGCTTTCTGCAAGAGGGAGGGCGCCCTGAATGAGATGTCATATTGACACTCCAGGTGACTTCAAGGAAACTTCCTTCTGAGTACATGCTTTCAGGACTGAGATGTCAACATCCTGTTCTGTTCTTCCCCTGGTTCTGCTTGATAGCTCTGTATGAGTACAGCAAACAACGCACAAGTCTGTGCATGAGTGCAACAAAATATTTGTAGACTGCTTCATTCAAGGTCACCCTAATGTCATTTGCATCACTGTCAGTGTTCTCCATGTGATTTCACAATGTAGAGCAGTGCTATTCAAACTGTCGGTTAGGACCCACTCGGGTCATGGGTCGTGATCTGATGTCAGGTGAATTGCAGAAAGCCGGGAGCAGCCATCTTGGAAACTGCAGATCTTACTCTTGTTATATTCCTTTTGTAAATGTCAACAGTTTGAATTTTAAAGTGAGAGTTTTTTAGAAGTTTGTTTTTAGTTCAGTGCTTTGACATGATATTTTGTCCTCAACTTGCTTTCTGTCAGGGATGTTTCAAGGTTGTGCAATTGCTGCAGTCCAAGAATGCCAATTTGCATTTCAGGAGTGTCATTTTATTACATTACAATGACAGCACTTCCTGCTTGATTATGTCACTTCCTGCCATGACTTCACATCCAGGTTAATGACATTACTTCTGGTGGGTCCTGACATGAGTGCCATTCTAAAAAGTGGATCCCGGTCTAAAATGTTTGAATACCACTGATGTAGAGAATGTACCTACATACATAAGGTTCTCCTCGTCACTGCAGTGCTTTCTCCTGCACCCACTGGAGTAGCCAGGAAGCAATTGGGTACAGTGGTAGGGGTTGCTGTTGTGCTCCCATTTGGCTCCTCTTGCTTCCTTTATCTCACAGTGGCCCACCAGACACCTCAGGAAGCACATGAGACAACAAGATGCCTGCATCCTGTTGCCACTCCCTTGCACCTGGCATTCTGAGGTAGTCTACTTCTAAAATAAGGAGGTTGCACCACCCATCTTTAGCCTGTGATGGACTTTTCCTCCAGAAATCTGATTCTTGTTATGTTCTACCTTATTATGTTACCTGTTAGTCATACTTACTATTTTTCGTTTCATTTTTTGATTTAGCAGCACAGTCCCACAGGCAGTGGATTATGGGAGTCTCTGCACTATACAAAACTCTGTTGAAAAACCTCCAGATGAAAGACCCATCTGTCAAATGGAGATGGATTTGAAGTTTGACTGTATTTTGAAAGAACGTTTTTTTTCTGTTTTTCTGAAACACTTGTTGCATCCCGGTTGTTAGGTATTTAAACACTCTAAGGAAAATCTAAGCTTTTCTGAAAAATTGGTTCTTCAGTTACATTTATTCCAGGCACTATATTTTGAAAAACAATACAATTCGACCTATACACAGTGACCTTAATCTCCACTTTCTTGGTTAAGGAATGGGGATGCAGAATGAACTTTCTATGGAGATAAAATTAGATCATTGTTTGATTAAATCTGGTTTCACACTGCAAAACCTTCCTCTTCGGAAAAGCATCTCTGCTATAACTGAAGAATGACATTTTAGGAAGAACCTGTCTTTTATAACCTGGAAAGTATTTCCTAAAAACATTTCTTCCAGTTAATAGGGAATGTTAAAGAATCCTTCGGTGTCCTTGGCAGCCAATTCATTGGCTGTTCACACTACTATCATCCAAGAAAATTCAAAGGGGATACATCTGTGAAAGCAGTGACTGAGCAATCATCTGTTCCTTGGAGATTTGGGGTGATAACTGATATAGCAATCTAAATATGGTAGAAGTGGTTTGCTGTCCTGGAAGATGAAAACAAATGCCTCACAGGCAATAAATGCATGTGTTCAAACCTTCAACTTAAAATGTTACTTCTTCCTTCATCCCTTATTATACTAGCCCAGTAATTTTCAGCCTTCCTTATCTCATAGCACACTAAGAAGATGCTAAAATTGTCATACAGTCATAGAGTTGGAAGGGACCTACAAGATCATCTAGTCCAACACCCTGCCTGTAGCAGGAAATCCTCCTAGAGCATCTCCAGCAGCTCTATCGTGACAGCAGCTTTCCTGTCAAGCCTCTGCTTAAATGTCTCCGGTGAGGGAGAATCCACCACCTCCCTCGGCAATCTGTTTCACTGTCGAACCGCCTTTATCGTCAAGAAATTCTTCCTGATGTCCAACTGGAATCTCCTCTCTTGCAGTTGTACTTATTGGGCTTAGTTCTACTGTCAATGGCAGATGGGAATACATTTGTCCCTTCTTCCTTATGACAGCCCTTCAGATATTTGAAGAGTACTATCATATCCCCTCTCAGCTTTCTCTTCTCTAAGCTAAACATACCAAATTTCCTCAACCTTTCCTCATAGGAGTTGTTTTCCAGCCCCCTGATCATCTTTGTGATCTTCTCTTCCCCAGGCAATTCTCTGAACTTGCTCCAGTTTGGCTGCATCCTTCTTGAACTGAGGTGCCCAAAGCACACCATCTATTTCTTGACGATCGACAAGGCACACCACACTGCCGGCCAGGGGTTCACGTCTCCCAATAGCCCTACTAATACAAGGCGATCCCCCAAACTCCCACAGCACACCTGCAGACCGTTCATGGTACACCAGTGTGTTGCGGCAGAGTGGCTGAAAATTATGGTCCAAACCTGATGAAAGGACTTCTCAATGATTTGATTTGCAGCTGGGAGTTGGGCATTTTATGAAGAGGCTGGTGTGCGACTGCAAGAAACAAGATGCTGAATTAGACGGGTTTTTGGCCTGATTCAGCAGGGTTTCTCTTCAGTTCTTCAGCTACACGGTTAGTTTAAAGGTTAGCTACCTTATTCTTTGCATCTGGAACAGAGGCAAATCTTCTGTGGGGTGACACATGGCACTCGCCTGGGGCGCTGTTTGTAAACGGCGCCGAAGCTACCGCCTGTATCTCGCATTTGCCCGCTCACTTTCCCCTGCATCTGTTTGGCTCAGTTCACGGACACTGGGGGGGGGGTGGCGGGGCGGCAGCACTAGGGGCGCCGTGACACAGGGGGCGACGTCATACACTGCTTACCTGGAAATTACCCTACTTGTGTGTTATCTTCACCTAACCCTTGGAAAGCTGCAAATGCATAATAGGAAGTGATTCTAATAAACTTCTCGTACAGCACACTGTGAGTGGAAAAACGTTCATCTCCAGGAGGGGCATGATCAACAGACCCTGTGAAGCAAGAAGGCCAATAAAAGTGCCTTTTAACACCAGGCAATCCACAATGCTAATGGCATTGTTCTCACCGAAATGACATTTTTTTGTTTTGCAAAATGCATGGAATTTGACTTTTGGTACTAGCCAGAAAAGACATCCCAGAAATCGCAGCATATGTTCTGCTCACTTGTCTATGCCACCGGAGTCCTCCTCAATAGTACTAAGTTTCCTACGGAGTCCACATGAAGCTGTTGCTTAGCAACATAAATCCAGCTCACGGTAATCATCTTGGTAAAATTACAACCACTAATAATGAGACCCCTCTGCTCACATGCACAATTCTCCCTGTCCTCCCCTTCCCCACAAATCAAGGCAACTCTTTCATTTCGAGCCAAGCTAAATAAGGATTTTCAATGAGCATCAAGCCGGGTCAACTGTGACTAAGGTGAGGGACAAAAATCAAACCAAGGTACTCTTTGTCTCTTTGTCTTCTGGTTCTATTCTTGGGCTCTTGAGTTATTGTCATTTAAAAAAGAGAGATCAGAGCACTTGTGAGAAGGCTGGTTTGTCATTTCCCATTGAAATAAAGAGAAAGTTAGATCTGACCCCAGCCAGCCAGGTAATTAGAGCTGCAGCAGAGAGCTGCACTCCAACCACTGGCATTGTGGGGAATTGGGTCATTTGGGATTTGTACTTAATATCTGCAGGAAGAAATTAAAGCTTGAGTGGAAAAGAGAGACAGGCAAGCCAGCCCTGCTGGGAAATTAATAGCTAAAAATATGGCTTGTGCTGCCACAGCAGCTAAACAACCTCCTTTCATATTGGGGAGGCAGGGGGAGGAAAGGCCAGCAGGACAGATCAGTCACCAAATAATGTTTTATCTTGAACTACAGGAGCTCTTGAAACTATGCAGCCCGACTGAATATATCGAGAGAAGGTGTGTGGCATGCTGAAGCAGGTGGCTGTAACATGATAAATGTGGAGCTCCCTTGACACTGATCAGATGATGACTCATACAGAGGTACCTTGTTCTCCAAAATACTGTCCAAAGAAGCAAGTCTCAGCAGCCGCTTAAAGTCTTTCCTAACTTGGTCACAATGCATTCTGAGCTAGAAAGACATGATTTATCCCACTTGACTTTTCACTGTTTTTCAACACAGAAACCCGGCAGGTCCCATAAAAACATATAAGACAAGCCCTGCTGGATCAGGCCAAAGGCCCATCTAGTCCAGCTTTCGGTATCCCGCAGTGGCCCACCAGGTGCCTCAGGGAGCACACGAGACAAGAAGATGCCTGCATCCTGTGGCCACTCCCTTGCACCTGCCGCCTTTTTGGGTCATTGCTGTCTCTAAAGCTAAGCAAGTTTTAATCTGGCCAGTATCTTGGGACCATTTGGCAACCTCATTTGCAGTACAGGTGCATCCTCTATATACATGAGCAGTGCAAGCCTAGAGGAGGCGGAGTGCTGATGCAACATCGTTGTGTCAGCGTTCCGCCATTAGTGCCGACGCGGGAGCACCTAGCAGCACCCCCGCATTGGCGCTAAAGCAACAGGACCGGCGCTGCTGGCAGCGCCGGTCCTGTTGTAGCCGTTCAATGCTCCCCTCATGTCGGCCAAAGCCGGACAGTGCCAGGGATTCTCTGTCTCATATTGGGACAGGGATTGGTGGGAGGGGAGAAGCGGGACTTAGGCGGGACCTCGGTGGGCTTGGGAGGGCTTGGGCTCACCTCCCAAGCCCGTCAGCGAGGCTGCACAGCCCCAATTCAGGCCTCGCAGTCTCCTCAGATCTGTGCCCACTCTTTAGTGGGCACAGATCTGAGGAGCACATAGGCTGGAACTTTCCCTTGCTGCGGGGAGGCTCCAGCCTCTCGGAAACAGTCGGATATGGCACTGGCCCGTTGGCCTCACCAGTCCTGCACTGCTTAGGATTGTGCCCTGAGTTTTGATCCACAGTTAGACTCAACACTGATGGCTACTGCAGATTCGAAGGACCCTGTTGATCCCTGGAGAAGGGGGAAAAACATGCCCCTTTACAATCTCTGTTCTAGAAACTGCTTTTCCAGGAAGTCAGTCCATTAGAACTGCTATTTTGCAGCTCACTCCTAGAAAAGTGACCCCTCCCTTCGCCATGGCTCACTGAACAATGGAATGCGGAATTGATTAATCACTTTCACATTCCATTCTTCAGCAAGCAAAAGCTGAAGGAGGGGGTTATTTTTCTCAGAGCGAGCTGCAAAATAGCAGTTCTAATTGACTGCCTGATTCATGTTTTGTTTTTGTTTTTAACTGCTTTTATTTAACACATTTTTGGTCTCTGCATGGTGTCCTAAAACCAAGCCCAGGGGATAGCGAGGTCCCACCTGTACTGTATACATATGCAATGCTCACTGCAATCTCCTGTTTCTAACTCTCATTTCTGGTTACCCTAATTGTGTTGAGGGCTTTTTTTTTATTCCCTAGCCCTAGCAAATGGCAAAAACCCTTCCCAGTTTATGTCCTAAAGTGACTATACTAGACGTCCAGATCCTTCTGTGATCCTACAGCCCACAAGTTAAGGTTGCCAACTCGGCTTGCCAAGCTCTTCCCAGTGGTGTTCCTATGGGGGGGGAACGCTAAGCTTTGCAGAAGCCTGAGCTCCTGTGTAATGCAGTCCCTCCCCCCTCGCCTCTAGAGCTATTTGCAGTTCAGAGAGCAAGCTAGCTATCTGCATTCCCTGTGACTTTATAAGGTAGGCGGACTGTGTGCCTCAAGGTAAGGGAACACGGGCTGCCCAATCCTAGGCTGTCCGTGTGCCTGTAGGAGCAGCGGTAGCCAGACAGCTAGTGCTGCATCCTACTGGCACTGGGCAGGCGCCAGAGGCTCCTCAGGGGATGTTTGTCCCCTTCCCCCAAGTAAGGGCACAGGGCAGCCTCATGCCTGTGCTGTTTTGTCGGCACAGTTTTGTCTGTTTTGTCAGCGCAGACAATACAGCCTCCTTTTCAGGCCGTGACCTGACATGGAAGATAGGAGCCGAAGGAGAAGGTTGCCGCTGGCCCCACCTCTCTCTCTGCCCCTCCCTCCACCCAACAATGCCTTCCTGCCCCACCTAGAATTGGCGCAACACTGGTTGCCCCTGTACCTATTGACTGCTGATGTTGTGTTGCCACCTCCAGGCGTTGGGGAGAGGCGTTGGGCTGGCGTTGGCCCAGCATCAGTGGTAACGGCTTACCGGCAGAGCTGGAAGTGCCTTATGACACTTTTACAATAGCAGCGCTGGTGGTATGCTGATACCGCCTGCACTAAGCCCTACAGGATCAAGTCCTAATTCCCTTACTTTGGGGTTGCAATGCAGCTGCATTGGCACTGCAAAGTTGGATAGGATCGAGTCCTATTCTGCGCTGGAACAGGCAGGCTGGCGGGCCTGCACTGTATCCAGCGCAGTATGTGGCCCCAGCCTCCCCTATGGGCTCCTCGGATCTGCACTTGCTAAACAGCAGGCATAGATCCAAGGAGACTGCATAGCCTGAATTGGGGCCACATGGCCTGGGGAACAGGCCTAGGATGATGATGATGATGATGATGATGATGATGATGATGATGATGATGATGATGATGATAATAATAATAATAATAATAATAATAATAATACATTTATTTATATACCGCCTTTCTTAATATCACTAGATTTATCTAATGATTGAACTCAAGGCAGTTTACATAGGCAGACCTTCTCACAAACCCGAAGGTTTTTACAATTTTACAGAATGTTCTATCTTCCAAGAACAACACTCCTACAGATCTTTCTTTCTGGATTTAGCCTTCTCTCTTTAGCCACCCGTCTGTCGTCTGCTGGCTGATGAGGCTTCCCTGCTGCCACCAGAGACGCAGCTGATTTCAGCACACTCCTCCTCCCACGAGGCAGCTGAAACTCAGCTTTTAATCAGCTGCAGTTTCCAAGGTCTGCTGCTCGCAGAGACTTCCGGCAGTCCCGAGCTCACGACCTTGAGATCTTCAGGTGTTATCTTCGGGCAAACGGAGGAATTAACCCTCTCGGCTAAATCTTCTGCCTTATAGCCGAATCCTGGGCCTACCCCCCTCCCAGGCCAGTACACCTGCCGGCCCACCCACCGCCCACCCAAGAATACCCTCTCCCGCCCACTCCCTCCCTCCCTCCCTCCCTCCCGTCTCAGCATGCCTCTGCACTGGCCGGCTTTGGCCAGTGCAGAGGATGCGCAGCGCGGGCGCTTCACTTGGCACCCCTGCATTGGCGCTAGCAACGTAGCACTGACGCCATTGCAATGGCACTGCGCAATCCCCAGGACTGCACTACCACTCATTTTTTTTCACTAACAAAGCTGAGTGGGGGCAGTAATGAAAAGCAAGAGAAAACATCTAGAACTTTTAAAACTAAAATGGATCTGATGCCAAGTTAAATGCATGCTTGGATAGAACAATTGAGACTCTCTATAGAAGGGAACAGTGATGTACTTGCCACTCCTAATGGCTGTTCTAGAACATTAGGTACCCATGCACAATCTCATTACTAGCAGTACTCCTTGTAATGTTTCATCTGCTGGAGGAGGCAGCATTAGTGAGATGGCTGCCGAAAGTAATATCCCATCTTTTTATTCCAGAGAGACTGGATTTGTGGTATCTTTAGCTTCATAAATTCCATTTATGAGCTGGGCCATGTACTAGTGATGATACCACAAAGCAGGAACACTTTCAGGCTTCATCAAAGGCAAGTTTATTTCTGTTTCTACAACTTCCTTTGAATGCTTCCCGACACTGTGTTTACCAGAGGTACACTCTTAGTGAGCCTCTATACTAGTCAGTTTTTAGTGCTCTTATTTACACCTAACTCTTTTCATGAGCATTGTTGTGAGATTTTTCACTTCAGGATTACTTCAATTCAAGTTGATTATCCAAAAAGTTAACAATAATAATAGAAAAGGGCGGGAAAAACCATTGGAGGACTAGAACAGGGGTGTCAAACAGAAGGCCAAAGGGCCAGATGAGGCCTGCCGAAGCTCTTTATTTGGCCCTTGGCACTCTCAGCACCACCACCAGCTGCTCTCAGCTGCTGAGCTGTGCTGAGGTGCCACTGCTGAAGGGGAAACCCACATGATAATTGGGCTCTTCCATATCTTCAAAATATGATCACGATTTGCGTATTTCCTCTTCTATTTGCAGCTAATGAGTTCCTGAGAAAAAATTGCTTCCTTCTAGTCATGACCTGCTTAATGACAGCATTTCCAGCCCTCATCAGGCATCATAAATGCTATTCGACCCACTGTATGAAATGAGTTTGACACAGTAGTGTCAGCCTACCGGTATGCTGGGCGTGTCTTCCGGGTGAGTGGCAGCGCGATCGCTGCGTTCTGTTGCGTAACGGGCGGGCTTTCGCCGTTACGCAACAGAACGCAGCGATCGCGCTGCCGCTCACCTGGAAGACACGCCCAGCGTACCGGTAGGCTGAGACTACTGGTTTGACACCCCTGGACTAGAAGGAAAACTGTAACTGCTATGTCCGAGATGAAGTCCTACCTTTTAGGAGGAACCTTCTGGAATCTCCAGGAAGCTCTATAGAAACAGGATCCCCAGAGCAGAGGGGATAGTGGGGTCTGTCGTTTTCATTGCAGTGGAGCAGATGTCATCAAGAGAAACTGGAAGGGAGAGAAATCGTAGCTGAGATTAGTTTACCATGGCTGACTGTGAAAAGCTGGCTCCTGGATAGCCTTTGGAAAGACAATAGCCATTGGTTAGACCAGGGGTCTCCAGACTTTTCAGAACTTTTCAGTTCAGTTTTTAGCCACTTTCACAGGCTAAAAAAAATCAGTTTTATAAACGAATGAATGGAATGTCAATGATTGAATAAGTTTTACCTGGATCTTTTTTTTGTAATCAGCATGCTATAATTCGGAACAAAAGAGAAATGTGACATTTGCAAAGAAACAATGCCATGCTTACACTGAGAAATGATACATAATGAGTGAAAATGTCAAATATTTTAAGTTGTGGCAGGTAAAATCTTGTGGAGGGTTCTTCTTGTGAAGAACCCTGAATAAGACAAAAGGGCAGGCTCTATTTCTCCTCTAGGTTCTCAAACGTTTTATCACTGAGACCCACTTTTTAGAATGACAGTCTGTCTGGAACCAACAGAAATGATGTCATGGCCAGAAGTGCCGTCATTGTGATGCCAGAACCTGATGCTTTCCTCAGAGGGCAATTATTTCTCAGAGGGCAATCCTAGGGTGTGCTGGATTGGTGAGGCTGGCGGGCCTGCGCCAAATCCAACATGCCTCTGGTGCACTGGGGAGCCTCCCCGGGGCAAGGGCACATTTGTCCCCTTGCCCCAGGGTAGGCTCTGGCCGCCCCATGGGCTTCCTTCTGCCTGCAATTTAGCAGGCGCAGAACCAAGGAAGCCACGCGGCTCAAATTGGAGCCGCACAGCCTCCTGATCAGAGGTGTATCTAGGGAAAATGATGCCCATGGCAAGCCCTGAAATTGGGTCCTCTATCAAAACACCTGAAACCCATCTTGTAGATAACATACATTATGTGACTTATGAAACCTGATGAGCATAGTATTGTATAATAGCTATATGAATTATGTGCACATGCTTGCACAAACTCATTGCAGTTTCTCTTCCACCACCTTGCACTCGCACCTTACACTGCAATTATTGCACTACCTCTTGCAGACTCTCATTGCACTACCTATGTGCAAGTCACTTAACTACTAGGGGTGTTTTAGTGTTGCCCAGTTGAGTACAATTGGCAACCAAGTCATACCAAACACATTTTATTTATTTTATTTGAAGTACTTATACCCTACCTTTCCCTTGCCGAAGCAAACGGTTTGTCTTCTAAGGCAGTGAACGCGTACATACAGAAGACGGAAAAGAAGAGGCAAGGAGGGCAAAAGCTATGCTTCAGAACTATGCAATTCAGGCAGCAGCATTTCCATACACGAACCAGAATCCTGACTGCTTTGCTCAGTCACTGGAGCCAGAAAATAAAACATATTGCTGGGTAAAAGCCAACTGGCAACCAAGTCAGCACATCATTTTAAAGTCAATGAATTTCACCTCAAAAGACATCACAAAAATCCCCATTGACTCCCTCCCCTCCACTCCATACAAGCACCTTGCCAACGTGTGGCCACCTGAAGATCATGACTGATTCCAGCTGCAATCCAATTCACACGTATTATATGGGAGTAAGCCCCATTGACTATAATGGGACTTACTTCTGCATAGACATGCATAGGATTGGACTCTCACTCGATCTTCCTTCCTAGCAGTTTGCCAACTGAGTTCTGGATACCTGAGAACTTTCACTGTTTTGCCTTTTGTTGCTTCTTTTTTTCCTAACTCCTCCACATTTGCCAATTGGGCAAGCAGGGAAAGGGGCAGGACTGAGAAAAAAAAAAACTACAGTACTGTACAAAGATTTCCCCCACCCTCCCCTTCCCCTCACTGGACCAAAAAGGTAGGAGAGGGGAGGAGACAAAAAGGTGCATCAGGGGAGAGTTCACCCGACTGTTTTGCCAATGGGGTATTTCCACTTCGCATGTACCCTCATTTTTATTTTTCAAGCCCCAGAGAGGAGCTGCTGTGTTCTGTGGGGTTTCTGAGTTTTTTTTCTTTTTCCAAGAAGGAAGTACATACAGGCTGCAATACTATGCACCCTTACCTGGAAGTAAGCCCCATGGAAAACCTCTGAGTAAATGCGTACAGGATTTTGCTGAGAAGAGTCTCTGCCCTCAGGCTTACTTCATCCCAAAAAATGCAAGGAAAGAACAAAATTGAATTGAATCAATGCAAACCTCCACTTCAGCAGCCCTCTCCTCCCCCTCTGGACTACAGGAAGGAGCTGCTGCACACAGGGCTCTGCAGGGGCTGGGGTCAAGAGGGATTGGGGTGACTCGGCACGCACTTACCTACAGGAGGCAGCATGGTGAGGTGCTATGAGCAGGTGAGCCCCACACATCCTTGCACAGTGTGCATTTACGGAAACCCAACTTTGGAATGAAGCCATTGGGCGGGAGTGGGTGGAAGAAGAGAAGGGGAGGGGCGCGTGGCTTCCCTCGGCTGCCGATTGGCCAGCCAATTGGCTTGCTGTTTTGCCCAGTGGGAGAAGCCACGTGCCACTCCAGCTCGAGTGTGCGGGCAATTTTGGGCGAGCGGGGGGTGACTTCCCTCGGCAGCCAATCGGGCAATTTTGGGCGAGCTGCGCCCAGAAGAAGCTGCGCACCTCCCCAGCTCGGCGAGTTTGGGGGCACGCGGCTTCCCTCGGCCACAGCCCAGGCATCTTCTTGGGCACTGTGCTGGGGGGAGGCTGAGGGCAATCGGCGCCCCCTTGGCAATCAGTGCCCATTGCTCTTGCCACCTCACGCAATACCCTAGATATGCCTCTGCTCCTGATGAGGCCTAGGATGTGGCCTTTTGGCTGCATCCTGGCCCCGCCTCCTCCCCAGGCCGGCATGTCTACCGGCCCGCCCACCCCCCGCCTAGAACAGCCCATTCCCTGCCCTCCCTCTTCCCAAAAACTCCCTTGTGCTAGCCAAGATCATTGTTTGTGAAATGACAAACTGCACCTGCTGAAATTCCCTCTTCTACACAATTGTTAAAAAGTCCAGGAGACCTAAAGTTGAAAGGTTGGCCACCTTGGTTTAGAACAAGAAACTAGGTGACTAGACTACGATATATTGATTGAATTACAAGTGTCGTGCCTTTGTTCAGGGAAATGTATGATGGGGAAGGTTAGGCATGTCCCATAGAAGCAAAGATGAAAAATATGCAGTAAATGACAACTTAATGACCTGAGCATATGGCATTTACTTCAATAACTTCATGGAGTCTGTCAAATCAACTGTCTGTCAAATCAAATAGTGAAAAATTACTGCTTTTTTAAAAACAAACAAAAGCATATTTTATTTTATTTATTTATTTGATTTGTATCCCGCCTTTCCACCACAAGGCCCTCAAGGCGGCATTTACAAGGTTAAAAACACAGTAAAAAAACAATTAAAAACAGTATTAAAAGACAATAAAAACAATATTAAAAATACAACATATGGAAAGATACATATGGAAAGAGCTTCCGAGTTGTTTTTTAAATAAGACAGTGAAAGTCATAGACACACACACACACACACACACACAGAGAGAGAGAGAGAGAGAGAGAGAGAGAGAGAGAGAGAGAGAGATTGGGTTCACAAATGTATGGTGCATCACTTGATTTTTCTCTGCTTCATGACTGACACTTGAATATATGAACTGACTTCTTTGAAAAACACTGGACTTGAGGTCATGCAAGGAAAAAGGAATATTCAGTCTACATTCACATATGCAAGTAAACATTTGAATCAAGTGATGAACTTGCAAGGAGGAACCAGCTGCACAGGGTCAAAAAAAAGGGAAAGAGAAAGGCAGAAGGAGCACGACACGGGTTACTACTAGCCATTATTAGAATTATAAGAGACATCCTTTGCCATTTAGGTTACAATAACTTGCCATAAATGAGTTTGGGATGAGTTTATATTATCCAAAGGCATGTGAAACTGCAAAAATAGCAGAACTAGAAAAAAAGGCATTGATTTTCAAGCAGCTGAGAAACATACTACAGAAATAGACAAAAGAGTAAAATAGTATTCAATGGCATGAAATTTGGACATCTTGGAATTTGTTCATACTTGATCCACTGTGAAAGGATGCTGGAATGGATGGGTTTGGGGCCTGATCCAGCACCATTTTTCTTCTGTTCTTATACTGTATATTCATCATTTGATGAATACAGCATGAGTGAGCCAGCACAGCTCTAACATGCACAGATAAAATTTTCATATCATTCCATTTTAAGTCAACTCAAATATTTCATTGCCCAGGAGCTTTTCTGGGTGGGGGAGGGTGGAATGGGGATGGTGGATCGGGCCCAGGGGGGGTGGCAGGATTAATGGAGCAGATCTTTTCTGTGCCCTAACCTCCCCTTCTTGACATTACATTGGGCTCCCCAGATTTTCACCAGCTAAGAACATAAGAGGACCCCCCTCTGGATCAGGCCAAGGGCCCATCTAGTCCTGCTTCCTATATCTCATAGTGGCCCACCAGATGCCTCAGAGAACACACAAGACAACTAGTTATGTGCATCTTGTAGCTGGCATGGATCCAAGAAGCCCCATAGGGGTGGCTGGTGCTTTACACAGGGAAAGGGGAAATGTATCCTTGCACAGGATTGGTTGAGGCATGGCAGTGCGTTTCTAACCAGAGAGACCTTGATTTTACAGCTCAAGCTCTTGGCTTCTTCACCAGCTCTTCGGTCATACCTGTTTGGTCCAGTGATGGCTTATTTACTCATAGATGGCAGCACAGAGGAATTCACATGCATGTTGGAACTATCCTAAAATAGGAAGTGTTCAAGAAATAAGAAGTCAAATTGAGGGAGCAATCCTAACCCGGAATTAGGCTGGCACAGTTAGGCCAGCAAGATGTGCTGGCACAAGGGTTACCGTAAAGCCTGTTTGAAGCACTCTCAGAGTAACCTTTGCTGGCTTAACTGTGCTGGCGTTAACCAGGTTAGGATTGTGCCCTCAGTCACAAGAGTGTGAAGAGATCCAGCTGTGGCTTTTCTCTTCATGTACTTTTCATGCACCATCCATTTCGAAGAGTTCACTGGATCTCAGCTGTATCCATATTGAGGTGGGAAAGGGAAGTTGGGGATGTCATTATATATTGAACGACAGCTTCTGGGGGAATCTATCAGAACATCCTGTGGAGACCCTATTAGTGGTGAAAGCTCACCATTCTGACACCTGGCATTATACATGATATTTCAGTTGGTTACAGGACCCATCTACACTTCAAAACAGGCCCGTGTTTTAACTGCAGCAGGGAGAGCATAATTTTTGGCTGACCCCTGACATAACGTGGTGTGTAGTCGATAAAGGAGTCTCATTCATGAGCCCAGCTCCTTCAGTAGTAGAGTTCTGGTAGGTTAATCTGTGCAATCATCGTCTTTCAGCTTGATTCTTCTTGTTTCTTTTTGTTCAGCCGGAACCTTTCAACCCATGGAGTTTTGGAGCGTTGAATTTCCTGCCTTGTGCCAGTTTATTATTCTGTTACAGATGATGTACGAACTGGCAGTTAGAATACAGCTAGTTCTTCCTTTTGCCTTTTTCTTGCTCTCTTTCCTGCTGGTCACAGTTTTGCCTCTCAGATTCTTGGTGGGAAAAGTTTTACCTCAGATCCTGAATGGCTCCATTATTTCATTTCTTTTTCAGCGTATTGGAGGAAAGACTTTTTTTCCCAAACAAAACTGAAAAATAGCACTTCACAAAAATCCATGAGACTGTTGATAGGATCTGGATAATTTGATATATATGAAAGTATCACATCTTCTACTTGTGGATCCAACCTTGTCCTTATGTATGGCCAGTATAAATGTTAACAGTTGAGGAAGAATCACTCATCACATCTGATACCGTATCTGTTGTTTGATCATGGAGACATTTCCTTAGGAGAGATAAAAATTATTTGGACAGGGGGACAATTTGGGGTCATAATGGGGGCAAATAGTTGACATAATACATCAGGATTCAGAGGCTGGAGCCACCCCTATGGGCTCCTCAGCAGGCGCAGATCAGAGGAGACTGCGCGGCCCAAATTGGGGTCGCACGGCTTGGGTATAGGGCTTAGGATTTGGACTTATTTCCAAATCCCAAGAACACGCACCTCCTAGGCTGCTATACCCGCCCAGAAACGTCCTCCCCCCACCTATTCTCTCCCTCCCTCCCACCTCGCCACGCCTCTGTGCTAGCTGGCTTCCCTGGCTGCAGGCAACTCTGGTCTCAGAACGTTAGCGCTGATGTAGGGGTGCCACGTGGCGCCCCCCATGTCACCGCTACCATGTAGTGTCGGCACTGTGCCATCTATAGGGTGGCACGGCCCAGGTGAGACTTTAGAAAACATTTCATGTTTAAGAGTATTTGTTGTGCTTACTTATTATCCTCCTCAATACTAAAAGACATACAGGCATTTTAGGAACAATCGCAGTCTGAAATGAACATCGTCAACTTTCAAATCTTTTTTCGTTATGGTAAGACTTGCCGCCATTAGGTGGTAAAAGTGTTTATCTCTAAACCCTGACAACGTCATCTCCAGTTCTCTGCAGGTAAAAGTTGCTTTTGAAGGACAAGAGCAGACCAGGCTGTTTTTGCTTGCTTGTTTTAAAATAATATCAGGACTGACTTGAACTTCCCCAGACAAGCTAGGAAGGTAGGGTTGTGAACCTTCCAGGATTGACCTGAAGTCTCCAGAAATAAGTATCTGTATTCAGACTTTTGAAACCATCCTGAGATTTTAACAGAACCTAATTGGTTTAGGGTGCCTATAGATAGGCTGATTCCTTTTCCCCCCACACCAGCTGAACTTGTCCAGACTTAGGGCGCAATCCTAACCTGGAGTTAGGCCGACACAGTTAGATCAGCAAAGTTTGGGTGGCACAAGGGACACCGTAAAGTATGTTTGGACCACTCTCAGTGTCAGAGAGGCCAGCACACAGACATGCGCCATCCTCCCTGAGTCCGAGAGTGGTCCAAATACACGTTACAGTGGCCCTTGTGCCAGCCAAACTTTGCTGGCCTAACTGTGCCTGCCTAACTCCAGGTTAGGATTGCGCTCTTAATGGCATTACATTAGGTTGGGGAGGAATCTCCAAGAATAGCTTCAGTTAGAGCTGGCAACTCCACAAGGAGAAGTATCCCATTTCAACGGAGTTCTAATCAACTTTTTTCAATCCCATGTCAAAGTTCTAACCAACTTTCCAGCACTGACATAGCTGTTGCAATGGGGCATGCTCAGTGGAATAGTAGTTATGGAGGCCTCCTCAAAGTAAGGTAAACTTGGTTAGGATTATGCTCTGTGTGGCATAGAAGCTCCTGGATCATTGCAGAGGATTCTGGGATGCATACTCAATTTGCACAGCCAGCTGGTCGTGCCAGAAGAAGTATAGGACTTGAACTTGTGCAATACTTTTAAATTACATATTCCCAGGCAATTGGGAATACCTTTGTAGACGAGCTTGCCCTAGTCAATTGGCATTTATATGAACCTATGAAAAAATCTTGCTGGATTGGGCCAAAAACCGCTGGATCTGGCCACTCTGAAACACAGAGGAGATTATAGCCCCACCCTTCCACAGTGGGCCTGCAACAATGAAACACTGTCAATTGATTGGCACTGTGTGCATTGAAAACATATGAAAGTAGATTATTCACGACTGGAAATAAGCCCTTGAAAATGGGTAGATAAAGTTAAAGGAAGTTTTTAAAGAAATTACAGAAATTTCTTTAAAAAGAAATTTCTATTTTATTACTGTTTGATACGTTGTTGTGCCTTCAACAGGAGACCTAAAGGTAAAAGGTCGGCCACCCCTGTTCTAAACAGTATCAGACTCAAGTGGGTACCATCAGCCTGAATATATGATATTAGTTATATCTATACTAGGTCTGTTTGATTGTTTTTCTTTTATGATATGAATCTAGTTTTGGAAAGCAACAGATGGGTCCCATTAAATTTATCTTTTGCTTGCCCTTGATTTGTTATTCTTGGAGACGACTGTGGTTACTTTTCAGCCTTCATCATGATCTGATTTTGGAGTGAATAAAAGGAATGTTTGCAACAGATTCATTGATGGGTGGCCCACTCCTACCTCCCTCCCACCCACCCACCGATGCAGCTGCACCACCCCATTCTCGGAGATCTCCTCCAGGTAAGGCAAGGGGGTAAACCTCTGCTGCCATGATGGGTCTACTTGACCTGTGCAGTGATGTGCCTGTCCTACCCATTCCTCTCCCTCCATTTCATTTTGGGTCTTACATTGATTTGTACAATGGCATTATAATATTGCCATTGTGTGTGGTGGCGCTGCAGGTTAAACCGCTGCTGCTGAGCTTTCTGACCAGAAGGTTGAGAGTTCAAGACCACACAACTGAGTGAGCTCCTGTTGCGTGTCCCAGCTCTTGCCAACCTAGCAGTTTGAGAGCACCTAAAAATGTGAATAGATAAATAGGTACCACTTCGGTGGGAAGGTAACAGCATTCCGGGTGCCTTGGCATATAGTCATGCCGGCCACATGACCATGGAAGCTTGTCCGCGGACAAACGCCGACTCTAAAGGCTTAGAAATGGAGATGAGCACCGCCCCCTACAATCGGTCATGACTAGACCATTCAGTTGTGAGGAAACCTTTACCTTTTATTATAATATTGGCTGTTTTATTCATAATCCCTTTTTAAATTTAATATTTTTTAAAATTATCCTAGGATCCGCAAGTGCAGGCTCCTCCGAGCATGAAGGGTGAATTGTACCTTTATTGAATGGGAATGTCTTTTATAGACTTTTTAAAGATAATGTTCAAATTAGATCTCCATTGGCCAAGAAATGGTGGTTGTATTGAAACAAATACAATTTGCAAAGAGAAAATTAAACTGCCTACAGCAAGGCAATGACAATTGCATAAATAAAGCAATTGATACATGTGTAGATTGCACCCCTGAAAGGGACCAACTGCCAGTTGTTGGTGCAAGGGCCCACAGAAGAAGGCAACTCATTTCGGGGCAAAATGATGGCATGCAACCCAAAGATTTATGGTGTGACTTCAATGAAAATTAAATTCGTGTTAAAATATTTATGTAGATGTGACTGAAACATTCTGCTGAGAGATAAATCAGACAGGCCTTTGGCATTTTGCAGACGTATAATTCGGCTCAGTATCCTTGCCCTCAAATTTAGTGCTTACAAGATGTTAATGGCAGCTCAGTTTTGAGGACAGTCTCCGCAGACTATTTTGGCTCAGCAGGTGGTGCAGATTTGCATCCATATTTCACATATACTTCGATCTCATTACTGGCTCCTTATTTCTTGGTGATTTATCTCTCTATAAAATCCCAACTTGTGCAGGATTTCAAAAAGGCAAATTCTGCATAAAGTGGACGTTTATCATTTCTCTTCTTTTCTTCTCTCCCCTCTTCCCTTTTTCGTTTTACTTTATTTCATGACTGGAGAGTGATTGCACATGCTTGATGCACTCCTGTGCATAGTTTTAGGTTTGAAAGCTTCCCCCCCACCCACCCACCTAAACAGAAACACGTAAGGTAGTTTTTATTTTTATTTTTTAGGATTGGGGAAAGAGAACCTTCTAGTGTGAAATGGCACTCCCCAGTAAGTGGTGAGATTATTTGCCCTGTTATTTCCATTTAACTGAACTGTGATCTTTAAATAATATATGTACATTGGTATCGGTTTGCTCGGGTAACGGTTAATTTGTAAGAGTTGTAATCAGTGCAAAATTCCATAAGTGCTTTTTATAATAGGGCAGAACATAATGAATCAATTTGGTATTCATGCAGATGTCACATGTAATTTCAGAGCTGTTATACTGTAATTTTGGAGCACTTAATAGAAATTATGGTGGTGGCAATTTTGTCACTCTAGAGAAGAGACTATTCCATCATGCATTCTCAACTTATCACATTTTGAATGCTTATTGTTTAGCCCCAACAAAACTCCTCTGTAAACACCCTTTGTCCAGAAGCAGAGTTGAGTTGACCCAGCTCAGATTGGATTTTGAAAGGACATTAAATTTGGAACTAAAATTGACAGGACATTTCTCATTTCCCCACCCCCTCACAAAAAAGTGGATGCAGGAGAATAACAGCCCAATCCTATAGGCCAGTGCTTCTCAAACCTTTTAGCACTGGGACCCACTTTTTAGAATGACATCCTGTCCAGGATCCACAAGAAGTGATCTCGTGGCCAGAAGTGCAGTCTTCGTGAGGCCAGAACCTGCTGCTTTCCTGAGAATTTTTTCTCAACCATTTTACAATGGCAAAGGGAATCAGAAAGGAAAAAAAAGCCTACTTACAACCTTGTTGTAAGCAAGCAAAACAACCACACAACCAACACACCGTTGGGACGGCGCTGGACCCACCACCGGGCAAGGGGACATTTCTCCTCTTACCCTGGATAGGCACCAGCCATCACAATGGGGTGGCTCAGATCTGTGCCTGCTTAGCAGGCACAAGTCCAAGCACACAGCATGGGCCTGAATCGGGGCTGCATGGCCTGGGGATGGGGTTTCCACCCCCATCCACCCCCTATCCCCGGGCTGCCCCATCTGTTGGAACACCCTCCCCCTGGGCTGCCCACCCTCTTGCCTTTCCCTCGCCCAGAACAGCCCCTGCGCTGGCCAAACTCGTACTGGGTGCCCACTCCAGCGCTGCTGCATTGCTGCAGGTGCCTGCATCGGCACCATGGACCTTGCGCTGGAATAAATGCGCTTTGCAGCATGTTTGCGACGCCTGGCAGGCATAAATGGCTTGCGCTGGCTGAAGAAGTGGTTTAGGATTGCGCCCTGAATTGTGAAACACCAGATCCTATCCCATGCACCAGATCCTATCCCCTCTTTCCCTACTGTAGGCCATCCCACCCTTTGCTCAGATACATGCCAGCAAAATAGCTGGTGTAACTCTGAGAAGACCCACAAGCAATTGGGCACCCTACCGGAGAGGGGTGTTAAGTAAAATATTTTTCCTTATCTCCTGCTGGCTGACAGATCACCCTCTCTCATTGCGGGTTGCTGTGCATGCTGTGTCATCATGGCTGCACGTGCACCGACGTTGGGGGATAGGATTGGGCACATACTGACAGGAAGCTTAATCACTAATCAGAACATCTCAAGCAACTCAATCCATGGGCAACTCAATCCCGGGTAACTCCCCAGGAGGCGATGCAGCGGCATCCGCATTATTCCGTTGGGGAGTTTCCACATTTTGAGGCCTTCTCAGGATAAGGGTACATTTGCTCCCTTGCCCCAGGATAAGCTCCTGCTGCTGCCATGTGACAAATCAGATGTGTGCCAGTGATATAGCTGGCTTAAGGCCGCATTGATCCTTGAAGGTGGATCAGGCCCAGGGGTTAGGATTGGGAGGGCACCAGTGCCGCTGAACCCATTCTGTTCCCAGGCCCAATCTACACTCCACCCTGCCCCATCTTCCCCTCATTTCACCCACCCCCTGCCCACTTCCCTCAACTCTGAATGGGGCTACCTGCACCAGTGGGCATCCTTAGTCGGTCGTTGCATGGACCCAGCCGCTTGCCACTAGGGCCAGTGGCGTTTCTACAGGGATGGCAAAGCTCTAAGTTTTGCAAGAAGCCTTACCTTGCAGTGGAGATTACTCCTCTCCTGCACCGTTTTAGCCAATCTTGGCGTTACTTACTGGCTACAGCAGCAAGGGAGAGGAGGGATTTACACGACAGGGTAAAGCTTCTTGCAAAACTTAGAGCTTTGCCATCCCTGTAGAAACGCCTCTGACTAGGGCCAACCTTTATTCATGTTCCTCAGAACACTGGGAGACTTTGGGAAACCCTGAGCTTTCCTTCCTGCTTCTTTTCCCCACACATATCCTAAAATACCAGACAGTCTTCACTTACAAATGAACCTGTCATGCTGTAATCTAGCAAAAGAGTTAGTCGGCAATGATATTATCTGCTAACATGAGTGGAAACGCTTGCATTCATTATTCATCCATCTCCAGGGCCTCCACATCACTCAAACTTAACTGCCATCGTCTATTAATTTATCTGAAAATTTGGAGCCCCTGCTGGTAATGAGAAAGAAAATGACTTCTATTTATGTAGCATCTTGTTTCCAAGAGACCTCACCTTGTGGTCACTGAGGTCAGTGGAGGCCTCTGACACTCATGCAAACTAAATTTGGTCAAAGGACACAAGTGTATTTAAGCTATCTGGCATGAATATGGAACAAGCCATGCATTACTCAAGCACAGTCAGCGAATGTCGTCAGCAATGCAGCCATCCAGTCATTCCTGTGGAGCATTGATATCTACACGGCCAGAGAAGTGAAATGAACTGCTGCATGGCGTGGAACTGAAATTGCATGGACAAATAAAATGAGGGACCATTCGCTGCAGAAGGAGACGTTCCTCTTCATTAATTAGGCTTCTGTCACAGCCACATAAACTGTCCAACAGCTTCCAGAGTGTAGCTGTGTTATTCTGTGGCAGCAACAACAACAGTCTCATGGGGTGGTGAGTAATCAAAGCACATGAGAACCCCCATGTGGTTTCCAAAGTCAGGGTGCCCAAGACGTGCTGCAGCTGCAGCGATGGTTATTTGCTACGGCATTCATTGTCACATTTGAGTTTTTCATTTAGTTCTACATCGCCTTCGTTTTCATGAGTCACAGTCTGTTTCACTAAAGCAGGTCGTGTCTTTTAGTGTGGCGGCTGAGTGGTCTTTCTCCAGTCACGTGCGGTGCGGGGGCTGCTGGTGAGGCAGGACAGCTCCAAAAAATGCCTCCCAAGCCACGCCCTCCAGTTTGCACACTCACAAGCCATGCCCTCCAGCCGCTACTCCGAGTGCATGGGTTGAGAGTGTTTGCACACTCGCAGTTTCGGCAGTGGTGACAGTGCCTTTTGAAGAACTCCAGTGGGGCGGTTCTGCCTCACCACACACACCCCAGACATACCACCAGGAGTCTCTTCGGATTTACATCAGCTATAGACAGTGGTGTCATCTAAAATGATTTAAGAACAGGTACTCACTTTTGATTGGCACATGTCAGGACCCGCCCACCGGAAGTGACATCATAAGCCGGAAGTGAGGTCGTGGCAGGAAGTGACATGAAAAAAGCCCTTTTTGAGGCCTCAATACTGACCCAACAGTTGCAACAGTATTCCCCAGCACCCCCAGAACATGTTAAGGAGGACTGGCATCATGTTAAAGTGACCCAACAGTTCCAAAAGTATTCGAGAGCAACCCCTGAGCAGCTCATTTTTCAGTGGCAAGGCAAGGCAAGGCCTGGCCTGGCCTGGCTTGGGAAGGCAAGGCAAGTTTTAAAAAGCCACCAGCTCATTTCAGCAATTCCAAAATCTTTTGGAGACAAATTCCAAAATCACCCCCCAGGAACCACCACGCCTCCTCAGGAGAGGGAGCCCCAGGCAGCCTACCTGCTCACACTGCTGCTGCCGTTGGTCTCCCTCACTTCGCTTCGCTCCGCTCGCTTCCAGGCAACTCAAACGTGCAGAAAATTCAAATGTTGCAGGGGGCAAAGCGGAGCGCCGATGGAGTCGATGAGTGGGCGGGCGAATGGGCGGGGCCAGCCATAATCCTAGGAACAGGTACTCACATACCCCAGCGTACCCCCTACATGACATCACTGGCTATAGAGCTGGCATACATCCGAGGAGACCCACAGAGGACCTGCCATCCTGTAAGGTAGGTAAAAATGTTTTGCACACCCCTCTCCTAGGCTTTCTGGTCCCCAGATAGCCCACAGCATGTGCTTCTTCATTCAGTCAGGATGAATAGGCTCAGAGCGCAATCCTATACTGGTGTTTCGCCGGCGCTGCACTCTTTACCCGGTCCAGCACTGTTGCAAACGTGCCATCAGGCAAGTCTATGCTGGCTAGTCTGGCCCTGGACCGGTGCAAGCAGCAACGCCAGGCCTTGGGCGCCGCTGCACCCGTCGGCTGTGCCAGTGGTGCACCAGTTGAATGTTGGTGGCGCAGAATTGGAACAGGACCTCGCTGGGGGCATTCCAGAGGCATGCTGGGGGCATAACAGAGCGGCACAGTGGGTGGTACAGTGGGCGGAGACAGAAAACAGGCGCAGATCCGAGCAGCCCCATAGCACTGTCTGGGGCTTACCCGGGTGCAAGGGGAAAATCTCCCCTTGCCCTATGCTGCACTACTGCTGCCTCCTAATGGCCTTAGGATGCAGCCCTGCTGCGCCGGCCTTGCTGAGCAGGCACTGCTTAGGATTGGGCTGCCCATCTGTTTCATGTTTTCATTTCTTCTGAAAAGAAAGCCCACGCCTAATATCAATTTTCTAGTACTTCCATAATTCTGCTACGACAAAACTTTGGGATCCACTCAAAGAGTAACAGGAATCACCCTTTGTGGTTTCTAGCTAAACTGCTTGGTTACGTTGTATTTGCCTAGGTTGACAAATTTGGGTTTGCTAATGCTCAATGTTGAATATTAGTAACTGGGATCTAATATTGGGAACAGAGCTTGGCATCCTGGGTCTCTAAACTTTAGTTGCAAACAGAGGCAGATCTAAGGGAGGGCAAAGCTCTAAGTTTTGCAAGAAGCCTTACCTTGCAGTGGAAATCACTCCTCTCCTGCACCGTTTTAGCCAATCCTCACAGGGAAAAGCAACATCTTGGCGTTGCTTACTGGCTACAGCAGCAAGGGAGAGGAGGGATTTACATGACAGGGTAAGGCTTCTTGCAACAGGGAGCTTTGCCCTCCCTGTAGATCTGCCTCTGGTTGCAAATCAAGACACTAGCTCTCAGGGAGAACAGTTTTAAATACAGAGGTACATATCTGCTGAAGCAGTGTTTCTCAAAGTGTGAGTCAGGATCCACTAGGTACGTTGTGAGCCAATTTCAGTGTTGTCACCCTACTGGTTCGCTGGGCGGAGTTCCGTCCGTTGCGGGGAGGGCTTCCGCGTTGATCAGCAGCGTGATCGCTGCATTCCATTGCGTAATGGCGGAAGCCCGCCCGCTGTAGCGGGCGTGCTTTCGCCATAACGCAACCGGAGGCAGTGATCACGCTGCCAATCAACACGGAAGCCCTCCCCGCAACGGACGGAACTCCGCCCAGCGAACCGGTAGGGTGACAACACTGGCCAATTTCATGTGGGTTACATAGCACCCAGGGCAGCCATATTGAAAATATGGCTGGAAAGGGAGAGGGTTGTGTGGCCATTTTGCTTGTGTCAAGGTTGTAAATAGGCTTTTCCCCCCTTTCTGATTCATATTGCTGTTGAAATGGCTGAGAAATCACCTAACTGATTGCTGCATTCTCAGGAAAGCAGCAAGCTCTGGTGTCACAATGACAGCACTTCGCAGCATCACTTCTGGTTGGTCCTGAACAGATTGTTATTCCCAAAAAATGGGTCCTGGTGCTAAAACATTTGAGAACCACTGTGTTAAAGGCACAGAGGGCCATGATTCTGTCAAGACAAGACTTGTACATAGATGAAGCTTTCAGGCCATCTAGTGTTCTGTGGTCACGCCCAGCTTACCTTAACCTTGATCCTAGTTAGTTATACTCAAGTCCTTTTTCTCTCATTCCACTCCATGCTTGTATGCCGAATGTGTGAAAGCAAGAGGATACCTGCCTGTCCTCGCTCTAATGGCTGTGCATTTACCAAGCAGCTGGGAAGAGGAGCCTTGTTAGGGTATTGACAAGACCCTGCTGGAAATTTCCTGGACAGAGTGGGGCAGGGTTAACTATTAGGCACACTGGGCAGAAAGGTGCTGAGTCATCCAGACTCAGCAACCTCTGCATCAGATCTTCTCTATTCTGATTGGTGCATGGAACAATTTAGCCCAAGCTGTGAGCACCAGTTGGTGTGGGTCGTGGTCATTGGTAAATATCGTTTGTTGTTGCTCTTGGAGTTTGGAGGTTTGGCTGGGGGTGGTTGGTGTTTCCTGAAGAACTTGTTTACTCATCTGTACTCTTCTGCTCACTGCAAGATAACTTGCTGCTAAATATAGATTTCTTGCTGCCTTAAACTTCTGGGTCTGCCCGTTCCCTCGTCGGAGCTCTGCATCCTTGAAGCTATTTGCCAGCTGCAGGCTGATTACAGCTCTAACAAGTCTTCATACATCCACGATGTTTGCACATAAGCTCTCCATGTGATCAGAAACCCCAACTGCATAGGGACAATGCTGGTGGCAACAGAGCCAGGTTGGCAGGAACACTCTCAAAGCGCAATCCTAAACTGGAGTTAGGCCAGCATAAGATAAGCCAGCAAAGTTTGCTCAGCACAAGGACCACCTTAAAGCATGTTTGGATCACTCTCTGAGTCAGGGAGGATGGTGCACGTCTGTGTGCTGGCCTCTCGGACTCTGAGAGTGGTCCAAACATACTTTACGGTGTCCTTGTGCTGAGCAAACTTTGCTGGCTTGGTTTAAGGTGGCCTAACTCCAGTTTAGGATTGGGCCCTCACTGAAGTCTCCACACCAGCAATATTCAACCTTTCTCAGGGCACACTGACAAGGTACTAGAATTGTCAAGGCACACCATCAGTTTTTGGACAATAGCCCTCCCGTTGCGCATGTGTCGGAGAGGGAACTTTGCTCGGTACTTCCCCACTGCGTGACATGGCAGGCAAGCATTGGCTGCCGCCCTTGTGAGCTGGGGGTTGTGCGCGAGGCTCAAAGGCTGGGCGCACATGGCCATCAGCCTCTTTCTCTTGTGGAGAAGCTTATCGTGGTGGCTGCATTGTTCTCTCGCTTGCTGTTTTGCCTGGAGGAGACCAGTGCTAGGAGGGAGTGCCGCCCAATTTCGGGCCTTCCAGCCTCATTCCTTCCTCTTTGAATGAGCCTCTTTTTTAGTGGGCCTAGTTCCCATGCATCATAGAGTTGGAAGGGACCTACGAGGTCATCTAGCCTAACCCTCTGCCTGTAGCAGGAGCAAGCATCAGCTGGGAGCCAAGCCAGTTTTTAAGCCAATTGGACCAATTGCCCCAATTGGGGATGCTCCTAAGGGGGGAAGAGAGCGAGAAAATGATTACGGGGCTGGGGTACCTCCCTTATGAAGAAAGGCTGCAGCGTTTGGGGCTCTTCAGTCTGGAAAAAAGGTGCCTGAGGGGGGACATGATTGAGAGATATAAAATTATGCACGGGAGGGATAGAGTCAATAGAGGGATGTTCGCTTCCCTCTCTCACAATACCAGAACCAGGGGACATCCACTGAAATTGAGTGTTGGGAGAGTTAAAACAGATAAAAGGAAATACGTTTTTACCCAGCAGGTAATTAAGCTATGGAACTCCTTGCCACAGGAGATGGTGATGGCATCTGGCCTAGATGCCTTTAAAAGGTGACTGGACAGATTTCTGGAGGAGAAGTCCATTGTGGACTATAGGCCATTGTGGGCTATAGGCCGTGATGGATGGTGCAACCTCCTTATATTAATAGAAGGCTACTTCAGAATGCCAGGTGCAAGGGAGTGGCAACAGGATGCAAGCATCTTGTTGTCTACTGGGCTCCCTTAGGCATCTGGTGGGCCACTGTGAGCTACAGGAACCTGGACTAGATGGGCTTTTGGCCTGATCCAGCAGGGCTCTTCTTGTTCTTATGACCCAGCATGAGAGTAAATAAACAAAATAATTTTCGTTAAATCATTTCAATCACTGGGAGCACAGTCTTGGCCAACTTTCCAGCACCGTCACATCTGTGCCAACGGGGCAGGCGCTGCATCCTGCAGTCACGGAGACCTCCTCAAGGTAGGAGCATGTTTGCTCACCTTGGAGCTCAGTGCTCTTCCCGCAGCGATGGAGTATCAGTTGGGATTATGCCCAAAAACAAGCGGTTGGGTAACTTTGCTTTTCAGAGGTAAGCCGCACATTTTGTCTGTTCACTTGTCGGCTTGTGGCAGACTGGTATTATGTAATGGTCCACAGTTATATGGAACTGTGCTTCGACTCAATTGGTCCTTTAGCTGGGGTCCTGGCTGGGGGTATAATTCAGGAAGGTGCTGCTTTAAGTATAACGGCCCTTGCCAGAGGCGGGCTGGGCCGGGAGCGCGCCCCATGGCAAGGCAACGAAACCGCGCCCCTGGCACGTCGCCCTGCCCCCGTGCGTCTCCCCGCCATGCCTCCCTGCTCCTGGAAGAGCTCCATTTCAGAGCGTTCCAGGCACAAGGGAGGGCGAGAGGGCCAAAAAGCGCCTGGACTCCGCGCAATGGCACCCCCCGCCGCTCGGCGCCCATGCGGCGTGCCATCCCTGCACCCCCCTGGATCTGCGACTGGCCCTCTCCACTGTGCATGCAACTTAGACGGGGCCTAGTATTTGCATCTGTAACAAGGTAAACTGAGCAAGTACATTTGGGGAAGAGAACTATCTTAGGTCGGTGAGCTGTCCATGCCCAATCCTTGGGGGAATTTTTTCCAGTGGCTGCAGTTTCACAGCCAACTTCACCACAATGGTGCTTTTAGCAGATTGGCCCTTGGGTATAGTATGATCTAGGGGGAATAGTGGGGCCATCTGCTATATCAGTTTCTTTCTGCAGCATGGATGCTTTTGGGAGCATTATTTGAAAGGGTCTCTCTCCAACTGGCACCCTGCACGAAGGAGGAACCAAACCCCATTGCCCACTGGTTGTAGAGCCTTGGGTGCGAGAAGTCAACAGGGCTGTAGAGGCTTCTCTAGCCCCTAGCACTCAGGCGAGTTATAGAAGGCGACTAAGCGAGCCCGGCCTTCATGGCTTTCCGGCTCAGGGTACGGCAGAGCAATTCAGCTACCTTGACCCCGTTTCAGGGATTGGTGAGGAAGATTGTGGGGAAGCCCATTGGGCAACTCCAGGTTCGGAGCCAGGGTGGTTCACCCAATGGAGGGCTCAGGCAGGTTTCTGTCTCCTCCTAGTTAGGTGCCCACACTTGATAGGGTGGTGGGTTAGTTAGGACCCAACTATTAGGTTAGGACCCATTATACTAATCTAATCTTTGACTGGATTGTACATCAATAAATCATGGCCCTGTTTCAACCAAAGATCTCTGTGTCACGCGTGTTTGTGGGGGGAGACCCGGGCAATTGACAAGGCACACCATGCTGCCACTGAGAGGGGGGCTTATATCCCCCATCAGCCCTATTAATACATGACCTAGCCCCAAGTTCCTGCAGCACACATGTGGATCACTTGGGGCCCACCAATGTGCCTTGGCACAGTGGTTGAAAACAACTGCTCCACACATTCACAGTACTGTGCACATGGTAGATGAATGACTGGAAAGGTTTGCAGTTTCCAATGTCCTTCCATCCATCCACACCTATGGACCCTTTCAAAGCACTCCACACTTTTTGATAATCTGAATCTTGGAAGCAGCATTTCTAGTACATAAAAGTAAACATAAATGGCAATGGATTCCGCGAACAGAGTTATGAATTTTAGAAGCGCAGGACATATACGATTGATTACCCTGCAATAATAGTATTTCATGCAGCATATAATGAACTCCCTGCTACAGGTTAGTTAATGAGCGAAAAGCTATAGACTCTTCTTATTAAAGTTTCAGCATACGGCAAGCCTCAGAAAACTAAATCGGCTGCCTGTGTGATGTACCTGCCACTGTTAAATCAGAGAGAAAAGCCAACACAATGATAGGTGTTCATTGACAAAATGGAAGCAAATTATGTATATAAATCTGAGCACATACATTTGCACTAAAAAGCACCATGCAAATGTTAAATATTATTAGCTAGTCCAGAATTGTTGAGTTCAACTGCTGTTGGCTCTCCAAGGTCTCAAGCAAGTCTCTTTGCTAGCCTTCCTATCTGAAAGTCTTTCACTGAACTATGTTCGCCGTAGCATTTACTTGTGCTTCCCACCTAATTTTTTTTTTTAAAACCTAGGAGCACTTCTGGCTTTTCTGATCAACCCAAAAGTCTATCTAACCAGCAAACTGTGGGCGCAATCCTAACCAACTTTCCAGCGCCGCAGTAAGGGCAATGCAGTTCTGAGGTAAAGGAACAAACATTCCCTTACCTCGAGGAGGCCTCCATTACAGAAAGCAGAACGTGCCTCATTGGCACAGCTATGTCAGTGCTGGAACATTGGTTAGGATTGTGCCCTGTTTCTCCCAATCAGGGTCGGCTCTAGGAGCAGTGAACCCCAATGTGGGGTATTCCCGCAGGGCCCCCCACCCTCCCTGTGGCCCCTACCCTCTCTACGCCCCCCACCTGCTCACCAAGAGAATCGTTTGTGGTGCAGTGGTGGTATCTAAAGCGGGAGGAACCGGTACGCTGGGCGGGACTTACATGTGATTGGCTGCCCGTCCGTTCAGTTCCACCGCCTGCCCGCCCGCCTGCCCGCCATGCGGGCTGCCCTGCCCTCGGAGGGGGCACCTGCTCCCGGGGGGGATGGGTGGGGGCGTGCCAGGTGCCTGGGCGAGCAGCGGTGGGGCATGCCAACCGGGGGAGCCTGCGCGGCGGGTGGACAGGCGGCGGAACGGACAGGCTGCCAATCAACCGTACATCCCGCCCAGCGTTCTAGTTCCTCCCGCTTTAGATACCATCACTGCATGTGTGGTACCTGGAAATGTTGGTGGTGACATGATGAAATCATCACCAACTGCTTCCAGGAGGCCCTTTGGGACAGTTTGGAGGCAGGAGCAGGTGGAAGAGCCCAGGGTGAAGCTGCTCTGCTTGCCCCACTGACTTACAGCCCATAGAGATTCCAGATGCAACAGGACAAAACACAAGGCCCAGTTTGATGACATTGGTCACATTGGCTTAAGGCCAGCCCTGCTCCCAATGGTAAATCCTTTAAATCCTTTGGGAAGCATAGAAAAGGGACATCCCTTTTGAACATGTGACTTGGGAACACGTAACAGGGCCTTTTTGGTCATAGCCCCCCCCCCCCGCTTTGGAACACCTTCCCTTCAGAGGCTCACTTGGTCACTTCAGTGACGATGATGTATTTTATTTTATTTTTTGCTTAAAGTTTTGTTTGGTTTCTGCCTTCTACCAATGATATAGTTTGCCACCCTCTCATTTTATACTCTTTGTCGCTTATAGGTTTTAATAATTCCCATTGAATTGTGTGCTTAGTGGATATTGCATATTGTTTTAATTGTGATGTGCTTTGTGTTTTCAACTGGTTGGGAGGTCCTTTTGGGAGGTGGAGCAGTGGCACAAAAATGCCAGATACTATTTTTAATACAAATGTAGTTTAAACAGCAATCTCCCGCACTTGGGCTGACAGTAGCAGACGATAGACCACCAGTAAACCACTGCATGAACTATCGCTCAATGATTTATATTATTTTTGATATATATGTTTATCAACATTTCAAAGGATCTCAAAAGGTATGTACAGAAGTATACATTGCTTCTGGTTCTTCTCCTTTTTAATTACTAGTGAGAGCTATAGCGGACAGGGAAACTTTCTCGGGGGTTTACAAAGCAGAACACACGAGGGAGAAAGGGCTTCTGCTTTGTATAACAATAAACATTGAAATCGCACTTGATGACTATGCAAAGTGCTTCCTCTGTATTATCTTGATGTTCTTACAACAATGTCAGTGGTTCTCAAGCGTTTTAGCACCGGGACCCACTTTGAGAATGACAATCTGACTGGGACCCACTGGAAGTGATGTCACAGTTGGAAGTGCCACCATTGTGATGCCAGAGCCTGCTGCTTTCCTGATAATGCTGCCATAAGTTGGGTTATTTCTCAGATTTTCCAATAGCAAAATAAATCAGAAAGAAAACAAACTATTTACAACCTTGACACAAGCAAAACAACCGCACAGCCCTCCCCCTTTCCAGCATCCCATCTTCCCAAATTTTCAATATGGCAGCTCTAGGTGCTTCGCAACCCACTTGAAATTAGCTCACAACCCACTGGTGGGTCCTGACCCACAGTTTGGGAACCAGTGCCGTAACTACTACTATTGCCATTTTGCAGCTCCAGCTGAGAGGGAGTAGCCTGCCTAAGGCCAGGTAGGCCCAGTCCTGTCCAACTTTGTAGTGTCGGTACAGCTGCAATGCAGCCCTGAGGAAAGGAAACAAATGTTCCCTTACCTGGAAGAGGCCTCTGTGACTACCCCCTTGCTACAGGGTGCAGCGAGTGCTGTCCTGAGACAAAGTGCATAGTCCACTACAAAGTGCCTGGTGAGACAAGTGAGTTACGCATCTGCGCGAGGAGGAGGGAGAAGGATACTTGAAAAGAGAAGATAAGTTCTTTCTTACCTGTAAATCTACTCTAAGATTAGATTTAAGGTTAAGTTTAAGGAAAGGTTAAAGTTAAGTACGAGCAAGTTTTCATCTTAAAGGTAGTTACAGTAAATACCAGTTTTTACCCAGCGGATAATTAATCTGTGGAACTCCTTGCCACAGGAGGTGGTGATGGCATCTGGCCTAGATGCCTTTAAAGGGGGACTGGACAGATTTCTAGAGGAAAAGTCCATCATGGGCTATATGCCATGATGGGTTGTGCAACCTCCTTACATTAGTAGTAGGTTACTTCAGAATGCCAGGTGCAAGGGAGTGGCAACAGGATGCAAACATCTTGTTGTCTCATGTGCTCTCTGAGGCATCTATTGGGCCACTGTGCGATACAGGAAGCTGGAACAAATGGGTCTTTGGCCTGATCTAGCAGGGCTCCTTCACAGCTCAGTCTCTTAGGCACCACTCTACACCAGTTAAAATATCGTTCTGTTTCACAAAACATGGCACCTGTCAAATTCTAGGGACTCTTCCAGGTATTTTACCAGACCGCCATCCATCTAATTCAGCATGTAATACACAAACCATGACTTACTGTATGTGAATTGTGTTGCCATGTTGTTTCAGCATAAACTAGTCTTGATATTTATTTCTTTATTTATGAGGTATTTCGGTATCACTTTTCTCATAGGCTCAAGTAGGTTTATGGGCAGCCCAATCCTAAGCCCTGGCTGCACACAGAGGAATAGCAGTGTCAAAATGGCCACCACTGTATCCTGTGGGGCTGGGGCTGCCGCTGGAGCCTCCTCAGGTTAAGAGAACGTCTGTTCCCTTACCCTGTGTAAAACCCTGGCAGCCCCAATGGGCCCCTTCGGCTCTGTGCTCGCTATTGAACTGAGGCCCGTGTAGGACTCTGTTGTCTGGGAGGGCATTCGGATTTGGGGGCAGACTCTGCCACCGCCACCACTTGCCTGCCAGGCCCGATCTTCCCCACTGCTCACTTTCCCTCACCAAGTTCCGCCCTCTCCTGCCCCATAAAGCCTCACCACCAACCGACAGCTATACTTATCCCTGCCTGCTCCAGTGCTGGGTCTTCCTGGCGCTAAGGCACAGCGCTGACTGGTGTCCGTCTCATCCGCCTGTACCGCCAGCGAGAAAATGCGTTACCTCTGGCACTGGCGGTATGAGCCGGAACGATCAACAATAAAATTGGGCCCTTGGGTAGGCTGAACACCAACTCCATTTTTGAATGGGGTTTTTACAAGTATTATTCCATGAGAAAGTCTCACAGAACCTCAACTTCTCCAGATATTTCCCTTCATAGTGCAGTCTCACTCACTCACTCACTCACTCACTCACTCACTCACTCACTCACTCAC
>JAJKFI010000007.1:6962121-6985395 GCA_029204185.1 Lerista edwardsae | reverse complement strand
CGCAGCTACTGCAGGTATATGGTTCTGCATTTGCGTTTGCTCCTCATGCTGCAGTTAACATCAACAAGGTAAATGATCTTTCAGATTTATGAAGACATAAACTCCTCAGGTGACATTTATACCATCAGCATTTGGATGAATGATAGCACATTTTATTATGACATGCATGCAGATGAAATGGAAGGGAAACGAGACATGTCCTCCCTGAACTGTCCAGGAGCAGCCATGGCTTTTATACTTCTTAAGACGATGAATGGTATTCGGTGTGTGCTGGTTTCTCAAAGAGAGATGCCAGTAAAATGGGAGAAGGAGATTTCACTAGGAGTTATCTGATGAAGCCATTACTCCTGCTCTGGGTGAATCCCCATGCAGGTATCAATTTGTGTAAATGTATGTAGGGCACAATCAGTGTTGTCACCCTACCGGTTCGCTGGGCGGAGTTCCGTCCGTTGCGGGGAGGGCTTCCGCGTTGTTCGGCAGCGTGATCGCTGCCTCCGGTTGCGTTATGGCGAAAGCACGCCCGCTACAGCAGGCGGGCTTCCGCCATTACGCAATGGAATGCAGCGATCACGCTGCCAATCAACACGGAAGCCCTCCCCGCAACGGACGGAACTCCGCCCAGCGAACCGGTAGGGTGACAACCTTGGGCACAATGCATAAGCAGTATATCTAACATTGGAATAGGCAGACATTACCAGCTTGTAAATAGCAGTTAGTAAAGTGGCCCATTCTCCCAACTCAAGTGTTCATTGTGAGAGGTGCACAAACAATGCTGATCCATACCCTAAGCCCATTGATAAGCTATTGTTTGGCCCCTCCCAGGAGCACAAGATCACGTTCCCTGTGGAAGGGTTTTCTGCCAGCTGAGAGCAGGGGCGGAGCTTAAAAGTTACGCCCCCCCCCTTTGAGCACTCTGAGCACAATCCTAATCTGGATTTAGTCGGCACAGTTAGGCCAGCAATGTTTGGCTGGCACAAGGGATACCTTGTTCGGACCACTCTCGGAGTCAGAGAGCCAGCACACAGATGTGTGCCATCGTTCCTGACTCAGAGAGTGGTCCACATGCGCTTTATGGTGGCCCTTGTGCTGGTCAAACTTGCTGGCCTAACTGTGCCGGCCTAACTCCAGGTTAAGATTGTGCCCTTTGCGTTATCCTGGTCACTTGTTGGAGCCAGGTAGGAATTTTTCTGTTCACCTGTTTGGCGTTGATGGGTAGTTTTGGATTAGTTAGATTAGTTTGGATAGTTTTGGGTTAGTTTGGTGGATTCGATTTATCTCTTTAGAAGTATTCTTGGAATACAGCAGGCGCAGATCCAAGGAACCCCGGGAGGCTCCCCAGCTCGCCTAAGGTGAGCTGGATATGGCACAAGCCTGCTGGCCTCCCCATTCCAATGCAATTTAGGATTGCACTCTAGAACTTATACATCAGGTGCATTTCTTCTGGTTCAGGACTGTGCTTTACATTTGTATTGCTGAAAGAGTCGTGAAAGCCATGAATGCTGGCGATCCCCGGATGCCCAACGTCCAACGGTGCCCTGAAAGACATAAGTCCACTGTCAACCCTTTTGTCAACAGCTTCTTTTCCTGTTTCTGAACGGAAGTGTCTACTTGGTATTTAGAAGGTGAAGGATCAAAAAATGCCCATTTGAGCTGTTTCCTGTCCTGGACTCCTTGAAGGCTACAGGGCTGGTTTCACCCAGTGTGGATGATTTGTTGGTTTCAACTTTCCTTAACTTATTCAATATCTCTGCCTCACTAGCCCGGAAGCCATCCGTGAGAGTAGATACAAGAGGCAGCTTCAGATGGCACATTTTTACTGTTCTTTTTTTTTTCCTGGTAAAGCATTCATTTAATGCTTCAGCTCCTTTGTCATCCTCTGTGACTTCATTTCCCATTCATTCCTGTAGTGCTGCCACTTCCTCTCTCGCTCATTCCACAAGGAGCTAGTCAATCTTTTAAACATTTCTATCCATCATTCAAACTTTCCTTCCATCTTTGCCACTGCAGTTCCTCTGCATTGTTCTGGCATTCCCCTTATTAAACATGCCCCTCCTGATTAGGAATGTTTTTTGGCAGAAACACAGATGCCAGAACTTCTCTGCATATAGAAACAAGGTAGACAAGGACAAGGCTCAGTTGATTCTTATGTTAACATAGAGCACAATCCTAAACCGAGTTCGGCCGGCACAGTTAGGCCAGCAAAGTTTGGCCGGCACAAGGGCCCCCGTAAAGCATGTTTGGCCAGGAGTCAGGGAGGATGGCGCAGGTCTGTGTGCCGGCCTCTCTGATTCCGAGAGTGGTCCAAACATACTTTACAGTGTCCATGGTGCCGGCCAAACTTTGCTGGCCTAACTGTGCCGGCCGAACTCCGGGTTAGGATTGCACCCACAGATCACAGAATAAATGAGAAGAGTAGCATTAATTTTTCCCTATACCTGTTGCAGATGCTTTCCTGAATGGGCAATTCATGTGCATTGGTGAGGTGGGCTGAGTTTTGAAGCTAGTCCTATGCAAGGTGTGCGTGCTCATGTATGTGTCTGCATGCGTGCGTGTGAGAGAAAAAAGAGAGATACTAGATTTGTAGCAGAATTGGGTCCTCTCTGTGTTTGCTTTTAAATAGCAGATGCATCGGGTCCTGATCCAGATTAGAACCATAGTGAAAAGGAGGGTTAATGTCTCCCCTGCAATCCCAATTCAGAGTAGGGACCTCAATAGCTGCTAGTTGTTCCCAAAGAAAAACTTGTTAGCATCCATGGTGGGGATGGGGACTGGCCCAGATACATATGGGCAGGTAGGGATAAGTGTAAAGGTCTCCCATTCCTCAACAGAGTACTCCACTCCCAATATAAGATTGTATATACACTAAAGACACCTAAAGGATAGATGTATTATATGGTTTGTCCCAAGAAATAGGAGTTAAAATGGTTGCTTGGCAGTGCCTCGGCTGTTGCGGCTGTTCCTCATCTTAGGCCTAGGCCTGGTCCTGGGCCTTGTTCCCACCTCAGTGGGGGCCCCCTCTACCCTCATATCTTTTTCATGCTGCTGCTCCTGTTTGAAAAGGCAGAAGGAAGAGCAGACATGCAGAGATTTCTGTGTGCAGAGATCTTCCAGAAGCTGCTGTAGACTGCTACCACTCTCTCCCTCTGTCTTTTTTTCAAATGGCAGGATGAGCAGGAAGAGGAGGCAATAGAAGTATGCACTGCCTATGGGATGGAGAAGGAGTGGAGGGTGAAAGTGAAGGGAGTCAATGTTGGGATATTGAAGGAAGTCCCTGGAAATTTACAGGCCTGAATGGGGAAAGGCCTAACACTAGGGCGACTCAGGGGGTAAAGTGCTGAGTCATTCAGGCCTAGCAGACCTGCAGTAAAGTGCTGAGTCATTCTGACTCAGCTTCAGCCTGGGGATAAGATCATCTGATCTTTGATTGGATGCTGGGGACTATTTAATCAAGACCAGAAACACCTGTGGTTAGTTGCTGGAGATGTAAGTGTTGCTGTTGGAGGAGCTTTGCTGTACCTGTTACCTGTTTGCTGTTCTTTGCAGCAAGAAGCTGTCTTCTGAGAAAATAGAAGTTCTTGCTACCCTAATCTCTGTTGTCTAAGTGATTCCTTGCCAGAGCTCTGCGACCTTGAAGCCTTTCCAAGCCTCACAGCTGTAAGCTGCTTCTACGCTATCATCAGTCAAGGTGGTGGGCAGGGTGGAGACCTTTCTGCAGTGGAGCAAAGTTATGGTGGCCCTTGGAATTTGGAGTCTTCCCAAGAGCCACTGTAAAGCCGAGCCCCGCATCTCTGAGGGATAATGGAAGCAGGGCCAGCCTTAAGCCAGCGTGACCAATGTCATCACATTGGGCCTTGTGCTTTGGAGGGGGGCACACCAGCGCAGTGAGCATATCGTCTGTTGCTGCAATCAGGATCTCTTTGAGTTGGGCAGAAGATTTAGTCGAGAGGGTTAATGCCTCTGCTTGCCTGAAGATAACAGCTGAAAGATCTGAAGGTCGCCAGTTCAGGACTACCGGAAGTCTCTGTGAGCGGCAGACCTTGTAAATTGTGACTGATTAACAGCTGAGCTGTCTCCGGCTGCCTTGTGAGAGGGGGAGTTGTGCCGAAATTCAGCCGCTTCTCTGGTGGGAGCAGGGAAGCCGATTATCAGCCAGCAAGAAGACAAACGGGCGGCCAGAAAGAAGGACTAAATCCAGAAAGATCCATCTGTATGTGTGTAGTTCTTGGAAGATAGAACGTTTCTGTATAAATTGTAAAAACCTTCGGGTTTGTGAATAAAAGTTGCCTATGTAAACTGCCTTGAGTTATAGTCATTAGAGAAATCTGGTGACCTAAGAAAGGCGGTATATAAATACAATTATATAAAAATACAATTGTTGTTGTTGTTGCTGCTGCTGCTGCTGCTGTTGTTGTATGTCAGTGGGGCAAGCAAAGCAGCTTTACGTTGGGCCCTCCCACCTGCCCCTGCCTCTGAATGGCTCAAAATGGGCCGCCTGGAAGCAGTTGGCGGTGATGCCATACTGTCACCACCGTTTCCAGGTGGCGTACTTTGCGCATGGCACAACAATCGTTCCTCTTGGTGAGTGGGGGGCATTCAGGGAGAATGGGGTGCACTGCGGGAATGCCCCACACTGGGCCCCTAGAACCAGCCTTGAATGAAAAGGCAAGAAAAATGCTTTTTTATCCCAACAGGGCAGGACTAGGTTCTGGTGTGAGGAGGGGAGCCTTCTTCATCCAAATGTGAGGCAACTCCTGATTCCCCAGCTGGCCCATTACCACTCAGACTGGCATGTAAATGATGAAGGCTCATAGTGTTGTAGGGGGAGAGAACTCTTGGGACGTGGCTGTTCATTCCTCCTTGAGAAGGAACCTTTCTGATCTCCAGGCTTTCTTCGCCAAGCGCCAGTTCAGAGAGCCGACACCTAATAATTGCAAGTGAGACGTTTGCTGGACTTCTCGGTTCATTCCCAATAACTATCTTGACTTCAGGTCCCTTCATTTCCTAATCAAAAAGATACAATAATGTTTAATTTCTTTCAAAGGTTAGATATGAGATTGAAGCTCATTTTTACGATCACCCTGACATCACTTGACTCCAGCCTATAAGGAGCTCTGTGCAGTGCCCTTGAAACTATTATGTCTTTATTTCATATGCATTTTGTATTCAGAATTTATTTTAGACACCTAAGGTCCCAGGCAATTGCCCACTATGTCTCCTGTGTCCTCTTATTTTTTTAAATAAAAAATAAAAAACACTAAGATTCATTTGAACCACAGGGACTTCGTTGGAAATCAGGGAAATCAGAACATGAAAATGCAACTATCATGTAAAAAAAATGAGGTTTGCTAAAACTGGGGGCACGCTGCTGGGAGGGGAGAATGTGGTTCCCCCCCATTTTTCACATTTTGTAAAAGCCCAGGCGTGCTGGTACTTCCTGTTGTGACATTATCCTGTTGTGATGTCACTTCCAGGGTATCATTTTGCCCTCAGCACCAGGCTACACTTTCATTAGCTACACCACTATATGCAAGAGATGGATAAAGTGGACAGAGAGCCACAGGGCCGGCCTTAAGCCAATGTGACCAATGTCGTCACATTGGGTCCCGCACTTCAGGGGGCCCTGCACCAATGGGGCAAGCATATTGCCTGCTGCTGCAGCTGGGATCTTTACAGGCTGTAAGTCAGTGGGGCGAGCAGAGCAGCTTTACCTTGGGCCCTCCCACCTGCCCCTTCCTCTGAACAGCCCAAAATGGACCAACTAGAAGCAGATGGTGATGATATCACATCATCACCAACTATTTCCATGTGCCATGCACAAACAGTGCTCTCCTTGGTGAGGGGGCCCCCGCAGGAATGCCCTGCATTGGGCCTCACTGCTGCTAGAGCTGGCCCTGGAGAGCCATTCTTTTTCCTCTTGCACAACACCAGAACCAGGGGACATCCACTAAAATTGAGTGGTGGAAGAGTTAGAATAGACAAAAAGAAGTATTTCGTTCAGTTAGTAGTGAATCTGTGGAACTACTTGCCACAGGATGTTGGGATGGCACCTGGCCTACATGGTCCAGGTGTGTCATTACAAAGACACTATAAGTCTCCAGTGCGTGTTCATCCAAAGAAAATTAAAAATGTAGTGCTGCCCTTGGACCCCCTCAGTGCTTGGAATATTATGGATGTATATTATGCATTTCTCTTTGCATATTTGTTTGAAAATGAATCGATGTGCAAATGTGTAATACTTGGAGGGAAGCATAGCAGTTTGTCAGTTTTTGGAACTGTGATTGACTAGCAAGATCAGACTTCGTCTTCCAGGCTTAGGAAGCTGCTTAGAAAGGAAGAAAGGTTTTAGCGGGGGGTGGGGCGGGGAGGAGAAGCAACTAGCCAGTCCTGACTACTGCCCAAGGGGAAGGGAGGTCAAGGTATCATAGTGGAGCCCCGACAGCACACTGACATACTTCACTGCCATCTTCAATCTCCTAATAACAGGCTTAAAGGAAACAGAAAAATGGCACAACATTAATCCCATCTTGTGGCAATGATGGTAATGAGGATGGGAACTGAGATTTAACCCATTCTTGTTACATGCTTAGAGCTGTAATCTCATAAGCCTCTTTGCATGGTAGAACCTTCTGAAGCTGGAAATAGCAATTCGTGATGACGTCACCTAAACCATTTAAGAACATGAGCCGTGTGCTGCATGTATTTATCAGCTGCAAGGGTGCAGAGAAGCTGAGACGGGTTCCGATTAGTCCACCCTGCACTATACAAATTGGATGTGACAGTATTTTGCTTCAGTAGAAGCAATGTCCTGTGCATGGAGTGCACATGGGGCATTTCCACACAGGGCAGGTTTGAACAGCTATGATAATAGTTTTTTTTCTTTCTAACGGGTGATGCACTCTTCCTAAAGTTGGGGTCCATTTCCAGTCCCAGTGTGGGTGCAGCAGCCATCAGTACAGCACTGATGCGGGGTCTTGGATGGCACCCTTGCACTAGCGCTGCATCACGGGGCCAATGCAAGTGGCTTGCGTCAGCCCTAGGCAGAGGCAGATCTAAGGGAGGGCAAAGCTCTAAGTGTTGCAAGAAGCCTCACCTTGCAGTGGAAATCACTCCTCTCCTGCACCGTTTTAGCCAATCCTCACAGGGAAAAGCAACATCTTGGCGTTGCTTACTGGCTACAGCAGCAAAGGAGAGGAGGGATTTACATGACAGGGTAAGGCTTCTTGCAACACTTAGAGCTTTGCCCTCCCTGTAGATCTGCCTCTGGCCCTAGGGCGCACCTTGGATTGTCTCCTCAGGGAAAGGATGCTAGACTCCTTACAAACCTGAACATTATGGACAGTGATCCATCGTGTTGTAAACCCGTGGTTTGCTCATTTCTTCTGCATCTTCAGTGGAAGGGGCCTACACACCCTAATTCAGGCTACAGGTTGCATTCATTTATCCGGACTGTTTGGGAAGGTGGATTTCAGACTTGTCTGGATTTCGGAAAAATTGCACAAATATAATGAAAAATGCTTTGCGCTGCTTGCTCTTTTCACTGTGACCCATACGGGTGCCTGCTGTTCCCTTTGACATTTCCCAACCATGTCTGTACAGGCACGTGTCACACGGAGAATAGAACTTACAGCCTGTATCTTCAGTGTATTGTAGGAACAAGCACAAGACCTTCTAGTGTTCACAATGAGCCAGACAATGAGCAGCCCAGGAACAGAGAGAAGGAGCACCACTCCCTACACTGTTTCCCAGCCCCCATGGGCCACTCCACCCTGGCCCACACCATGCCAGGCTCCTTTTTGGAGCTGTATGGTGGCAGGGGAGGGAGGGAAGGCCAAACACTGCTCATCTCTCCAAGAGGTGAGCCACCTTGTCGCCACCCTCCTCCCGCTCCATCAGTGCTGGGCCTGTGGCATTTGCTTCCTCCCGCAAAATGGTAGGACCACAACTGCACACTACAGAAACTTAAAAAAACATCTTAGACAAAAATGTCTGGATTTTGGAATAGTCCGGATTTCAGATACCCCGGTAAGAACATAAGAAGAGCCCTGCTGGATCAGGCCAAAGGCCCATCTAGTCCAGCTTCCTGCATTTCACAGTGGCCCACCAGGTACCTCAGGGAGCACATGAGGCAACAAGATGCCTGCATCCTCTGGCTACTGCTTTGTATCTTGTATCCCTTGTATCTGGCATTCTGAAGTAGCCTATTACAAGACATATTTCCTTATGTTATTTCCTGGGTAAAAACGTATTTCCTATTATCTGTTCTGACTCTCCCAACACTCAATTTAGTGGATGTCCCCTGGTTCTGGTGATGTGAGAGAGGGAAAAGAACATCCCTCTATCCACTCTATCCATCCCATGCATAATTTTGTATGTTTCAATCATGTGTCCCCCCCCAGGCACCTTTTTTCTAGACTGAAGAGCCCCAAACATTGCAGTCTTTCTTCATAAGAGAGGTGCCCCAGCCCTGCAATTATTTTGATCATTCTCTTCTGTACCTTTTCCAGCTCCACTATGTCCTTTTTGAGATGTGGCGACCAGACCTGTATGCAATACTCCAGATGTGGCCTTATCACATCTAGATATAGGATAATATACCTGTACTGAAAGTTCGAAGCTGACTATGAAACCTAGCTGTCTGTTAAGCCATTGAGTGATTGTACATCTTGTTTTCTTTACTGACTCCTTTTTTTTCCAGGACTTCTACTCCCTTCAGTGTTCCCTTGGGTAAGGCACCTGCACAAAGGAAAGTCAGTATAATTAGTTACAAAGTGTACTTTCATGGTGTGTGTTGCTAATCTGGCATTTGATGCATCCATTTGCATTGTTCATGGCTCTGTGTGTGTGTGTGTGTGTGTGTGTGTCCATCCGTCCGTCCGTCCGTCCCTCCCCCCTCCCCCCCTCCCTCCCTCCCCATCATAAAGCACTTAGCTAAATTATCTTCTCTCACACACACACATCCATGCACACAAACTTTGTCAAGTTTAATTTATAGGTTAGGCAATGAAGGGCAAAGAAATAGCTTTGAAATAAAAAAAGACTGATAATAGTGATTTTTTTTTAAATGAAAAAGTAAGAACGCTGCTCCAAGCACAGAAGACCAGCTGTCAGTTGAATGTATAATTAGAAGGATTTTTCAACCGCAGTGAACAACAACAAAAGAAAATCATGATGAAGATATTCAAAGAACATTTTGCTTTGCTATCAGGTGCTTCAAATATTCAAGCTTGTCCAAGGGGATTAAAATGATGCTGTGTGCTTAGAGTCTGAATTGGTGATGATTAATTTTTTTTTCTCCTTCTAGACATGAGATAACTGTCATACTGATTCTTTGGCCATGCTTATATTGATGGCTTTTAATATGCATTTAGTACAGCTCTCACTTGTCTTACCCACACCTCAGACCGCTAGAAATCAATGTACCTGCTCTGTTTTGGCATGAAAAGCTGTCCTGGTGGTTCCAAGAAGGATTAAAATATTCAGCAAAATGTATGCAAACAGAAATTGGTGTTCCAGAACATGATGATCATGGGCAGGATTTGCCTGCTGACTTCCAAAACATTAGAGTTTAATTGCCATGTTTTGTGATCTTTCACACTAGAGCCACAATCCTAACCTTGAGTTAGGCCAACACAGTTAGGCCAACAAAGTTTGGCCGGCACAAGGAACACCGAAAAGTATGTTTGGACCACTTTTGGAGTCAGAGGCCAGCACACACATATGCGCCTCCATCCCCTGACTCTGAGAGTGGTCCAAATGTGCTTTATGGTGTCCCTCGTGCTGGCCAAACTTTGCTGGCCTAACTGTGCTGGCCTAACTCAAGGTTAGGATTGTGCTGTAGGAGTGTCACTGGGACTGCACTCCTCTCTCTACTCTACACAAGAAACCTAAGGGCGCTAAACCTTGCTAGATAATCTAGTCCACCATCCTGTTACCTTCAGCAGCAAGCGAGATGCTTTCAGGACGATCACAAGGAGGCTGCGAAGCACTAGTCCTCTGCCATTGTTGCCCCCAAGCAACTGGGATTCAATAGCACCTGCCCCAGAACGTAGTGGTTCCATATAGACATCATCACTAATCACCACTGGTATGATCTCTTCTGCATGAATTTCTCTAACACCTATTCCATGCTATCTAAGCTAGTGGCCATCACCACGTCTTGTAGCAGCAAATTCCACAAATTCTGTTCCGTGCAACAAAGTGGTTTCCTGCCAGCCCTGAATCTACTAACAATCAGTGTCACTGGATGATTCTGAGTTCTAGCATCATGAAAGAGGCAAAAAAGAGTTACAGGTGTGCCCTGGTATTTGCTAATTCAGTATGCACTGTTTCCATTATCCACAGAGACCATGGATACTGGGACTCCTATTAAAAAGATTTTAAAAAGGTAAAGGTTTCCCGACGACCAAATAGTCTAGTCATGCCCGACTGTAGGGGGCGGTGCTCATCTCCATTTCTAAGCTGAAGAGCCGGCATTTGCCCAAGGACAAGCTTCCGTGGTCATGTGGCCAGCATGACCATACGCCAAGGCACACGGAACGCTGTTACCATCCCACCGAGGTGGTACCTATTTACTGTATCTACTTGCATTTTTACATGCTTTCAAACTGCTAGGTTGGCAGGAGCTGGGACAAGCAACAGAAGCTCACTCCGCCGCGTAGTCTTGAACTGCCAAACTTCCGGTCAGCAAGTTCAGCAACCCGTAGCACCACCATGTCCCCGCATCTACTACATAGCAGATGGTTAAAAATAAGCCATCTCTCCCCTTGTTCAATCTCATCATCTTTCATCTTGAAGTAGCCCACATCTAATGGAGAACTGCCTGCATCAAGAACATTACAGGACTATATGATAGCTTCTTCAAGAATCAAACTGAAAAAAGAAAGTTCATCAATGCCCAAGTAAGCCCCTGACAGTGCTCAAATTATGAAAAACGTGGAGCGGGTTAATGAAATCAAAGACCCTCCCCTGTTGAGAACCTGCTCTCCCATTTTAGCCAGAATATAGTGTTTCTGTAGCCTATCAAAATACAGACACACACACACACACACACACACATACTAACTTTGTAAGAGTGTATATTTATATTTGCATATGTATATGTAATGTTGTAGCTTTGTATATATAATCGTACCAATAAACATGCTTCTCTTTGTGGGTGGATGCAACCAGCACAAGCCAAATCACAGCTGCAGCCAGGGTGACCCCTGCTGTCGCAACCATCTTGAGACGGCCTCTCAGACACACACACCCTGCAACCTGGCACCTGGGCCCATCACCACCCCAGCCACTTTCTTCATACACCATTGTTTCTTGGACATACACCAACCATTTTGATGGTGTATGTCCAAGGAGAGCCATGGGGCAGGGTGAGCAGAAAATGGGGGATAAGTTGAGCATGCACAACTGCCATTGGATCCACCACAACACACCTTCTAGTTCCTCCCCTGAACAGAGACATAACAAGGGTGGAGCCTGAGGGGCACCTGCCCAGGGTGCTACACCAAGGGGGGGCGCAATTTTTAAAATGTTAAAAAATAAAGAAAAAAGCCCCAGATAGCTTCCCCTACTGATGCGTAGCAAAAGTGCTGAATTTGGAGTGCTCTCCAGGCAGTTTTCTGAGGTCTCTGCTGCCTCTTCTGGGTTGCAAGGAGGCTCTTTCCTTTGCCCAGGAGCACCGCATATACTGCCTTGCCCCAGGCATTTTTTTGTCTAGTTACGCCTCTTCCCCCAAGACATTACCCTGCCCATAGCCTGCCCCTGTTGCCAACTTAATGAAATCTCTGGAGCCTCTTGGAGCCACTACCATGCACAATGTGCCTCTTGCTGTGCCTGACAGCCACACAGCTTTTGCACTGCCGCAAAGGATCTTGCACTGCCAGGATGGTCGTTCTGCCAGAGCAAGACCCCAATTGGGGCTTTAGTGCTTCCCACTTCTGTTCAATCTACCCAAAGGATATCTCTGGGGAGAAAAATGGATTTCGTTCTGAATTTTTCAAAGTACAATGTATAAACAATTGTTGAACTAAGTGCCAAAACTTTAGGGATTTAATGATCTGCTGTATAATCAGCTAGCTGTGGTTATAATTTCATATCGCTCTCTTCACACAGCCAAATGTAAGGGATTTAGCTTTGGGCAAAGGAAAGCCATTAAACCTTTTAGTTCACAGCAACATTAAAATTATGCTTAAATCGGGTTGATATTCTGTGCTCTTGGAAGTGTGATTGCTTTCTTAAAACAACACAGTTCCAACACAAAGTGTTTGCAGTTAATACACACGTACCGTGCTGGAGAATTTTTGTGTATAGATTTTCATTAAAAATACTGGCTTAAAATAATGCAGTACCACACCACCCCCATTGCCTCTGGACCTCCACTTATAGCCCTATCCTATCCCCTGTCCCTGCCACTGGAACAACGGCAGAGAGCAGTCTACGCACTTTGCAAATGGCCTTCTGGCAGCATGAGAGCCACAGGCTGTGCCAGCCTGCAGACATTGAGGCTGGAGCAGCCCAGCAATCAGGACGGACTGCCAAAGGCCCACTGACAATCGTAAGACAACAGGGAAGGCAGAGCTGGGAGAGGAGGAGAGGGTATAAGGCAGGGAGAGGGCAGATCGGGTTTGGGAAGGGGGTTCAGCAGCAGCAGCATCCACTGAATCCAAATTCGAGTCCTGGACTTGGTCCCCCATCCCAGGTCCATGCAGACCTCCACCAGAGAGTTTTCCGACACAGGTCCGAGTGGCAGTCAGTGGCAGATCTGCCCTGCAGAGTAGTAGAGCACCAGCCGGAAAGGTGCAAGCAGCTGCTCTCCAATTGCTTCCCCTCTAGGGAAGCAATTGGCACACACATGCCCCCTCAGCCAAGGCTGGGGAGAAATTGCCTGTCGCCCTACAGAAGCCTGTGCATTCCCCTCCCTTCCGAGTCAGAGAGTGAGAGGAAGGTGCTGGCTCTCCAGGTACCTGCAGAGGCGGCTGGAGCAAAATCGCTCCATTGGCCCCTGCAGGAGCCCACCCGTTTCTCTCACTTCTGAGTTAGAAAGCAAGGAGAACTTGCTGTTTTTTGGCGGGGGGGGGCACTGGAGCAAAATTGCTCCAATTGCCCTACAGGAGCCTGGATACTCCCTCTTTGTGATGTCATGATGTCACAACATGTGACATCATGATGTCATAAGGCATCCCTGGGGCGCTGAAAAGCCCTGGACTGGTACGCATCTGCCCTCTGTGCCATGGAGACATATCCCCTTTGTACTGTTTCCTGGGAATAAGCCCCACTGAACACAATTGGACTTACTTCTGAGAAGGCACGTAGAGGGTTTCTCTGTAAACCAATGTGAATGGACCTACCTATGATAGGCTCAGCCAATCACAGTTCTTCTCTTCGTGGTTCACAGGTACTTCACATTCCATCCCCTACTGATTTCAACCCTCTGTCTAATAATTGTGGTTAATGGGCAAGGGCCTTATGTTAGAAGGGCAGCTATTGATTAACTGCCAACTGGGTCGGAGACTTGAACAAGAAACATAATTCTTTTTCTGCCTCACCTGCTTCTACTGCACTGATCTCTAATCCTTTGACACCTAACAGTTCCTTCATTGCCATTAGTTTTGCTCAAGATGCACAACTGAAAGTGCAATCTTAACTTGGAGTTAGGCTGGCACAGTTAGGCCACCAAAGTTTGGCTGGCACGAAGGCCACTGCAAAGCACATTTGGACCACTCTTGGAGTCAGGGAGGATGGTACACATCTGTGTACTAGCCTCTCTGACTCTGAGAGTAGTCCAAAAATACTTTATGGATAACAGTAACCCTTGTGCTGGCCAAACTTTGCTGACTCCAGGTTAGGACTGTGCCCTGAGTCAACTGGAGAAAATGGGAAAAGTTGCACAGTAGCCCAGTACTGCACACGCCAGCAAGCCGATCAGCGGTTTCAGCAGAAAAATGCTACCTCCTTTACTTCACTATGGTGAAAAATTACATGCAAACAAAAAATTGATAGGGCAGAAATATTTACACTGATTAGGAGCTCTTCACATGCCTCAATAGGTCTTGTATTGGAGAGATTCAGATCTTAAGCCAAGCCATGGAAATCACTTGATTACTGGAATCTTCCCCTCCAAATGAGAATCGCTGATATTTACATGTGTGTAATTTACAGATTCCAAGCTGGTGGCAGTTTCATGCACATAAACTCAGAACTCAGGAAGCGGATCCAATTTTTCTTGGATCTTGAAAATTCTATTCTCTTGAAAATTCTCCAAGGGTCCAATTTTCAATAGCAAAATGAGCACATGAGTATGGAGCATTCTCCCGGCGATCCCCTCCCATGGTTTTCTCTTCCATCGCCTCTCCTTCAAGCACTTTTCTTCCACCAAAGCTCTAATACAGGAAGTCAACCTGGAAAATGAGAGGAAAATGCTTGGGAAGGGATGCATGGGGCATCCATTTTGGATTTAAAATGAGGCAGTTCAGTGCAGAAAGACATGGAACTGATCAAAAAAGACTGCATTTGCATTGCTTGCAGTCGGACTAAAAGCAAGTCCTGTATGTAGAATTGGGCAATACAGATGCAGATGTGAGCAAGGGGAGGGGAAATCAAGCCCACATGGGGGTGGGGCCAGGCAGTGGCTTCTAACACTGGATCCAGCACCCTGCCTCAGGCTGGGCAGCCCAACACAAGGCTGCTTGATTTCCTGCCAGCCAAGGGCGGACCTAGTCAAAATGGTGCCCGGGGCACCCAATAGAAGTGCACCCCCATGGGAGCCCAGGTCTACCCAGGGGGACCAGCCACAGGTAGACCTGGGCTCCGCTCGAGCGAGCCCAGGTCTATCCATTAGAAACGACCACGGGTAGATCTGGGTTCCCCTCAAGGGAGCCCAGGTCTACCCATTAGAAACGACCGTGGGTAGATCTGGGCTCCTCTCGAAGGAGCCAAGGTATACCCATTAGAAATGATCGTGGGTAGATCTGGGCTCCCCTCAAGGGAGCCCAGGTGTACCCATTAGAAACGGCCACAGGTAGACCTGGGCTCCCTTCAAGGGAGCCCAGGTCTACTTGCGGCTGGTCCCAATGGGTAGACCTGGGCTCCAGAGCCCAGGTCTACCCGCACAATGTTGTGGGGGCCACTGGCGCCCCCCTAGATGGCCCCAAGATGGCGCCCAGGGCTCTTGCCCCCCCTGCCCCCCTAGATCCACCACTGCTGCCAGCAAAATACCTGGCGGAGACATGAGGAGTCCTATGGCATGGGGTGGAGATTTCCCTAGGGGGAAAGGGACAAATGTCCCCTCCCCCCAAGGAGGCCCCAGCAGTTGCCCCAGATCTGCTCCCGCTGTCCCCGTGGGGCCTGGATAGTTTAGGATTGGGCTGCCCAGAGTCTTTCACCCAGAAGCATAGCTGAGGAAGGTGTGGTAAGTACGGCAGGCTCTGTAGCACTCACCCTCACCATCTAAGCTATTCGGGGCTGCAATGACAATGCACTGAGCCCACGAAGGAAGAAACCCATTTCTGAGAATTTGCCAGAATGATTCAATTTTGATGGCAAAAAAAATAGCCAGGGACTCAAATTGTACCCATCATTCTAGAATCGGACTGGGTGACCAGCCCAAAAGACATGGCTTGTGGCTTCATAACTCCTACTTAGAAGAATAGGATCTATTTGCTTCTTTTTAAAAAAAAAAAATCCTAGATGTTTTCCCTTGAAAATAATCATCTGAACATGATATAAAATTGGATGAAAATGTCATTGGCAAAAATGTTACATTACAAATGATAGAAGGGGAACGACGCAAAGATCAAACACATCAATGGAATTTAGAAAGCAAATCATGCTCAATCCATCCTGTCTAATGTACGGAGATTCGGAGAGTAAAGACTCTTGCAGTTCATAATCCAATTACAGCAGAACAGAAAATCTGTAAAGAAGAAATATTATGGCGAACGAGAAACTTGAATTCAAAAAATACAATGAGCAATTGCTTGGTTAAATTTTTTTTTTAAAGGCACAAAGCCATCAGTTATTATTTCAAAACTATTCAGTAACCCTTCCCATGGGGGTAGCATTCATTATTAAATAAAAGATATTATTTATTCAATAATTGAATAATTATGGCATTATTGAAAAAGAAAGAAGGGCTCAATCTATGGTGAATTAAACACTTTGAAATGCTATTGATTTTAATGGAAGAGAATTGCATATCCTTAAGTTCTCCCAATAAAATTAATAGCCGTTGAAAGTGCTTAGCTCTGGATGGTTTGAACCCCGAGTTATTTCCTGTATATACACAATCGTCTAACAATGGAGAGCAACCGTGGTAATGTAGCCAAAGGAAGCTACATTGGCTTTGGTGTGATAAACTCAGGTTTTCCTTATGGTGCAGAAAATGGCCTGAAGTCACATGACATGCTGAGTCTTCCTGCTGAAGTTAAGCAGATCCGGGCCTGGAAACATCCTGAGCATTTTTGAGAATTGTGATATAGGTCTGAAATAAATTTGCTTTTAAAGAAATCCTCTAGTTCAGTCCAACTTGGACTTCGAAGACTTTGTAAGTGCTTGTGGGGGCAGGGCGGGGTTCTTTTTTGAGGGGGGGGCAGCAGTTCCGCAGCAATTACGGCACTGCAAGCATTTTAGGGGCATTTTTTCTACCTGGGGGTCAACTCAAGGGGGTGTCCCAAAGGTTTGGGGAGGCCTGCTCTGACTTTACAACAAAGCTATTTTTAGCATCAGGGAGGCCTGTGGAAGTGGCAGTGGGCCTCCCCAACTCTTTGGGACACCACCTCCGCACCCCCAGGTAGGGAAAATGCCCCCCATAATTCCTGCAGCGTCGCGACTGCTGCGGTGCTGCCAGGCAGTAATTTCTTGGGCCATTCCCCTCAAGGGGAAATGGCCTGTTTTTGGGCTCAGTGGTGGGCCATGACCCACCATGTGATGAGAACTGCTCTAATTTTCATGGTAATGTTCTCCATCTACCTCTGGGTGAGCCAATGTTTTTCAAATATTCTTGGAATAATTTAATATTCAGTAGCAGCAGCATTTGAGATTCAAAACTTTTATAAAAGCAGTCAATATTTGACAGTGTGTGATAGCTGGTACACAGTAGCTGTCAGTATTTGAGAGTATCTGCATATAGTCATCAACACTGAACAACCACTGACACATAACAGTCAGCCTTTGACAGTATTGGAAAGCTGACATAAGGTAACATGCAGTTGCGGATCCAGGGGGGGTGCAGAGATGGCAAGCCGCATGGGCGCTGGGCGGCGGAGGGGTGCCATTGCGCGGAGTCCGGGCGCTTTTTGGCCCACCCACCCTCCCATGCGCCTGGAATGCTCCAAAATGGAGCTCTTCCAGGTGCAGGGAGGCATGGCGGGGAGACGCACGGGGGCGGGGCAACGTGCCAGGGGCGCGGTTTCGTCGCCTTACCATGGGGCGTGCTTCCGGCCCGGACCGCCTCTGGGCCTGATCCAGCAAAGCCCTGCTTGAGGTTCCCTTTTATATCAAGATAACGTTCCCTTTCATTAGTGAATTCAACATTCCCCCCCCTTATGGTTAAATTAACACTGTAATTAAAAAATGTTATTGTGGGTGTTAATAATTGGTTAGTGGCGATTATGAAATTGGAAATCCCATTGGAACACATGGAATCATTGCCAAGAAATCTGCTGATTTAAAATATTGTGTTGTGCTTGCCTGCATTGATCTGTTGACCACGATCAATGAATGAACCCTGTGATTAACTGATTTAAACAAGAGTTTATTTGTGGATAAGGGATTAATTTATCTCTGCGTTAATTAAAATGTGTTTTTTGGGTTGGGGGGGGTTTGAATGCTAGAAGAGGATGGATTAAATAATCCTGTTACTGATTGCTTCTACTGTAGATGCTACCATTTTTTGGCATAGAGGACGACCCCATGTGCAGGCCGGCCCATGGAGGGGGTAGATTGAGTATCTGGCTGTTAGTCTGAGTCCCAACCCCTATCTCCAGGCTGGTCCAGGCTGCTCGGATTCATGCCAGCAATTTCACTGGCACAGTCTGAGCAGCCTCATAGGGCTGGCTGGAGCTTACCCAGGGGTAAGGGGAAAATCCCCTTGCCCCAAGATGAGCTCCAGCAGCCACCAAGCCTGCATAGCCAGTCGGACTGCCTGCTCCCATATAGGTTAGGATGGGGCTTTAAGACTCTTGTTTTCATGAACCAAGATTTATCTCTGCACAAGGCAGTCCCAAGATGCTAACAGAATTCATGCCTATGTTTTATGCATTGATTCACAACCGAATTCATGCATACATTTTAAATTTCAGTATCAGGTGAACACATAAAAGAGCCTTTAATTGGCCAATTCACACTTGATGTTTTACAGCGCACACGGCTATCTGTATGCATGTACACATTTTTTGGTGAGTCACGTTCATGTGTGTTTGTAAAAGTCATATAAGAGCCCTCAACAATGTAAATAAAAATACAGAACAAAACAAGTGCTCTCTGCATGGAGTTGTGGTCTGTCCCTCTTATTCTACCCTTGCCATAAATTTCGGAATCTGATCGGTGTGTTCCTAGAGTAGGGAAAATAAGGGTTGCAGAAGCCTGCACTCCTGTGTAACTTGCCCAGAGCAATTTCCTGCTCGGAGAATCAGTTCAGAGGCTTTGCTCTCTTAGCAGCAAATAGCTCTGGAGGCAAGAGGAAAGGGCCATGTCACATAGGCGTTCTGGCTCCTGCAACACTTAGAGCGCAATCCTAACCTGGAGTTAGGCCAACAGAGGCCAGCAAAGTTTGGCTGGCACTAGGGCCACCATAAAGCACATCTGGACCATTCTCGGAGTCAGGGAGGATGGCTCACATCTGTGAACTGGCTTCTCTGACTCCGAGAGTGGTCCAAACATACTTGACTGTGTCCCTTGTGCTGGCCAAACTTTGCTGGCCTAACTGTGCCGGCCTAACTCCAGGTTAGGATTGCGCCCTTAGTGTTTAGGCTCCCCTAGAAGGAATGTCACTGAGAGTGCAATCCTAACGTGGAGTTAGGCCAGCAAAGTTTGGCCAACACTACAGACACCATAAAGTATGTTTGGGCCACTCTAGGAGCCAGAGAGGCCAGCACACAAACATGTGCCATCCTCCCTGACTCTGAAAGTGGTCCAAATGTGCTTTACTGTGGCCCTTATGCTGGCCAAACTTTGCTGGCCTAACTGTGCCAGCCTAACTCCAGGTTAGGATTGCGCCCTGAATCAGATAGTTTCTTCTTTAGGATTTCAAAGTCCAACCAACCCCTTAGCAGCTGCATGGATGAATGCATTATTAGCCATTCAGTTTACAAAATGCCACAGCACATGTGATGGGGAATACGAGAGCCGAAAGGATGGAGAGAGTCACTTTTCTCAGATATTTTGAAAGTCGGCCTAAAGCAAGGCAATCTTCCACACAGCCGGAAAAAGAGATTCTTGTGCACAGCAAGACTGTCAAAATAAGGAAAGGGATTCCAACTAAGATCATAAAAGAAGCTCTGGATTGCAGAGCCACAGGACGGCTGACTTCAGCTGCTGGCAGGCTGAGAGTGAAAATGAACATTACTCAGTCTGACCTGAATGGTAAAATAAGGCTGAACACTGTATTTTATGCACCTGATGCTGGTGAGGGGCTGGCTTCAGACATCCAGTGCGGGCTCACCTTTTTGAATGTTCCACTGCACAAATAAGAAAAAAGGCCCTGAAATCCCTGTATAGTGCAGAGCGCAAAATTGACGGAGAGCTGCTCTGCCCGTGTGGCACAGCGAAACAGCCATTTCAAGCAGGAAATGGCTGCAGGCCTTGCTACATGCTCATTCACAGCTTGCGTAGCTACCTTGCGGTGCATCTGCCACTGCTGCTCAGACTCCTGAACTCCTCCTGGGCAAGCTGTGCACGCAACACTCTGAACTGTTCCCATAGGTGGCGGCAGCTCACGTTCTTTGGTGGTGAGGGAAACAATAAGGGCTTGTAACGCATCTGCACCCGAGTGACATAGCTATATAAGTGCAGCAGGTAGCAGTTGGACCGGGCTACATGCTGCCGGTGGCTGGGGGAGCAACAGTCTGGCCTGGCACCATTGCCACGTGCAACTTACGTGGTGGTGGTGACCCCGGTTGCTGCAGTCTCTGGCATGAGAATGCTTTGCTTTTACCTCTGCTGTGGGGTGGGACTACTCTGGGGAGGAATCTTTCTGTGTGACTCAGGGTGCAATCCTAAACTGGAGTTAGGCTGGCACAGTTAGGCCAGCAAAGTTTGGGAGTCACAAGGGCCACCGTAAAGTATGTTTGGACCACTCTCAGAGTCAGAGAGGCCAGGACACAGATATGTGCCATCCTCCCTTACTCTAAGAGTGGTCCAAATGTGCTTTACGGTGTCCCTTGTCCCGGCCAAACGTTGCTGGCCTAACTGTGCCGGCCTAACTTCAGTTTAGGATTCTGCTTTCAGAAGGGGCTACAGAAGGGGCTACGTTGTTGGGGGGGGGGGCTACCAAATCTTCTTTGCACCAGGTAGCAAATGGTTTAGCTACGCCACTGACTTCACATGACCTTGAACAGAGTTTCAAAGAGCGCAATCCTAACCTGGAGTTAGGCTGGCACAGTTAGGCCAGCAAAGTTTGACTGGCACAAGGGACACCGGAAAGCATGTTTGGACCACTATCGGAATCAGGGAGGATGGCACATGTCTGTATGCTGGCCTCTCTGACTTCAAGAGTGGTCCAAACATACTTTATAGTGTCCCTTGTGCTGCTCAAACTTTGTTGGCCTAACTGTGCCGGCCTAACTCCAGGTTAGGACTGCACCTTGAGTCACACAGAAAGATTCCTCCCCAAAGTAGTCCCACCCCTCTAAGATACAAATGTGTATGCAGATTTCCAGCAATCCCAAGATGAGCAAGTTTCTTTCAGGTAAACCTCTCGCCTTTCAGAGTTGGCCAAAAGCAGTAAAACAGGCTGGCTGCCTAAAGTAGAGGAAAAGTAATCAGCTGCTTAACAGTCCATGGCAATACTACAGCGGTTTAGGATGGCGAGTAAATAACAAAGGGTCTGATTCATCACTACGCGACACCAATTTTATGCCAGGCCTATTCTATTGATTAGACTGAAGTTACAACTACACAGAACTGCTGCAGAGCAGGGAAATAAAAACATATGTTCTCATAAGGATCTTTAGGGCAGAAGCAATCGTTTGGAAAGAATATGAACACCCACCTTACATTTTTGTAATAATAATGCATTACAGGGTAGTTCTAGACTTCATAGAGTACTTCTAAGTGCTCGATAAGCTGGACAGCCATCCTTACAACACTCATGTAAGTGATGGCATCAGTGTTATGCTGTAGTAGAAGGCACAGGGCTTATACTGCAAGATAGTGCTTTATCTAGTCCAATGGCATTACTAGGGCTTGCATCACCTGGTGCGAAAGGTCATTGCATCCCTCCCAAGATGGACCTCCTCTCATACTGCAGTAGATCATCCAGAGTAAATTACAATATCACATGCACAACCTAAATGCAGTTGCATCACTTGGGTTGGTAGAACCCCCACTAATTTTATTTACTTTAATACATAGCAGTACAGTTCACCCAACAAATCAGTAACCAACAAAAAAACCCAACTTGGCCAACTTGAAAACAGTAACACCATTAATTAAGGGTGCAATCCTAAGCAATTCTCCAGCATCAGGGCAAGGGCAATGCAGCTTCAAGGTAAGGGAACAAACATTCCCTTGCCTTGAGGAGGCCTCTGTGACTGATACTCCACTGCAGAATGCAGCACATGCCCCATTGGCACAGCTATGTCAGTGCTGAAAAGTTGGTTAGGATTGCGCCCTAAGAATTGTAGCATTAAGTTCGATACGGACATGAGAGCTGACTCATACTAATACTTTATTGGTTCCCAGCTGTGCCTTAATTGGCTCTCAGAACTATCAAGTCTCATTTGTCAGTTCTGAGTTAAATTTTCTACCAATGAAGCGTTACAGCAACATTAGTGGAAATGCAATCTCCAGTGCATCATTGGTAGAACACGGGCAGCGCAGTCCTATTGTGCCCCTTGCATTGACGCTACGTTGCCCCCTTGCTGAGCCTCACTTACGTCGGCTGAAGCCAGCCGGCATGAAGGGGGCTCTGCATGGAGGTAGACGCGCAATTGGCGGCAGGAGGGAGCTTGTGGGCGGAGAGAAGGCAGGGAGAGGGCAGGCTTGGGAGGTGGCCATATGGCCGCTTCCTAAGCCTGTTTGGGAGGCCACGCGGCCCCAGTTCAGGCCGCGCAGTCTCCATGGATCTGCGCCTGCGGTTTAGCAGGAGCGCATAGGGGAGGCTGGAGCCTTCCCTTCGGTAAGGGCACACACGTTCCCTTGCTGCGGGGAGGCTCCTGTCTCTCCTAAGCAGCATCAGATATGGCGTGGCCTGTCCACGGCTGCTTAGGATTGCGCCCTTAAAGAAAACCACTTTTGTGGCATAAGGCAGTTGTGTTTTCCTTTTCTGGTTTTTTGGCTATTATTTTTTATAACATAGAGATTTTTCAGTGCAGTTTGTTTCATTGCATTCTGCATTAAATTTTGCATCATATAGTGTATAACATGATGGTATTATTCAAATATGCCAAGATTATCCCAGTTTTGGCCAGTATGTTTGGACCACTCTTGGTCAGAGAGGCCAGCACACAGACGTGAGCCATCCTCCCTGACTCTGAGAGTGGTCCAAACACTCTTTATGGTGGCCCTTGCGCTGGCCAAACTTTGCTGGTTTAGCTTATGCCGGCCTAACTCCAGTTTAGGATTGCGCTCTAAGTCTCCAAAGCATCTGTATCTACCATTGTGGTGTGGAAGGAACATTACAGTTCCATGTGTGACTGCACGTCCCTGGAAAAGAAACAATGGGCTGGCAACACAAGAAGCCTGTTTGGCTGGATCATTTAAGAGAACATGTATTTAAGTCCTTGATGGGAGAAAACTAATTGTATGAATTGTGCTAAAATTCCAGCTTGTGCCATGAAGGTCAAGTTCAGTTAGTTAACAGTTCCCAAATGGGCACCTCCAGTGATCCAGACTGCTGGCAGTACAGAAACACTCATGAACAGGTACCATTTGTGATAATCAGTGACTCTACAAGGGGCTGCTTCACACACTCACAGGATTCTTATAGGGCGCAATCCTAAACTGGAGTTAGGCCGGCACAGTTAGGCCAGCAAGGTTTGGCCAGCACAAGGGACACCGTAAAGTATGCTTGGACCACTCTCGGAGTCAGAGAGGCCAGCACACAGACATGCACCATCCTCC
>JAJKFI010000007.1:6941083-6962111 GCA_029204185.1 Lerista edwardsae | reverse complement strand
CCTCCCTGGTCCAAATGTCCCTTGTGCCAGTCAAACTTTGCTGGCCTAACTGTGCCAGCCTAACTCCAGGTTAGGACTGCACTCGGACAGCGCAATCCTAAACCCCCTGCATTGGTGCTAAGGCAACAGGACTGGTGCTGCAGGCCTCACTGGCTGTTCTGTGCCCGCGCTGAGCCTCTCTCTTGTCAACTGAAGCCAGTAGATGCGAGGGAGGCTCTGTGCCAAGCCAAGGGATTTATAGGAGGGAGGGAGGCAAGGGCGGAACTTGGATGTGCTGTGGCTGCCCATGTGGTCACATGGCCATGTCCTAAGCCCATCAGGGAGGCTGCGTGGCCCCAATTTGGACCACACCATCTCCTTGGATCTGCACCTGCTCTTTCACAGGTGCAGCACACTCCCTTGCTGCAGGGAGGCTCCAGCCTCCACCTACCCAGTGCTGGATAGGGCGTTGGCTGGCCGGCACTCCTACCCCAGCACTGGGTAGGATTGCGCCCACAATCACATAAAAGGTTCTGACGCAATTGGGTTAATCAAGGAAGGTGCACAGTCTTCACATAGTAGAGGAGGTTCCATTTGTTGCTTTTAATTGTTGACAGGCTGGCTGGCTGGTTTGTTTGTTATATTTTATACCTAATGATCCACAGGGCTTGTTGTTTTTAAAGTCTATTGCTTTGTTTTAATTTTGGTTTTACTGTATTGTTTTAATATTGTTTTTAAATTGTTTTTTAACGTTAAATTTTATATTTGCATGTTGTAATGCCGCCTTGGGTGCCTTTGGGCAAAAAGGCGGGATAGAAATCCAATAAATAAATAAATAAATAAATAAATAAATAAATAAATAAATAAATAAATAATAATTTGTGTTGGTCTGAAATGCTCATAGGTTTGCAGGTGGTGTTGCCCTGTCTTTTCAAACTGGGCTATGTAGCCTCTACATGAATTCCTCTACAGGGAAATAGTTTCTCTCAAAAGCCACCTCACATATCTGTTGCTTCGGGGCAAAGAACCATTTTTTTCCCTTCCTGCTTATATTACAGTTTAACAGGATGTCAAGATTGTCATCTATATAAAAACATGTTTAACTGCCACAAATCAATCAAGACCAAATAAGGATGACATATTTACTAGTTAGGACTTTTATTGCCACTGAGTATACCCAGAGGTCATTCTGGTGCTTCCGAAAGTGATGGTTTCACAGAACCCTTGCTCTGCCTCTCTTCGGAAACGGAGCTATAAAATGGAAAATTGATTAAAAATGTAAGATATACTGCTTTGGTTATATTTCTATTGAAAGTCATAGAAAAATACTGCCGCATATCAGTTTATAGCCATTTCTGTATCACAGGAGGTCTCCCTAATGATTTATTTCTTAGGACTGAGCACTTGGCCTGATTTATTTAACTATGTGAAAAAAATGGCATTTTTTTCAGTCTGTTTGCATGAAAGGTTCCCCCCCTTTTTAGCACCCAACGCATGATAAAAGCACAGCACATTGAGGGTCATTGTGCCATTTGATCCTGGCCACATCAAAGATGCACCTGCAGCCACAGCTATGAGATTGTGCAGTGCTCAAAATCAGCCAGAGTTCACAGGTGCCAGCTTCATAACCTTTATTCCTAGCAAGACCTGAACATCAATTGTTCAGAATCAAAAGAGAAAGAGTGTCTGTGACTACATTTGGTGTCAGTCAAATGCGCATACAATGAAATAGGCTCTTTAAATTAAAGAACGAGCATAAACAATCTCTGGTCTACCTTGTCCCATTCTATTTTGTTGGGTCTGATGTAGTCTGCTTTCTGAAATGTTGTGGAGACTTCCTTCATTTATGTTCATTCATCAATTTCATTCATCTTCTCTTTATACATCAACATTCTTTTGTTCACATCATTTGTGTCCTGAATTCTTCCTGGTTTAAATTCTGAATGAATCCTGCGCATTGCACAGCTACACCAGAAAGGGGCTTCCTTAAATTCCTATTTACTACAGCTGAATTTTGTAGTTTTACATTAATCCTTTTACATTTGCTTGTGCCAAACAGGGAAGTCTCTATTTAAGGGCCATACTGGATATGATGTTAAATATATCTAGTTTAGGGGTTGTTTATATCTTAAGTGTAGCAGCTCCACAGCCACCTGATCAGGATCAGAACTGTGGCACAGAGGTAAAGGAAGTTTGACAATGTTGGTCTGGGCTATTTTCCTGCCAACAATTGCCCCTAAAACTACTAGGAGCTCCTGAATGCACCATTACAGCCAATGGCAATTTTAGGGGCACACAGCAGGTTTAAGAAGCACATTTTAATAGGAAAACAGCACACAGTAGAACCCACTTAGAATGAGCCAAGCTACACAACCTGACTTCCATAAGATATTTGTAGTACCTTATTATGCAAATTGCCTACATAAGCTTGTTGCTAAAGTTCAAAGGCAAATGAATTATCAAGCAGAGAACTCTTAGCCTAAAAAAAGTACCCTAGAAAAAGCTTACCCTTTCAATCCTATACTTATCAGCCATAATCATTGCCCCTCTTCTGCTGGGGCTGAGTACCCTAATGAGCATTACTACTCAGCCCAATACTGGGAAATCTGGAATCTTCTTGCTGGTGCCAGCAGTTCTGGAACCTTCTGCCATTCAGGTAAGAGGGTAGGAGAGGCGTGAGGTGTGGGCAAAACAGGTGTGGGGAGGGTGAAACAAGGCAGCTATGAGGGCAGGGAGGGTGAAGCAAAGCAGGAATAGGGGTAGGGGACAGAGAAAAAGAAAAGGTGGTGGGGTGAGGGATTGACAGATAGGATCCAGAAAGGGGTTAGGCCCCACAGCAGTGGTAGCTGCCAAAACCTAACCCCCTTCCTGGACATCAGCCCATGACGCAGACCCATAATTAGCACAGGTCTGAATAGACTCCTCCCACACCACAAAGGCTTACCTCTGGGTAAGGGAATCGTTGATTTCTTACCCAGAGGAGACATCCTGAACTGTCAACCAAGCATTGAGGTTGCCCCATGCTGCCAGGGGCCTTTGTGAGTAAACTGTTTGAGCTCTGTGGGTGTCAAGGAATCCCAGGAACAGCACAGTCCAAGGGACTGTAGTTTTAAAAAGGATGCTGCAACCCAAACAATATTGTTAACTCCTGGCAGGGAATCTTTTCAGTTGCACAATGAATTCTAATAGGAACTGAATTGAACAGGGACATTGACCTGCCTCGTTGGGGTAAGGATTAGGGGAGATGGCCACAACACTTGGCTTTCATCATGTTTTGCCAGATACTTAGAGCGCAGTCCTAACCTGGAGTTGGGCCGGCACAGTTTGGCAGGCACCAGGGCCACCGTAAAGTATGTTTGGACCACTCTCAGAATCAGAGAGGCCACCACACAGATGTGTGTCATCCTCCCTGACTCTGAGAGTGGACCAAACGTGCTTTACAGTGGCCCTTATGCCAGCCCTGGCCTAACTGTGCTGGCCTAACTCCAGGTTAGGATTGTGTCCTCAAAAATTGTAACTGATGCTTTCTTGTATTTTTATTGACAGCTCTCACAGACAGCCATTGTATACCTGGAGTGATTACTATATATCTGCTATCGACTAATGTCAGACATATCTTGGAAGTCTGTTATCCGAAAACGTTTTTGCATTTGGGTTTTTTTCTTCATTATTATCAGCAGCAATAGTCTTATCAGGTTTCAGACAGAACAATAGTGTGTAGATTTTAGATAACACTTCCTTATCTGTGCAGCATTCTCAGTCTCATCTGAGAATGGTCAATTGGATTTCAAGCAGTGCTTTTGAAAATCAGCAAATAGGCAGTGTCTCAATAGGTTGTTTGTGGTTTAATGCAGTGATTCCCAATCTTTCCAGCGTCATGACCCGCCTCGTCATCCGCGAAGGGTCACAATGCTGCTGGCCAGAATGACTTATTGGGCTCCTCTTCCAGGTCATTTCCAGGTTGTGCTGGGCAAGCAATCCACCCTATTGGCCTTTCTGAGCCTCAGAATGGTAGCATCTGAAGCTACCTCTGGTCAAATTGGAAGTTTCCTATGAAAGCTGGAAGTAGCTTCTTGATGCTTCTGTGGGCCTGCAGAGGCCAATAGAGCGGGTCACTCCCCAATGTAACCTGGAAGAGGCTTCTGGAGGTGCCTGGAAAGTCATTCTGGCCTGCAGAGTCATTAAGCCAGCACACACACCCTTTCTGATTTGGGGCCAAACGTTCCCAGGGGCTGGCAGGAGAGCCCAGCTCACCAGTGAACTGTTACCCACACTTTGGGAAACCCTGGTTTCATGGGTTGCTGGGTGAGGGATCAAATGTAAGTACTAGCCAAGGATCCATGTGCAACAGTGGATCATGCCAACCCCTGAGACTTTAGGACCACTGATTGGTGTAGTATCCAAAGCACAATTGGGAGCAGGTGGGGTCTCATGGGGATTTCAATACAGGGCTTTTCTCCAAAGTCCTCACCAGCCTGGTGCTTTCATTGACTCCATGGCACATCTAACCAGTGGTGTCATCTAAATGATTTAAGAACAGGTACTCACTTTTGATTGGCACGTGTCGGGACCCACCCACCGGAAGTGACGTCATAAGACAGAAGTGATGTCGTGGCAGGAAGTGACATGAAAAAAGCCCTTTTTGAGGCCTCAGATGATTTTAAACTGATCCAACAGTTGCAACAGTATTCCACAGCACCCCCAGAACATGTTAAGGAGGCCTGGCATCATGTTAAAACCCCAGATCAACTCATTTTTCAGTGGCAAGGAAAGGAAAGGCTCTGCTCGCTGCCTGCCTGCCTGGCTGGCTCTGAGAACATGCAGGCAACTCAAACATGCAGGAAATTCAAACGTTGCAGAGTGCGGAGTCGACGAGTGGGCGGGCGAATGGGCGGGGCCAGCTGTAATCCTAGAAACCGGTACTCGCATACCCCCGCGTACCCCCTGCATGACATCACTGCATCTAACCAATGGAGCAGCATCCTATGGGTCTACAGCAGTGGTTCCTAAACTGTAGGTTGGGACCCACCAGTGGATTGCGAGCCAATTTCAGGTGGGTCGCAACGTACGTAGAGCAGCCATATTGAAAACGTGGGAAGATGGGATGCTGAAAAGGGGTAGGGCTATGTGGTTGTTTTGCTTGTGTCAAGGTTGTGCATAGCCCCTTTTTCTTTCTGAGTCACACTGAGAAATAACCCAACACATAGCTGCATTCTCAGGAAAGCAGTAGGCTCTGGCATCACAATCACTTTCGGTGGGTCCCAGATGGTCATTCTAAAGAGTGTGTCCTGGTGCTCAAAATTTTATGAACTGCTGGTCTGCTGGCTTCTTCAAATATTCCTGCTTCAGGTAAAAACCATGTGGAACCTGAAGATGTATTTCCCTCCTTCTCTGGAGCCTATCACCAACCCTAAGCAACTGATACACACAGCAGATCTCAAACCCTTGCATTGCTGGTGGAAAACATGCTTTTGCTGTCCTTCAGATGATATAAAACAGTTGTCCTATCAGAAAGGTAATCAATGCAGTGGCCAGAGCTTCAGTTCAGTAAAACGGGGTTATTCGTAAGCTACTTTCCAAGGTTGTGGATAGAATGAAATTAGATCTGGATTGCAACACACTTTGCACAGCAAAAAAAAGAAAAAGAAAAGAAAAGAAATCTATATAAGTGATAAATAGCAATAATAATGGAACTGCCAGGCTCATAACTTTCTCCTTAATTTTTTTAATAGCTCAACTGTGCCTATCCATGTATTTCAAGGTGAATCAGACATTTTTCTTGAGTCGTTTCTTCATTAACTTTCCAGTGATGAGCTTGGGGATTATTTTTCTTCCACACATTTTTGTCACTGAGCAACAAGGTATTTTATGTTAAGCAGTAGACTGGTTTCCAGCCCATCATAAAATTAAGAACAATATGAAAGATAAAATAAAGTTTGAGTAATCCTGTGTACAATAGGGATGTCTAAATCACACCGAAAAGACAGTAAATAAACAGATCATCAGATGATAAAACTGTCTAAAGTTTTTCAGATGTGGGCACAATCCTAACCTATACTTAGGCTGGCACAGTGAGGCCAGCAGAGTTTGGTTGGCACAAGGGACACAGTAAAGTATGTTTGGACCACTCTCGGAGTCAGAGAAGCCAGCACACAGACATGCACCATCCTCCCTGAGCATGGTCCAAATGCACTTTACAGTGGCCCTTGTGCCAGCCAAATGTTGCTGGCCTAACTGTGCCAGCCTAACTCCAGGTTAGGATTGCACCTTCGAACTTAGAGTCTTAGAGACTTCAGTTTCCCCCTTTCTCTTCTCAGACTTGCACCAGCAAAATCACTGGCACAGGCCCAAAGAGACTCATTGCAGGGTGGGTGCAAAGGGGGAAAAAGGATTTAAATCCTCTTTCCCTTCAGAGGTCTCCCACTCTACCCCCCATTGGAAACAAGGTATGCCTTATCAGGGGGAAGGAAGATAGGATTAGGCTATAAGTCAGACCTAGATGTGTTCGTAGAACCCTGCATCTCAGGAATGTCTGGAGATGTCACTTGGTTCACAGCGATTACAGCAGCTGCATAAATATGGAAGGATTTACCTTGCAGTCACTTACCCCCGACCCCGTAAATAAGCACGCAAGACCAGGCTTTCGGTACTAATGGGCCACTTTATTAACTATCAATACAACTCTTGCAGCAGGGCAACAATCAAAGTAAAGTGTGGGTCCTGGTTGGGGAAACGGCACTAGCTGTCTGCCTCCCCCTCTGGTCTGGATGACCTACGGGCATCCCACCTGGCTCTAGTCCACAGTTGGTCAGAGACCACCCCGGCCTATCATTGCTGCCCCAAGAGGCGAGGCAGCCTGACTGCGCCGGCTCACCCAGGCCTCGCCTTTTTGGCAGCCTTTGCAGTCCAAGCAGGGAACCAGCCTAGCTGCCCACCGAGCCAGTTAAGCAACATACAAGCAGCCTAGCCAGTTCCCCACCTGTGCCACCTCAGATGGACATCTTAATGACCTTATCTACCCGACCCGCACTCATCCTGCCACACGGGAGGGGTCAGCCTAGCGCTTGTCTCCCCCCGCCACCACTCCTAGGCAGTGGTGTCATCCAAATGATTTAGGAACAGGTACTCACTTTTGATTGGCACTTGTCGGGGTCCGCCCACTGGAAGTGACGTCATAAGCTGGAAGTGATGTCATGATTATTGCCATGGATGTGATCATGTTTGTAATAACTTCAGCTTGTGGTTAGTGTTGATTTAACTTCTATTGCTTTGCTTTCTAGAGATGTGTATATACATATTTTGCTTCAACTGTTCCCTGGTTCAATAGCAGGAGCCAGCTTCGAGTGGGCGGGGCCAGCTCAACTTCTAGGAACCGGTACACGCGTAGTGGTGCGTAGTGGGTGCACGACATCACTGCTCCTAGGGCTTCCTTTAAGCCCTGCTGCAAGTCTCGAAGGAACTGGTCCATGCCCTGCACTGAAAGGTGCACGCCATCACCTCGGAAAACAAGAGGGTCCTGAAATCTGATGTTTGGGTGGAAAATAATTGACCTGCCTAGGGCCAGAACTGCTCTTCCAAGATAATGGCTCACTTTGTGCCTGGCCCGGTCAATCCCAGCTGGGGACTTGGCACACCACCAGGCTCGACATGGGAGCATAGAGGACCACACAATCCTGATGCCCGGCACCCACTGCATTATCTTACTGAAGTCATCGCGGGCCTGCAACCTCAGCGAAATGGAGGACCTCTGCCCCAAGTCGTTCTCCCCCAGGTGGATAAGCAAATATTGGGGAGGAGGGTGGGTCCTAAGGAATTCAAAAATGGTTGGCAGCAGCTGACCCCAGCGCATCCCACGTTGAGCAGCCCAGTGCATGCTGGCGAGGCTGCCCAGCCCCAACTGGGTGCCGAATGTGCTGGAAGCCGCTCTCTTCTGGGCCCAGAAGATGATAGAGTGCCCACATATGAGCACTGATGCCTGGCACGGACAAAATAAACATGTCAAAAAACAGAAACAGTTATGATGAAACAATGAACAAGATAACGAATAACGCACTGTACTTGCCCTACTTCCTGACATAGGCCTTAAATACAGCTGAGCGCAGCGGCGTCATGCAGCCGGAATGCTGGGCGGGAGGAATGGGTGAGCGGCAGCCCGCCCGTTGCGTACTACTCCGTTTCGACCCCTAGAAGAAAGGGGGTGATACATCTTATTGCCCCTTCCCAGGCACGGGGATCTCCTAAGTGAGGCAGAGGGCATGCCCCTCGCACGAGAGGACTCGCCCCATCCCCCTTTCCCGCTTCCCTTTCGGCCCCTTCTTTTTCTAAGGCCTCAACACGTGCCATAAGGGCCCTCAACTCGGCCATATCTGCTTCGTCCTCCAATGACGCCGGACTGGGCACTCGCTGCTGAGTGGGACGTTTTGGGGCTTTACCCCCACGCTTCTGTTTGCGCAGCCGGGCTCAAGCTAAGGAGCCCGCTGCTGCCGTTCTTCCAACCACAGGCCTGAAGCCCCAGGAGCGCTGGGAGGCAGGAGCCGGCAGGTGCGGGGAGACTCCGGGCACCAATGTGGGCCACCCGAGACCACCGCTCCCATCGGGGGACGTCCACACGCCAACAAAGGCTGCAGAATGAGACCCAGCAGGAGTGTGGGAAGCATTCTCTGGTTGGGTCCCAACTGCCGGGCTGGGGCGAGCGCATGTGCAACGTGGCGCTAGCCCCACCCGGCCGGCTGGCAACGGCCAATCAGAGGAAAGCCTGGCCTCCCTGCTCACGGGGGGGGGGGCAAACTGGGCAACGCGCAAGGAGCTCATCACCGCTCTTCTCAATGCTTCAAAATACTTGTTGGGAGGCCCCCATTCCAGTGCCGAGGTGCATGCGGCTGTGCTCCCCCCACTGTGGGGGCCTTGCTGGGGCCGGGCTCTGGGCGTGGGCCAGCAACAAAATACTTGTTGGGAGTACATACTGTCCTCACACTAGAAAATACAAATTTTACCTGCAGGAATTGGTCAAATGACCCCCATTTTTGCTCTTCAACTTCACGTTCTGTCCCAAATAATTATTCAACTTGCTATTTAAGTTGTGGGTGAGGGACAGGGGTTTGGCCAGGTGGAGCACCAGTCAAGGGCCAATGATCATCCAAAAGCCTGCTGGCCAAGCCCCAGTGAGAGCAGTGGTGCAGGTCCGTAGAAAGATGCATGCCGCTGCTCACTCAGCATTCCCATCAGCCAATAAGAGTATCTCTAGAAGCGCCTGCTTAAACAGATGCTTCCATTGGTTCAGGAGGAAGAGCAGGAAAAGGAGCTGGCATGCGAGTACCTTGACCAAGAGACTTGTATGGCAGTTCCCACCTCCGCAAGCAACCCAGATGGCACCCTCCTTCTTCAAGTGGCTTCTCTTCCTTTGAATTGTCCGCTGTCAGTCAACTCCGAGCTGGTGGGCTGTGCACCTTGGGGACAGCAAGGTTTGGCATTGGCCAGAGGCTGGGGCTCACCTGCTCCTGGTGTTAGAATGGCTGAGGATTTAGATAAGTGATTTTCAATTTCAATTTATTGAGATGACTTTATCTCATCCCCTACTGGCAAAGTGCTAAATTTGTCAAGACCATCCATTTCTGGGCCATTGTCAAGGCACACTGTGCTGCCCGGAGGGGGTTCACATCTCCCAATAGTCCCCAGCCAAATGACCCTCCTTCTCCCAAACTCTCATGGCACACCTGCCGACCATTCATGGCACACCAAGGTGCAGTGATTAAAAATAACTGCGTTAGACATTCGTAACAAGTTTGAGTGTAATTCAGAAAGGAGCAGCTGCCTCAACAGAAACCCTGAACCCTACTTAGAAAGACATGACACTGATATTTCCAGCCCTCCAAAAGGCTGCTTAATAACTTTTACCCATACTGTTCATTTTTATTTCCATTCAGTATGATGAGCGTGCCATTTCCCTTATGTGCTTTCATGAAAATCAACTAATCAGAGAGAGAGAGAGAGAGAGAGAGAGAGAGAGAGAGAGAGAGAGAGAATGGGGAGAGATACATTGTTTTACCAGCAATAATCCTGCGAAGCATACATCAGGAGGCTATTTTGCTATCACTTTTGTTGATGAATACTGTAAACGGCCACGATGTACAGTGAGATGCCATAAAAATTCAAGGATACCTGGGGGGGAAAGAGCACCGTAAAGCTGTGATGAATTGAAATTTACCAAGCCATTTCAGTGGTGCCTACCATAGTAAATAGAATGTGTAATAGAAACCGTGTTGCCAGGCCTCTGGCTGTTACAGTGCCATTTTTAGTCAAGTTTGATTTTTTATATGAATTTGATAGAACATTTTTTAAGCATTTAAAACAAAATACATACCGACACCCTCCAAGCACATTTATTACATTGGTCCAAAGAGGTATATATCCACAGCATTATGAGGATCTCATGAACTTGGCATAAAGCGACTGTCACCATATCATACCTAATTTTTTCTCAGCTATGTATCTCCTTGCCCCAAGAGGTTGGCTCCTTCTGTATAAGTTTATTGCTGCCATTTGAAAGTTGACTTTGTTATCGTCTTTTTACAGTGTGCTCCCTTAGTAACTCCTTTTTTGGTCTGTTTGTCTGCTTGTCTGAGGGTGCAATCCCAACCTGGAGTTAGGCTGGTGCTGTTAAACCAGCAAAGTTTGGCCAGTACAAGGGACATTGTAAAGTATGTTTGGACCCCTCTCAGAGGCCAGCACACAGACATGTGCCATCCTCCCTGACTCTGAGAGTGGTCCAAACACGCTTTACGGTGGCCCTTGTGCCGATCAACTTTGCTGGCCTAACTGTGCCAGCCTCACTCCAGATTAGGATTGCTCTCTGATTGTTATTAGTATTATTAATATTAACTGGTCTTTTGTTATTCTAGGTTTTGTTTTTCTTTAAAAAAAAATCTTCTTTAATTTGCTGCCCATCTCTATTGCAGTGGTTCTCAAATTTTTTAGCACAAAGACCCACTTTTTAGAATGACAATCTGTTCAGGACCCACCAGGAGTGATGCCACAGCCGGAAATTTCAACTAATTAAAACCTCTAACTCAGTGGTTATCAAACCTTTTAGCACTGGGACTAAAAGAATGACGATTCTTTTAGAATGACGATCTGTCCAGGACCCACCAGAAGTGATGTCTTGGCCAGAAGTGCCGTCATTGTGGCACCAAAACCTCCTGCTTTCCTGAGAATGCCGCAATAAGTTGAGTTATTTCTCAGCCATTTTCCAATAGCAAAGGAAATCAGAAAGAAAAAACGTCTATTTAAATCTTGACACAAGCAAAACAGCCACACAGCCTTTCCCTTTCCATCTTCCCATATTTTCAATATGCCAGAAGTGACCTTTTGCTGGCATCTTCCTCCTTCCACAGATGGAACATGAGTTCCACTGGAGAGGCAGCCTGATCAGATTGGGCTGTAAATTCTGCCTATTCAAAAGCTATTCAGCATCACTGTTGTGCAATGCTGGAAAGGCTGCTCTAAAATTACTGTGGCTTTCAGAAACAACAAAGGGATGTGTTGCACCTTAAAGGCTAACCAAATGTATTTTGGCATAAGCATGCATAGGAATTTGCTGAAATAAATGTGTTAGTCAAAAGAGTGTTGTTTTTGCTGCTACAGTATGTCTATGCCAAAGTTGTTACTTCCAGAGATAACATCAACTCCTTATTACCCCAAATCCTATAATTACTTAGAAGTGGTGGTTATCACCATGATGGACCACAATGCAGGACTGCAGATGATGTGCTTTGCAGATCTTCCTTCTTTGAAAACTCCAGCTTAAGGTCATAGAAAGTCACTGACAGCTCTCAGCAATCTCAATTTTACAAACTTCAGCATGGACAATTTTCATTCAAAGCAGGCATTTCTAATCCACATGAGCACAGGGGAACTGGAGCTAGTGATTGCCTTGATTGCCTGATCCCAGGGACCTGAGATTTCAAACTTTTTAGATCATGCAGCAAAACTCAAAGCACAGTGCTCTTTAAGATGCCATGCTGCACAAATCATCACACAGCTGAGTGCTCCTTTGGTGCCCAGAGGAAAAGAGAATGTGCATGAAGGAATTGTACTTCCTCTCTTCCTGCTTCTGGTTTACCTTCTTAGGCATTGGCAAGAAATTGCTGCAAGTATTGGGTGCCAAAACCATCACAATTATTTATTTATTTATAGGATTTTTGTATCACTTTTCTAATACTCAGAGTGGTGTATGTAGAACATAAAAAACCATTAAAATAACATACAGGTGGACCATTCTCATCTGCAGTTTTCCCATCCACGGATTTGATGCAGCACAACCTCAGAAGAGAAGTGCTCTTTGTTAAACTTGCTGTTAATTAAGCATTTTAAAAAGTGTTTTAAAAACGCTTTTCTTACCACGGCAACACAGCTGCAGCCATGAGATCTGCAGCCAATCTCATTAGCTCTGAGATAAGACCTCCTCCATCATCCCCACAAATGTGATTAATTACTTCCATTTTGCATTTTTCACCTTGCTCCAGGGCAAAAAGAAGAGGTCATCTCAGCTAATGGATACTAATTGCTCTAAGCCCCTGGAGAATGGCTGCAGCCATTGCCATGGTAAGAGAAGCTTTTTTAAATGCTGAATGCTAATTAACAGTATGATTTCAATTAACACGTTTTTGTTTATTTTTTTTTTCATCCAGAGGGTTTTTCGAATGGAACTGTCACAGATAAAAAGGCTCCACCTGTATTAAAGTTAAAAACAATCAATACCATTAAAACAATATAACAACAAAAACAACAACAGTAAAAAAGCAGAACAGCACAAAATAGTGAAGTAATCAATCAATCACTAGTATTTATATACCACTTTTCAACACGAAGTTCACAAAGCGGTTTACAGGCAAATAATAGTTAAACAACTTCCTGTCCCAAAAGAGCTCACCATCTAAAAAATGGAGAACACCACCAGCAACAGCCACGAGAAAGACACTGTGCTGGGGTGAAGAGGGAGAATTGCTCTCCCTCTGCTAAATATAAACAGCATAAAGGTTAAAAGTTATGAAGAGGTCCCTAAGGAGTACCTCCATCCCCAAAAGCCAGGGGAGATAGATGGGTCTTTAAAAGCCTGTTGGAAACCATATGCTGAGGAAGCTACCCTCAGGTCTTCCAGCAGCTGAGTCATGGCACCATAACCGAGAAGGCCCTACTCCTTGGTGATGGTGATGATGCTACTAGTTCTTATCTGAAGGGGAAAATTAAGTGAATTTTCCTGATGCACTGGAAGGACTTTACCATTTAGGAGAGACCGAGAAGTCTGGAGAAAGGAGGTACAATTCACAGTAGTCAAATGATATATTTATTTGTATCCAAAAGCCCATGGGCTTACTACCATCTGTTTCTAGAGCATAATTAACACATCTATACTAAAAGACAAGATGCTCATTTAAAATCAGTAAATACAAATGCTGCCCAGTCTCATTTATAAGAGGAAGCATTCTACATGGGAAATGGCCACATCAGATTTGTTTGGTTTTTCCTAGTATTTTTTTTTTGTTGTTGTTCAATTGCTTAGCACAAAGTTTCCAAAGCAGTTCACAAATGCAGCTTGACATTTCTGAAAACAGAAAAGAAATAGCAAGAAAGCAGCGGACAACATTAAAATAGTAAAGTTGGCTTCAATTAATTGTCGAGGCGGTGGCAGGGTGGAACGGAGAAATAAACATGGTTTGCAAGTCCCTAAAAAGAGACCAAAGAAGAAAAGAAGCAGACATCTTAAGGGAAAGCTAGTCACCTCTGCAGCCATAATCTCTCATCAATGATAATAAAGGCACAATCCCAACCTGGAGTTAGGCTGGCACAGTTAGGCCAGTGAAGTTTGGCTGACACAAGGGATACCATAAAGTATGCTTGGATCACTCTCAGAATCAGAGAGGCAGAGATGAACGAGGCTCCGAGTGTGCCCGGGGCAGGGTGACGTCACTGCGCCCAGCCACATCTCCCTGTGCCCGGAAGAGCTTTATTTCGGAGCGAAACAGAAGCGAGGGAGGGTGGGCGGGCCAAAAAGCGTGTGGGTTTTTCTGCGCTGTGGCACCTCTCCGCTGTCGGCACCCATTGTTCGTGCCACCCCCACTATACCCTAGAAACGCCTCTGCAGAGAGGCCAGCACACAGACATGCACCATCCTCCCTGATTCCAAGAGTGGTCCAAACATGCTTTACGGTATCCCTTGTGCAGGCCAAACATGGCTGGCCTAAATATGCCAGCCTAACTCCTGGTTAGGATTGCGCCCTAAGAAACCCAGTACGGCATGTATATGATAAAGAACACAGAGTGGTCTTAAGAAAAGTCAAGGTTTTAATACTGAGGCTTTTTGCCCTACATTTTTCTTACCCAAAAAAGGCTTCTGTCCACTCCTTTGGAATGCTCTTTTTTCCTTTCACCCTAGTCTAATTCCTAGAACGGACTGTTAGTCCCTTAATTTGGTTCACTGTTTCTCAAACTGTGGGTCGGGACCCACTAGGCGGGTTGTGAGCCTATTTCAGGTGTGTCGCCCAGTACCTAGCACAGCCATCATTGAAAATATGGGAAGATGGGACACTAGAAAGGGAGGGAACTGTGTGGTTGTTTTGCTTGTGTCAATGTTGTAAATAAGCCTTTTTTTTCTTATTCATTATGCTATCGGAAAATGGTAAAGAAACAACCCAACTTATTGCTGCCTTCTTAGGAAGGCAGCAGGCTGTGGCGTCACAACGGAACTTTGGGCCATGATATCACTTCTGGTGGGTCCCAGACAGATTGTCATTCTAAAACGTGGGTCACGGTGCTAAAACATTTGAGAACCACAGATCTGGTTGTAATGGCCAGTGCAAGACCTAGCAACTATCTTCCATCTTGTGTGCCTATCAGCAATCTGTTATGTATCTCCTAGCCTCTTGGAACTGCCTGTGTGGCCATTGAGTGGTTCCCATAGGAAACCACGAGCAGTTGGCCTCAAACCAATTACCTCAGCCACTGCACCTGCCCAACATTATAAGAATTGGGCTATAAGACCATGTCCACAGTGGTGTCATCCTACCGGTACGCTGGGCGGGACATCCGGGTGATCGGCAGCCCGCCCGTCGCGTACCGCAGTGTTACGCCGTTTGCGTAACATATGCAAGCGGCGTAACTGGTTATGCAAACAGCATAACACTGTGGTATGAGACGGGCAGGCTGCCAATCACCCAGATGTCCCGCCCAACGTACCGGTAGGATGACTCCACTGCATGTCCACCTCAGAACCCCAGGCTATGTTTATTCACGTATATTGTACTAATTTAGCTACACCTGCTACTCTAGCCCTTTTTCCTAACGAGGGGAACATCGCATGTTGGCGTTAGCTTGGCCATTGTCTTTGCGCATGTCCTGATAAGGGGCCTTTAATGATGGGAATCTAGCCCAGCGATCTTCAAACTGGAGACCGCTGCAGCTGTGAAAAGGCTCCCCGGCGTGACCTGCGCTTACTGTTCTGCCAGGGAGCAAAGCGACGGTCACACTTACAGTTTCCAAGTGTTGCAGTGGCCAGATGCGCCTGCCCAGAATGGCAGGTGCTCAGCCTGCTGGGGCAACGGAACCAGGAAGTGGCTAGTAGGAGTGACACTTGGGAACAGTCAGCACGACCGCTGCTTTGCTCCCTGATGGAATGGTAAGTGTGGGTCACCTGGGGAAAGGAAAAGGGGGACACCAGATCTGGCCCACTGGCTGGAGTTTGGAGTCCCCTGATCTAGTCAACAGCCATATTTACAATACATATATCATTTGCTGTCATTTAGTCTACTTCTTGTCAATTGATTAATGGATAAATGAGCACCTAGCCTATATAAACTTGCAACAGTTGCACGGGAGACTCCTGTTGAAGGCCAGCATGCCACTGCATCGCTCCGCAAGCCCACCTAATAACACTGTGTGAGGTTAGCTTTGCTCTGTGTGCTTTGTTTTAGACTTAGAAGACATAAAGTGCCTTTGCATCTTGACTCTGGACTGAGCATATTCCCTGAACACAAAAAAACCCCTCAGCCTAAGGCAAGGGCTACTGGGCTGAAACACTGGTGCATTCTCAATACAGACCTAAATTAAGGAGTGGCTCACTCTAAAAAAAAGTGGGAAATAAAATAATGACATTTCCTTCAAACCAGTGTTATTCAAACTGTGGGCTGAGACCCACTTGGTGGGTCACGACCTGATGTCAAGTGGGTTGTGGAAAGCTGGGAGCAGCCATCTTGGAAATTACAGCCCTTACTCTTGCTACATTCCTCTTGTGAGTCTTAACAGTTTGAATTTTCAAGTGAGGGTTTTTTAAATTTTGTTTTTAGTTCAGTGCTTTGACATCATATTTTGTCTTAATCTTGCTTTCTGTCAGGGATGTTTCATGGTTGTACAATTGCTGCAGTCCAAGAATGCCAATTTAGGAGTGTCATTTTATTATGCTACAATGACAACACTTCCTGCTTGGTGATGTCACTTCCTGCCACAACATCCAGATTCATGACATCACTTCTGGTGGGTCCCAACACGAGCATTCTAAAAAGTGGGTCCCAGGCAGTAATGGCATCCAAATTATTTAGCAACTGGTACTCACTTTTGATTGGCACTTCTGTCAGGGCCCGCCCACTGGAAGTGAGGTCATAGCCAGAAGTGATGTCGTGGCAGGAAGTGAGGTCATAGCCGGAAGTATAGTATTCCACAGCACCCCAGAGCATGTTAAGAAGGCCTGGCATCATGTTAAACAGACCCAACAGTTGCAACAGTATTCCACAGCACCCCCGCGCAGGCTACAGATCCCCCCCCAGGAACCACCGCGCCTCCTCGGTAGGCCGCGCGGCGGCCCCGGAGTCCCGCGCCTTCTCCAGGGCCACCACACGGGCTACCAATTCCCCCCCAGGAACCGCCGTGCCTCCTTGGGAGGGAGCCCCAGGCAGCCTACCTGCTCACGCTGCTGCTGCCGTCGGTCTCCCTCACTCCGCTGCCTGCCTGCCTGCCTGGCTCTGAGAACGTGCAGAGTGCCGATGGAGTCGACGAGTGGGCGGGCAAATGGATGGGGCCAGCCCTAATCCTAGGAACAGGTACTCGCGTATCTCCGCGTACCCGCTACATGACATGTCTGGTCCCGGGCTTAAAAGTTTGAATACCACTGTTTCAAACCATGAACTAAACAAAATTGTATTTCCACATAGTAGCAAAAGTTGCAATGCTTCATTCACTGCAGTTCTTAAATCCTCATCACAGAAAGCTGTACTTTTCATTCTTTCATATTTTGTCTGGAACGGAAGATGCTGAAATTGTGATTGCTCACTGCTGCCAGTTTCACTCTGAGCAATTTGCATGATAAAGTTTACAGTAGGACACTTGAGCCCTTGCCATATGCTCGTCGTCTCCCAGGACACTCGTGGAAATGAAACATGCATCTCCTAAGGCTATGACAGCAAACACACATTTAAATAAATATCCAGCATTGATTTAAACCCCAAGGAGGTAAAACAGGATGATAGTTTTTGGCTTGAAACATATTTTTTTTATTGTGATTCCACTGGTGGATTTGAGGAAGAAAGGGAAAATCCATTTCAAAATGTTGATTTGATACCTATTTGCCTGCCAATTTAATATAACTATTTGAGTAAGTTTCCAGGAATTGTATCTAGCAGGTGTGGCTTTATTTACTAAAACTTAAAATGCAATTTAATTACCTGTGTTTTTTTCTGGGGCAATTGCCCATCCCAGGAGCATTTTCCTTGCACAAACTTCAAAGTTAGCAGCTGTATCTCTTAGTCCTTTAAAGACACTGTCATGGTACTCTGGTGCACAATATCCTCAAAGGCAAATGAATCACCATTAACCATTTCTGTCTTGTGAAGCCAGGAAACCAATTGGTTTTTCCCATTGGGGTTACTTTGTAGCTCAGTATTGTGGTACAAAGTTAGCCCAGCTACATTTCATTAGTTTAGCCCTGCAAATGTTCATTTCTTCACCTTGATAGGTCCCTGTTCTTTGCCACACCATTCAGCCTTGCTGGAGGAAAATCAACATGGCTTCAGTAAGGGTAAGTCTTGCCTCCCAATTTTTTTAGAATTTTTTGAAAAGGTCAACAGGCATGTGGATGTGGGTGCACCCTTCTAGATTCTCAGAAGGTATTTGACACGGTCCCTCACCAAAGGCTGCTGAGAACACTTCACAATCGGAATAAGAGGCCTGGTCCTCTTATGCATTAAGAATTGGTTGGGGACCAGGAAACAGAGAGTGTAGGGGTCAATGAACAATGTTCACAATGGAGAGAGGTGAAAGGTGGAGTGCCCCAAGGATCTGTCCTGGGATTAGTACTTTTCAACTTGTTCATAAATGACCTGGAGTCAGGACTAAGTAGTGAGGTGACCAAGTTTGTGGATGACACTAAACGTTTCCTGATGGTGAAAACCAGAAGGGATTGTGAAGTGCTCCAGACGGATCTCTCCAAACTGGGAGAATGGGCAGCAAAATGGAAGATGTGTTTCAGTGTAGGCAAGTGTAAAGTGATGAACATTGGGGCAAAAAAATTAAAAAAAATGGGTTCTGAGCTGTCTGCGATGGATCAGGAGAGAGATCTTGGGGTGCTAGTGGACAACTCAATGAAAATGTCAAGCAAGTGTGCGGAAGCAGTGAAGAAGGCCAATTCCATGCTAAACAGCTGATATTTTTATACCATTGTACAAATGGATGGTAAGGCCACACTGGAGCATGGTTCACACCTGGTTCCTTCATTTTGTTTAAGAAAGCATTACATTGACATTCCTGGAAAGACTTCACAAGAGCAGTGGCATAGCTAGGTCATTTTGAACCCGGGGCCCATAAATTTTTGACACCCCCATGGCAAAGTTACTTACTTAATTATTCACATTTTATGCCACCCTTCCTCTGAAGAGCTCAAGATGATGATGTGCAATCCACTTCTTTTGTCCTCACAACTACCCTGCAAGGGAGGTGAGTCTAAGGGATGGTAATAATCATGAAATTAATAATAATGGCCAGAAAATAAATGCAGCGAACATGTCCGCACAAGCAATGGATGAATGTCGGCCTATGAATGCCTGAAGAACACATGGGACTTCAGTCTGAGTCAGCCAGAATTAGCAGTGAACTGCTGAGTAAATGCTGCTGACAGAGATGACTCTCTCCAGCTGGTGAGATGACCGGAGATGACTACCCTTCAGTGAGCGTGAAGGAGTTCTTGTCAAGTGTGGGAGGGAAGTGTAGCCAGAGAGATGCCAGACTGTGAAGAATACCACCTGGCTGGAAGGCAGTTCTATGCAAGATTAGAACTTGTGATTGTCACAACTCCTATATGGGGTTGAGAAAGCCTGCCACTTTCCATACCCCAGAAGTAGCATGTCAACCTGGCACCTGAGACAGGTAACCAATTGCTTCCTTCTCTTTCCATCCTACTTTCCTTCTCATCTGTGTTTGTTGTTGCACCTTCACTCTCACCTCCCTCACTCCTTCCTTACTGAACTATTGAGCTGTGTCACTGTACATGCAATAGATCTCCCCCATGTGTGCCTGCCATGCATGTTCTGAAAAGCATGCCTGGTAACAGAGCAGGCAACAAACAAGAGAATTTGCTCCATCTCCCATTCTACCTCTGATCCGATTCATTTCCTGCATTCACTTTCATTTCAGCTTTGCCTCCTCATAATTCTGAGAATCTCATTCTCACTTCAAGATAAAAGTGGATCAGAAAGTTATGTTAGTCAGCGAAACAGCATGAGGAATAATTGGCCTTGATTCCATCTGAAAATTAATCTTGGCATTTGGGGTTTTCTTTTTTTTCCCGCAGGTTAGTTTCCCATTGTGTTCTTTTGTACTCTTTCCGAAGCAGCCATTACATTCTCAAGATATTCAATTTACATAATTGAGGACGTCCAGTTAATTTCAGGAAAATTGCTACTTTGTGGGGGAAAATAACTGTTATACTGTAATTACACTAAAGATATTCTGTTTTGTGTCAGGCACAATGAAATTAGTGGGCTTAAAAAATTAAGAACCCGTTTCTTAAGAATGGGTTTCTTCGCTCTCAGTGTCACTTTTTAAAAGAGAAGAACAAACCCTGGTAAGAAACAGCTTTGCATATTCCCCATGGTTGGGCACATGGTGTGTGCAGATATATGATTTTCAGCACGGTTAACAGAAATCATGAAAAGAATGTATTGCTTTTTGTTATAGTAAATTTGCCTGTCAGGCTGTAAGATCTGTTTTTTTCTATGGTGTTCATTAAAGAAAATTATGGCCCCATTCTATTCAAGCACTGCGCCAGCAGAATACGTGTTCTGTTGGTGCACAGGTACATGTGTATAGAAATGCAGCCTAACGTTTCCTTATGCTTGCTCTGTTGGAGTCTTTTTGCATATGCATCCGTAAGTAAGGATTGGGACTTGAGTCGCAAAAATGCCAGTTTTTCACGATAGGTTGGACTTGGGTCACGGATGTCACTGACTCGAGACTTGGATGCCACTTGAGACTCTTGGCAGTGACTCGTCCTCAAATTTGACTCATCCTGACTCATGAATGTGTGTGTGTGTGTGTGTGTGTGTGTGTGTGTGTGTGTGTGCTTTTTCCTTCAGTTCTTTGTTGCTCCGGAAGATCTCTCGGGCAATCCAGAAGCTGTCCTTCTGCTGTCCTGCTGACTGGCGGCAGCAGCAGACATGTTGGGAGCGGGGTAGGTAGTTCCAGGAGGGTGGGCTGTGGGGGTGGACGGAAGGAGGAATGATTTTTTTTTTTGCTCAGGGACTTGACTCATCTCTCGAAATGACTTGAGAATCAACTCAAAATGACTTGTAATGTCAGCGAGTCGTGACGGGGAACACTGACTTGTGAAGAGTTGAGTCATGGGGTTTTTAAGGCTCAGTGACTCCATCCCATCCCTGTTCGTAACATATTGCAAGGTACGTCCAAGTCCCAAATCAGATGCTGCATGCATGACACATCCATTTCTCCAGTTCAGAGCTTAGTGGCAGATTACTCAGATCTGTTCTGTGTAACACACACACACACACACACA
>JAJKFI010000007.1:6927037-6941073 GCA_029204185.1 Lerista edwardsae | reverse complement strand
GAGAGAGAGAGAGAGAGAGAGAGAGAGAGAGAGAGAGAGAGAGAGAAGCTCATACCAGCACTGCACCGATGAAAGTACAACCACACAGACCCCCAATATGAAGCAAGGCAGAAGACTGGCATCTCCTTGGTGCCTGGGTTGGCTGGGTGCAGGGCTACCTGGCATCTCAGCATTGGGCATCCCTATTCTGGCAGTTCTGAGCCCAAGAGACACTGCAACCCCAGCCAACCTGCTTGTGCAGTCAGGGTTGTATTATACATTAGGCGGACTAAGCTGAAGCCTAGGGGCCCTGCAGGAACTAGGGCCCATCAGTTTTGGCACTGCTTGGCCCTACCCCATCCCAATGTTGGACCACAAAGCTCAAGCCAGGCCCTGTCACTCATGGCAGATGGCTATAAACTAGAGACAGCAGGAGAACCAGGCAGATCTCTCCTTCCTAGCCCAGGCTGGTGACCTCCCAGGCTTCAATTGCAAAGCCTACCTCAAAGGCTGTGGGGCTTGGGATGGGCAGAGCAGCTCAGCCACTCAGAAAGGGGATCCTGACTGAGGAAACACTGAGGTCATCAGGAAGAACCCTCAGATTGGAGGCAGGGTAGCAACATCCAAGGTGGGAAGTGACAGTTGTGCCTGTCTCTTCCAAGATAGGTGCCTGCTGGAGGATGATGTACCCAATATCTGATTGGTTAGTATAAATCAGTAGCTTAGCTATAGAGGGCCAGCACAGTACGTATTGCAAGGTGCAGTAATGTGTCATGTAACTAACCTCTCCCACTTGCCATCAGAGCCATTCTGGGCAGCGACAGAAACTGTGTTGTCATCACTGCCCAGAATGTTTCCAACGGCAAGTGGAATGGACTGGTTCCATGATGTGTTGTGGTGCCTGCAATGCTTATCATGCTGGCCCACCCTGTAGCTGCGCTTCTATTTATCAGTAAATATGACCCATTTACTCTGCAAGGTGATATCATCTTGTGTCATTCAGGGCGCAATCCTAACCTGGAGTTAGGGCGGCACAGTTAGGCCAGCAAGGTTTGGCTGGCACAAGGGACACCGTAAAGTGTGTTTGGACCACTCTCGGAGTCAGAGCGGCCAGCACACAGGCATGTGCCATCCTCCCTGAGTGTGGGCCAAACGGGCTTTGCAGTGTCCCTTGTGCCGACCAAACTTTGCTGGCCTAACTGTGCCAGCCTTACTCCAGGTTAGGATTGTGCCCTCATGGGTCCTGCCATTTTCCTTCCTCACTTCTTGCGATTAAAATAATATGCCAAAGGAGGCAAACTGGTAGTGGTAGAGAAAGGACTCTGGGTTGGGGCTTTCCAAGCTTTGGAGAAATCTTCAAAAAAGCCTGAGCACAGTTACCACAATAAGAACACAATCCTATACTATGCTGGCCTAGTAAGGCTGACATAGCAGGGCTGTATCCTAAAGCCTATTAGGAAGCGGCAGCAGCAACATGCAGGACAAGGGGAGGGTTTCCTTTTGCACCCGCATAAACCCCAGTCACCCCTATGGGCCTTCTCGGATCTGCACCTGCTGTCTTGCAGGCACAGAGGGATGTGGACAAGAGCAGTCCGAATCAGGGCTGCCCTGGCCAGAGATGGGGTTTAGGATTTGGCACTATGGCCGTCCTGCATCACAACTGCGTCACAACTGCTGTCTCAGCTCACTGTGCCACCCAGTTACTCCCCAGAACACCTCTGGAACGCCCTCACGGAGGTCCTGCGCCGACTGAGTGCTGCCGACGCTTGACTGGCACATGGCTGGTGTTCGACTGGCACAAGAGCTTAGCACTGGCGCGGGGGGGGTATAGGATTGCGCTGTAAGACTTTTTCAACGCGATTCTTTTCTATTGGCACCGCCAACAGTGCCTTATTTGTAAGCCACATCAAAGGGCCGATTTACAAATGTCTGTTGTCATTTCCATTTCAGAGATGATGTGAAGCATGCTTTTCATTCTGAACTTTCCAGATGCTGTGGGGAGGGAATAGAAAATGCTTCTCTTTTAGGGAGCCACTAAGGTTTTGGAGTATTGTAGTATTCCGAGATGTGTTTTACACACAGCGGTAGCCAAACATGAAGTGTTAAACAGTTGCACTGGGGCCAATACAGAGGCAATTTGGCATGCAAATTATTCGTAGGAATGCTGCCGTCTTTCATGAGTTTGATACATTCTGGTGGTCCCTGAAGATACTTGTGGGACCCTGGGGTGAAAATTACAGAGCGTTTAAGAATTTTAATGTGATTTTTATTGCATTCTTGTTTTTAATAGTATTCATAGCTTGAAATTGTAGTTGAAAAGCGGCTGCGATTGGGCTTTTTCCCCACTGTTGCTTTTACCTGAGATTTCTGAATGTGCTGAATATTCCAATTAGCAAGGTATGCACAGGGCAAAATATTGGACATGGAACTGCTAGTCTCCTATGACCCATCAGAATGAATCAATGTTTCTGAATACATTGCAGAATGTGTGCTGACATTCCAGAATCCTCTCCTCTTCTTTCTGAGAAATCTGAAGGTTTTCGGTTTCTATTTGATTTGTCCAGTAACTATTGGCAAACACCTAACACTTACTATATTTTAGATGAGCAGATGCAAGGTAATGGTTATGGATGGCATACAGTACCCCAGCAGCAGTAATGTGCCAGTTGTGCAAGAGTAGTCCCCAAAGCAATCCTTCCAGAGCAAAATGTCTCTCTGCTTTTCATTTTCCAATGTTGGTTCCAAAATGTGGGGATTCTTAGGCATGATGTGATCAATACGAAGCTGCTCTTATGGCTGTTCTTAGCCATCTTGAAAATATCTGCTGCCATTCTGAAAGTCTCTGCTGCCATTCTGGGGGTCTCTGTGCTGCCCGTGGCCAATTTGAAGGCATCTGAACCATTCATGTGCACCATTTTGAAGGTCTCCTCTGCAATTTGCTGCCACCCTGAAGGGCTCCTCACTGTTTGCTGCCATTCTGAAGGTCTCCACTGCTGGCAGGTTGTCTATCTCTCCCCCTATTCCAGTGGTTCTCAAACTGTTGGTCCAGGACAACCCAATTTTTGGTGGTTTATGAAACTGACAGGGAGATTAGGCAATGTGCACCAGGTTAAACAAGCTGCTAATCAGCCTCTAGGGCCCCTAAAGTGTTGGGGAATCACTGGCCTAAACCCATTGATCCCATATAATAGGATTGATGACTCTGTATCTACTGATTCGGTATCAATTGGAGCTTTCCACAAACCTTAACCCAGCAGATAGCAAGAATTGACCGTACGTAATCTAACTACTTCACTAAGAACCCAATCTTATGTCTGTCTACTCAGAAATAAGTCCCATTATAGTTAATGGGGCTTACTCTCAGGAAAGCGCATGTAGGATTGTGGCCTTAGATTTGGGGAGTTAATAACTGCAAATTGCTTTGAGAATTCAGGTGGCACATACTATAGAAATGATCTATATTATTTACTTATTGCAAACTTATATTACTTACAGTACTTATTGCTCTATTGCAAACATGCTCATCAGTGTTATTCCAATCTCAGATGAGATCATAGCCTCCTATGGTATCCATCCCACAAAAGTGTGCAGCACTTTGTATTCTAGACATGCATAAATCATCATCTACCTTTATTGTTAAACTATTTCTAACATTAGCCTTTTTTCTTGCATTAATTCATTCACTCGTACATTCCTGAGAATCCGGAAGATGTTCCTACCAAGCTGTTGCGTTTCTATGTCTTTTTGTGTGTGTAGTATTGCTCCATTTTTTCATGTGCTGATTTATCACAATTTATTCAACTTCCAATGCAATTGAGCACAGTCCTTCAGGTATAAACTTGACATAGTACTATTGTCACACCTTATGCAGAGAATTGATCGGTGATGTTGTTGGTAGCCCCACTTTTCTGCATTACCTGCCTCCTGACCTACCACCATTTCCTTCGCTGTTGCTCTTCTGTCTGGTAAGTGAAATTGACAAGGTTGGGAGAAAGGCTTGTCAGTTTCATGAATGCCTGGCAGTTTTTTGTTGGTGGTGTTTGTAAATTAAAGAACAATTGTGAAACTCAATGCTGATGTAGATAAGTGCTCTTATGAATTTTTTTTTAAAACTGATCAAAACTACTCCTGAGAATAGCATAAGCAGCAATGATGTCAGCAGCAAAGCAACTAGTCTGACAGCCTAAATTCTACAGCTGGAGGGTGGAGATGGGGTGGAGATCGGTCAGATCTTATTGAGGAGCAGTGGAGAGGCTGTGGTGGTGATAAATACATCTGCTATTTATTCCATTCTGGAAATTCTCTATAGGTATAAATAAAGATTCTCATTCACTTAAATTCAGAATTCCTGGATTGATAGTTTTGATATGACAGTTCCTTAGAAGATGTTTTCCAAAGCTGATGAGATTTTGTATGTGTGCACGCATGCACGTGCACGTGCATGCGTTTTCCTGGCTTGTTTCAAGCCTTCTGGGCGTCTGGTGGCTGATAATGGTATCTGCCATACAGTTGAATGTCTACAAATTTCAAAAAAGTAATCCAGAAGGATCTCTGAACAAAAAGTATGTCTACACAGCACTGCTATCAAAAATAATTGCTCTTCTTGCAGGTTTTTTGTCTCAAAACAACTGTGTATATCTGCAATATAAATGTGAGTAACAAATACGAAGAGTTTCCACTCCCTCCCCTAATGGCACGTAGTTCAAATAAGTCAAATGTACATAATTCAGGCTTTGAGTATGCTCAAGGTCTACTAACAATAAGGGCACAATCCTAACCTGGAGTTAGGCTGGCATAGTTAGGCCAGCAAAATTTGGCAGGTACAAGGGACACAGTAAAATGTGTTTGGACCACTCTTGGAGTCAGAGGGGCCAGCACACAGACGTGAGCCATCCTCCCTGACTCCGAGAGTAGTCCAAACACGCTTTACAGTGGCCATTGTGCCAGGCAAACTTTGCTGGCCTAACTGTGCCGGCCTAATTCCTGGTTAGGATTGAGCCACAAGTCTACTAACGATTAGGTAACGTTAGTCATAAATAGAGGTACTTGAAAACAGTGTTATTTATTCAGAGGTGAGCCCATTGTGTGCAGTAAGACTTGGGGGCTGAGCCTATTGGGCCTAGTGTCAGCGGTAAGCCCTTACTACCAGCGCCAGTGCCACAAAAGTGTCGTAAGGCATTTCTAGTGCCAGCAGTAAGGGCTTACTGCCAGCACTGGGCCAGTGCCAGGAGGAGCCAGGATGCAGCCAGCCGGCAGTATGTCTCACTGCCATTGGCGGTGGGCTCTTGGGGCGTGGGTAGGGTGACCAGATACAAACTCGGACAAAGTGCCTGTACCTTTGACCATTGGATAGAAGAGGGAATTTGAGCAGGTGCAGCTCATCATGGAAGGGTTTCAGAAGCTGCACCTGCCCAAATTCCCTCTTCTGTACAATGGTTAAAGGCATAAGCACTCTGTCCCTGCTTATATACCTAGGCATGGGGAGAGTGTGGGAGGGTGGAACTGGACGGGGGTGGAGAGGGCCAGTGGGTGGAACTGGGGGTGGCCTTCACTGCCAAATCCTAACTTTCATGTTGGGCCGCATGGCCAGACACGGAGGTGTCCAATCCTGTCCAAAAAGCCAAATAGCTGGCGTCAACTTGAGGAGGCCCATTTCATGGGTGCTTTTTTTTTCATAGAACTGAGAGATTGTAAGCATAAGCCACCTGCATAATGTCCTAGTTTTAGCCCTTTGTTGGAGACATTTGCGTGGAAAACTAATTTAGAGGACTGTACAGGCCTATGTCAAACCTGTCCATGTCTTTGTCTTAGATTTTGCTTTGTAATCTTAACACTTTCTGCCAATTCCTTCAACTGAATGTCATTTCTTTAAAGTCCTTAGTTACTATCAGAAGGTTAAACAATCCAAAAAGCCCCACGGAAATCAAAATAAGAGTAACCAGATATTAGATGCTCTGATACGGGTACAGATCAGCACTCTTCCCAGTGGATTTTCCACTACAGAGTCGGTACTTGAAAAGCAGCATTAGCCCCTCATTCAGTTATTCTTTTTTTTTACTTAGAGAGGGAAACAAAAGCAGCGGTAATCACATTACCCTAAAGACCTGACACAATTAGCAAGCATGCTAAAGCGAAAAGAATTCACTTTAGTGCCCCTAGAAGCTTTAGTGCAGTTAGCAAGCGATCATTTTCATAATAATATAATTGCCAGAATGGGAAATTACAGGTAATTGCTGTTGTTGTGACCCTGATCTTTCAGTAATGAAATTAAAGTAAATGTTATCTTCAAGATTACTGCTGGTTCAGGGAAATTTTTTTTTAAAGTTTAATTTAACTTTTTTCATGATAAGGCATCTTTTTTTTTCTAAATTTAAGGTTGTGCATTTTTTCTCTACTAGATCAATAGCCATCTGCTACACATAGCACAGCCTAAATTTTGTGACCTGGTTTATGCCTACCTGCTTACAGGGGCAAATCTTCATTACGTATTTGTAAATACGCAAATATGCATCTTTACAAAGACTTTTTCTGAGCTCTGTGTTTACACTATAGCTGAATTCACTTGGAAAGATACCGAATTGCCCAAGAATGAGTCATAAGCATTCAATAAACACTTTCATTTACTCCTATAGAGAAAATGTCTTGAGAATTATTTTTAAGCATTGAATTGCCTAGGACAGTGGTTCTGGTCATGAACTGCTTAATTACATCACTTCCTGTTTTATGATATCACTTCTGGCCCTCAGCAGGCATCCTGTTATTCACCCCACTGTATGAAATACGTTTGTTATTTCTGATCTAGACTGATATCTAGATGAGGCCTAGAAAGAGGAGCTGGCAAGCTATCAGTTCAGTCTTTTAGAGTTTTCTCTTGAATAAAAACCTGCTCTGTTCCCAGTTATCAACCTTTTTTCTAGACAGGCTACCACAGATAAGATTAAGATTTTTTCTCCCAACTTCATTCTTTGTTTTGAGGAACGCAGAGTAGCATTTGCTGTGAAAATCAGGCCCAAGGCCTAAAAGAAAAGAGGGAGTAGAAAGCAGTCACTCTGTCCCTCTGACTTAAAAAGCTGTCAGTATTTTCTGCTAAGTGGGCAAAGGTCAGTTTGGCTCATTGCTTATCACTTAACTGGAAAATGGAGTTTTGGTTCAGCACCACCAGCTCTTGGAAATTGGAACGCCTAAACAAATGCTAAACACCCAAGATTGAACTTGCGGCCTGATTATTTGCATAAAATAATAGCTGGATTTTAGAACAGTGGTTCTCAAACTTTTCAAACCAGAACCCACTTTTAGAATGGCACTTATGCTGACACCCACTGGAAGCGAAGTCATTAACCTGGAAGTGATGTCATAGCTGGAAGTGCCATCATCAAGCAGAAAGTGCCATCATTGTGGCATAAGAACATAAGAAGAGCCCTGCTGGATCAGGCCAAAGGCCCATCTAGTCCAGCTTCCTGTATCTCACAGTGGCCCACCAGGTGCCCCAGGGAAGCATGAGACAACAAGATGCTTGGATCCTGTTGCCACTCCCTTGCACCCGATACTCTGAAGTAGCCCACCACCAATGTAAGGAGGTTGCACAATCCATCATTGCCTATTCATATTCATATCATTCATATTCATATCATTGCCTATTCATAGTGGCATATTCCAATGATACTCCTGGAATGCAAACTGGCATTCTTGGACTGCAGCAAGTGCACAACCAGGAAATATCCCTGAAATAAAACTTCTGTTGGACAAACTCCAGATTTGGGTATGTGATGAATAGTGGAAAAATTACTAGTGGAAAAATCACAGTGCATTTCGTGGCTAAATTGTGATTTAAATCCAGATCCCATTGGCGTGTCCAACTAGATAGAAGGTCTTCAGTTCACACACAAACTCTTTGTATTGCTGCTATGCTGCAGTTGAGCAGATTACTGTCCTTTGACTCTCAAAAGGTCTTCGTCTTAGAGAACTAATCTTGAAATTGTTCAGAAACAATTAGGGTTACTAGTAATGTGCCTGATGCAGAGGAATGGCAATGAGATACAAGGACCTGGTTGTCTTGCATGCTCCCTGAGGCATCTGGTGGACTACTGTGTGATACAGGAAGCTGGATTATTTATTTATTTTATTTAAGGTATTTTTATACTGCCTTTCTCCAGATTTCTCAAAACACAAGGCAGTTTACATTGGCAGGATGTTTATAAACCCCATTTTTTCAAGTGGGGTTTTTACAATTATTGTTCTATGTACAGTTCACAGAACCCCCCATTTCTCCAGACATTCCCTTTTCAGTATGTGGTCATCATCCTGGCTACCCTCTTGCACCTTCCGAGCCTTTGCAGGCAGCCGCAGATCACACGTTGGCCGGTTCTCAAGATTTTACCTGTCTCTTGTCCGCTGACCTCCTCCACATTCCACACTCCTAACATTCCATTGCGAGCTCAGTGACTTGTCAGTGACTTCTGGTCTCCCATCCAAGGCCGAGCCAAGGCTGATCCTGCTTAACATCTTCAGGCAGAGCAACAGCTCAACAGCTCCAGACCACGCCTCCTGACTAGAGGGGCCCTTGGCCTGATCTAGCAAGGCTTTTCTTATGTTCTTATGCAGACATTAGAACAGCCTTTCTCAAACACTGTGCCACGGCACATTGGTGTGCTGCAAGTGGTCCACAGGTATGCCACACACATTTGGGGGAAGGTCATTTATTAATAGGCCAATGGGGGATGTGAGCCCCCCATTGGCAGCATGGTGTGCCTTATCAATTGCCCCAAAACTGATGGCATACCTTGACAATTTTAGTACCTTCTCAGGGCGCAATCCAACCCAGTGCCGGAATGGCAAGGCCGAATAAGGGCCATGCGGCCTCTGGAACGGGCCTAGGATTTGGCCTTATGACCGAATCTGAGGCCCACCCATGTCCCGCCTTTGTCCCGCCCACATTCCGCCTGCCTCCCATCAATCCCCGGGGCATGCTGTAATGGCACCTCCCTTGCACCAGCCGGCTTTGGCTGAAGGAAGGTGCTGCGCGGGTGCTACAGGACCAGCAATGCCAGCAGCGCCAGCACCGATGCAGGGCACCCGATCGGCACCCCTGCATCAGCACTAAGCGTGCAGCGCCAACTCAACCCCGTTGTGCCGGGGCTGCGCGGAAGGTAGGATTGCGCTGCCCATGTGTCATGAGATGAAAAAAGTTGAAAAGTGCTGCATTAGAAACTACATTCTAATGGGCATTAGTATCTGGAATCTTTTCTGCTAACCCAGACTCCAGTCCTGTGCCCTAGCCTCTGGCACCCTGTTGTCATTCATTGAATTCCTTATTTTCTCTCAACTCTTATCTGGCATTTCTGGTTGTTTTATGTTCTGTCGCTTTCCGTTAAGCTCCCTTCCTTCTTCCTGACATTCTCATCCATATCCCTGTCATACTGGTAGCAAGCAATAACCAGCCACTGAGCTGAAGCAAGGCTGATTCTGAGAGGCAGAGACCACAGTTTTGGCTCCTCAGAGCGCAATCCTAAACTGGAGTTAGGCCGGCATAAGCTAAACCAGCAACGTTTGGCCAGCACAAGGACCACCATAAAGCTTGTTTGGACCACTCTCGGAGTCAGGGAGGATGGCTCACGTCTGACTCCAAGAGTGGTCCAAACATGTTTTACGGTGTCCCTTGTGCTGGCCAAACTTTGCTGGCTTAGTTTATACCAGCCTAACTCAGTTTAGGATTGCGCCCCTAGATCGCATAATTGTATCACTATAGATTGCAATCACAATCCTGAGCTAGTCCATACATGTTCAGTTATTTTCTCTTTGTCACTAATTAGTCCAGTCACGGTCCTACTGTTTTGCGGGGCAGGGGGGGGGGAAATGCCCTGGATGGTGCACTGCTTGAGCAGGAGGAGGGTGGCGATGAGGCAGCTCACCTCTCCAAGAGGCAAGTCTTGTTTGAATGGCTTCACGGTACAGGTGGAGTACTGCTTCTCCAGGCATCCGAAATCCAGGGCACAATCCTAAACTGAGTTAGGCCGGCATAAACTAAGCCAGCAAAGTTTGGCCAGCACAAGGGACACCATAAAGTATGTTTGGACCACTCTCGGAGTCAAAGAGGCCAACACACAGACATGCGCCATCCTCCCTGACTCTGAGAGTGGTCCAAACATGTTTTACGGTGGCCCTGGTGCTGGCCAAACTTTGCTGGCTTAGCTTATGCCAGCCTAATATAAAGCCAGTTTAGGATTGTGCTCCCCGACTATTCCAAAATCCAAACATTGTTGTCCAATATTTTTTTAAAAAAAACTTTTTTATAGTGTGAATATTAGAAGGTCTTGTGCTCATTCCCACATACAGGGCAACAGGCTGTAAACTCTATTCAATATTCTGTGGTGTGTACCTGTACAGTCAATGTCAAACAGGCTAGCAGTTACCTATATGGGTAACCATGAACTAGGAGAAATGTAGAGGAAGCAATTATTCCGAAGTTCAGACAAACCAAAAATCTAGACACCTTCCCATCTCAAGCAGTCCAGATAAGAGACACCCAACCTGTACTTCTGTTGTTTTGTCATCAATACACGTTATGTTTATTCATTCCATCTCGCTAATGAATAATCACGGGCACCTCAATCCTGAGCTTCCCAGCTCCCATAGGAGCCATGGTAGCAAAATGGACACCGCTGCATCCCACTGATTCTGCAGGAGCCACCAGGGTCTCCTCAGGGGAAGGGGACATGCATCCCCTTCCCCTGGATAAAGCCCCAGCCCCCTTAATGGGACTCCTTGAATCTCTGCCAGCTATTGGGTTGCCCAGCCCAAGGTGGGGCATTGGATCCAGCAGTACAATCCACTGCCAGGTCCTACCCTATGCACAGGCCTGATCCTTCCCTCCCCCTGCCCAGTTCCTCCCCCGTAGCTAGTTGCTGAAGTGCCACCAACCCTTCTTCATGGCAATAAGGCCGGGCACACTAGTGGGCACCCAGAGCACTCCCTCCTCTTTGGGTGTCGCTAGCATGCTTTATGGCATGTTCATGACACTATTAGCTGGCTGAACCAAATATAATGCTGGCGATAAGTCCCTTGGGATTGGCCCTTAATCTCATTTGGCTGTATTTAGAACAAACTGCACAAGGAAACACTGTGCTACCCCATGATCTTAGAGACGTGCTTGAAGGTTCTTGCAGACTTGAAAAGGATGCTGGTGGGCAACTGTTGGATCTTGCATGCATCATGTGCACATGGTCCTGAGTATTGCAACCCATGATCCCCTGTGAGGCAGGGATCCTGATTCATGGTGTTCCTGTGCCCTGTCATCATTACACTGACATACCCATCTCCATACCCATACCCATCTCCTGCTGTCAACAGTGATGCCGCCACACCAAAAAGGTAGGTGCTGCATCCAGTGTTATGGGGGACATGAGGGCAAATAGGAGGTAAGTAAAAATTATTTTTACTTACTTTGACATAAGCCCTGGGTATCCCCAATGGGTCTCCTCGGACATATGCCACTTCTTTTGATGGCATGTGTTCAAGGGGGGGAAAGGGGTGCGGAGGTTTAAAAAGAGGCAATCTGGCATGATCCTGCACCTTCCCATGGAATGTCTCCCTCTCCATGATCCACTCCAGTAGTGAAATTCAGGGGGTTCGCCCAGGTTCTATAGAACCGGTTGTTAAATGGCCGGGCCCCGCCCACTCGCTTACCTTGGCTGGCTTCGGCATTTTTTTTGCTCTGGCTATGACGTCATAGAACCGGTTGTTAATTCATTTGAATTGCACCACTGATCCACTCCCACCGCTAACTTAATGGCATTGGAGCATAGAGTTATTATACATAGAGAGGGCATGACGTCACAAACTTGAAGCTTCCGGGTATAACCCCGCCCCTTTTTTCCCCTTTCCCATCCCTCCTCCCTCCTCCCAGCGTCCAATCAGCGAGCGCCTTGTGATTGGGCCACGCCCCCTTCCTTCCCTCAGTCCCCTTCACAGCCGCTGGTATGTTCAGTAATATAATTCTGCGGAATTAAACCTTGGAATTGCATATTAACTCATAATATGGTTACCACTGATGTTTCTCCACGATCACACGTTGTTATTTTGGTAAGTTTTTGCTTCAGGAGTAAACGATTCAGCCCGAAACATCATGCGAAAACCCATAGGAAATCATTGGAATCAGCATTGTTGTGGGTATATTTACGTCACAGCTAACCCCGCCCCCTGGATTCACTCGCTGGCCTATCTAGTTAATGGGATGGCCACCCTTTGCATTGGAGGCTTCAGGAAAGCCCCTGATGCACAACTACGACCATTTGCCATTTCCAGCAGCAGTCCAGCAGCGCACGGCAGAGAGTCTCATTTTTGCAATGCTGTAAGCAGCGGTGATCCTAGAGAGGGGCAAAACGCAAATTTTTTGTAGGAGCCTGAGGTCCAGAGTAAATCAGCCTCTCCCCCTCACCTTCAGAGATATTCACGGCTCAGAGAGCTGGCTCGGAGACTTGGCTCTCTGAGCTGTAAATTCCTTTGGGGGCAAGGGAGAGGGGGCATGTTACACAGGAACTTATCCTCCTGCAAAACTTAGCATTTCCCCCCAGAAGTAATGTCACCGACCATAAGTCAGGCTGCTCTGTGGGAACTTGAGTTCTGGCAGCGCAGCCCAATCATAGGATTGGGATAAGATCTTACCCAAATGGCAACTAGCATAGTGGCTAAAAAACCATGAATCAGGACATGTGACTCAACTTTTTTAGTAAGTGGCCATTGGCAACCAATTTCCCACCTGGCTTACCAATGTAATCTAGCCTTACCTTGCCTTGCTTTGCACACTTAGGGCACAATCCTATGCAGCGCCGGAATGGAGAGGCCGACTCGGCAGTGCCACATCCAACGCTGCATAGGAGAGGCTGGAGCCCTGCCCAGACCTGGCAAGGGAGTGTTCACTCCCTTACCGTAGGGGAGGCTCCAGCCTCCCCTATATGCTCCTCGGATCTGCTAAAGAGCAGGTGCAGATCCGAGGAAGCCTTGTGGACAGGCTTAGGATGTGGCTGTATGAGTGCCGGCGGTCCATCCCTTGCGTCGATGCTATGATGTAGCATCGATGCAAGGGGAGAGGTAGGATTGCGCTGCCCCAAAGTGCTATATAAAGTACTAATAAAGGACTGAGAGTGCAATCCTAACCTGGAGTTAGGCCGGCACAGTAAGGCCAGCAAAGTTTGGCCAGGACAAGGGACAAGGGACACCATAAAGTGTGGTTAAACCACTCTCGGAGTTAGGGAGGATGGCACAGGTCTGTGTGCTGGCCTCTCTGACTTTGAGAGTGGTCCAAACATACTTTACAGTGTTGCTTCTGCCAGCCAAACTGTGCTGGCCTAACTCCGTTAGGATTGCGTCCTCAGTCTGTGTCCTACTGAATCTTCCTTTCCCTTCCTCACCTGCATCTCCTGTGTGATGAAGCCAAGAATGTATGTATGATGTGGGCTACATAAATAAAAATTCCTTCTATATCATAAAACATAATACTTCCCTAACAGGATCATCTCTGACAAAGCATTTGCCTCCTAGTTTTCTTTTGTGGTCTTAGAACAGGAACTCCTGTTCATTCATTGCCATCATTATTATTTATCAGCCAATTGCAATTATTTCACAGGAAACTGCCAAAAGTGACAGACGAAGCCAGCCAAGCAGCGGTTATCAAAGGCCCTGAATGGCACAATGAAATAAAATGCACCGCTGCTTTCTCAGAGCTGAAATGAATTCTCACAAGAGCAGGAGCCGCATTAAAAGAACACCACTGGCATGTTTGAAAAATGAGAAGCAAAGAGAGACAAACATCTGAAAGAGGAGTGCTTAGGCAGCATCAAAGCCCAAAACAAACCGCGGCCACAAAGCGAGAAAGATGGAAATTATCTAAGTGTGTGCAGCGATGCTGATTTCTCAGATGGAGTTATCATCTGCTGTCCTGACGAGTGTTCGAATTCTAGCTGAATATAAAATACATACTTCAGTGATTTGCAGTGGGCCCCCAAAGGGCATTTTTGGATGGATGGATGGATGGATGGATGGATGGATGGATGGATGGATGG
>JAJKFI010000007.1:6916649-6927027 GCA_029204185.1 Lerista edwardsae | reverse complement strand
TGGATGGATGGATGGATGGATGGATGGATGGATGGATGGATGGATAAAGGAGGAGCAGGGGCCACGTTGCCCCGGGTACCATGCCTTGAGGGGTGCCAATCCTTATCTGTGATGGTGGACCTGAAAAGAAAAAAAATCAATAAATACATCAATAAATCAAACAGGTACTAATATACCACTTTTCAACACGAAGTTCACAAAGCAGTTTACAGGCAAATAATAATAAAGTTAAATGGCTCCCTGTCCCAAAGGCTCACAATCTAAGGCAGATCACCAGCAACAGCCACTAGAAAAGACACTGCACGGGGGTGAAGAGGGACAATTAGCCTTTTGAGGCTCCCTTAGGAGGAGGGAGGGAGGGGGAGAGAGTGTTTTGTGACCCCAGCTGCCAGATGCTTTAGTTACACCACTGCAGATTGATCGATTGATAGATAGATAGATATGGTGCATCGAGTAGCTCATTAATGAGAGGAGAAACTAGACTTATGCTCCCATGCAACTCATACTAACAGCCAAGAAGCTGCCAAACTTCATTTTAGTTCAAGTTTCAAGAGGGGTTATTTGGGAAACAATATCTGTCATGCTGAATGTTCTTGGAAGGTGGGAGAACAGTGTGACAAGAATTCAGCTGTCATTGCTGTGGCTCCTGACCATATAATTTGCTCCAGGCAGAACTCTTAGCAAAACAGTGCTAAACTACAGCTTTCACAGCCACACTGTGGGAGAGGAAGCAGATCCTAAGGTAGGCTTGGTTTCGCCAGGTGGGAAAAGTTAAACAAAACTCTTGAAGCATTTGGGTGAGTTTGTGTATTATGTTGTTTACATGATGGCGCCAGTACAGTCAGTCCTCATTATCCGCTAGTGCTATGTTCATGGAAACCCTTGCAGATATCGAATTCGCAGATAACTAATCATGGATCCTAATGATTATCTCTGATTCCTAATAATGAATCATTGATCCTAATGAGGGAAAAATCCTAGAGCCAGGCCACGGTGAAAGGCTGCTGCTGGGAATGATTCTCTGCAGCTTGACCTAGGAGGGTTCAGACAAGGGGTGAGCATCAAAGTGCAATCCTATACCCCCATTGCGCCGGCACTTCACTCTTGCACTGGCCAAACGCTGTCGCAAACGTGCCATCAAGCTCATCAGCGTCAGCAGTACAGTGCTGGACCGGCGCAAGCAGTAGCGCCAACACTCAGGCACTGCCGCATCTGCCAGCTGTGCCGGCCTTGCGCTGGTTGAGCATCGGCAGTGTGCAGTTGGCATTGGGCCTTGCTGAGGGCGTTCCGGGGGTGTTCTGGGGGCATAACTGGGCAGCACAGTGGGCGGAGACGGGGATTGTGACGCAGGGCGGCTGTAGTGCCAAATCCTAAACCCCGTCCCCAGCCTCGGCGGCCCCAATTTGGGCCACTCTTGTGTATGTTCACCTGCGCCTGGAAAATAGCGGGCGCAGATCCAAGCAGCCCCATTGGGATAACTGGGGCTTACGCAGATGTAAGGGGAAACCCTCCTTGGCCTGCACTTTGCTGCTGCTGCCTCCTAATGGGCTTCAGGATGTCAGCCTTACTTAGGATTGGGCTGCCCGCCTGTGCAAGCATTTCACCCACTTGTGATTACGAAGCTCATCTCTGCTGCCTAAAGAACACTCTTAATTGATTGCCAAAGTCTCCAGGAGAAGCCTTGTACATAGGAGTTTCCTAGTGGCAGACGTTCAGGGAGAATCAGTTACAGGGATGTGTTTGGGAAGGATACTCAAGGTTGACCTTAGATCTAGTAGCATAGCTAAGGGGGGTGGGGGGTTCAATTGACCCGAATACCATCCTTGAAGGGATACCAACCCACATCCCTGATGACAGATTCTGAGACCTTAGAAAGGCACATCTGGTCTTTGCAAAGTCTCCCGAAAGATACTTCTGGTTTTTGAAAACTGGACATGCCTTTTGGAGGCCTCCAGGAGACCTTCTGTTGGTGGTGGGAGTTCAAAATTAATGGGCCTGAGGTGTCAGATGCCCTAGCTACGCCACTGCTTGGGTCTCCATCATAACCTGTAAAAATTAGCTTCTATCTCCCCATGGTTTGTGAGGGTGCCTGTTGCTATGTTGCTGATACTTGGGAGGGGGCAACCAGCCAGTGTTGACTGCTCATTGGCCCTGTGCCTGCACCCACTCCTGGTTCAGTTCCCCTTGGAGGCACTTCTCTGGCTACTACCATTGGAGGTGGGTGGAGGCAGCAATTGTCTCCTTGGTCTTCAGATGAATGATGCACGAACCTCACATCAATGACGTACTAACATCAGGACACTGGCTCACAAGTGGCAGGCTGTGTAGCGTTTCCGTGGACACTGGGGCAATTTATTAATAGAGACAAATAAGAATTATTCAATTATTTTTCTGAGACTAATGCATTTGATTCAGGTTCTTCAGGTTTTTTTCTTCCATAATCATAACCCATCATTTCAACCACCTAATCAAGGAAGAAAAAGCCCAAGGAGATCAGAAAGGAAGAGCAAGACCATCCAGGAAACAAAGATAATTTAACTGGAATCCACTCTGAAATTCTTCACCTGTACTTGGCTTCTACCAAACAGCCCACAAAGACAAAACAGCCGCATTCCTTGTAGTTCAACCTTTTGATTATTTACTCAGAAGTAGTTCCACTAAATTCTGTGGGACTATTTGCATAGGATCACAGACATCATAACTGCTATGTGCCAATTATAAAAATCAGAATGAAAATTCAAGGGGAAAAAACTTGCAAAACGGTAAAATTCTACTACCACTTATCTATCCAAGTAAATATGTTTTCTTAATTTCAAGAAGGCAACAAAATGATATTTAAAAGAACCAAGGAATGGAAATTTACTGTCATAAAACAGAGGATTTGCCCATCACTAAACCACTCTTTCAGCTTGATTACGGTTTTTAAATGACACCTATCTGCATTTTAATCCTTGTGCAAAACTCGGCTGGCAGAATTTATAATTATGATCAAAAACTATGAAAGTCCATGCTAATGATAAGATAAAGAACTTATTCCCACCACCTACAGTGAGAAGCTAATCTTCCTCCATGTCCTAATCTACTGACATACAGGTTTTGATCTGAAATAAGCTCTTAATAATGAATAATCTCGCTATGAATATGATTCTGCTGAGCAGAAAATGGAGGATTAAAGAAGGAGCCTGGGAAGAATTCATTCTCCTGTCTCTTCCTGCCCCCCCCCAAAACCTGGACTTTTAAGGCTGTTTCATTGGCAATACATTTTTGATTGCTGCTGCCACCTTAAGGATGCTTGAGTTTTGCAATGTCTCCAGCCCTTGTTGACAATTCAGGGCATCTGCATTGCATTGCCACAGACTAAGATGATGGTACTTTGCATTTCCCTAGTCTAGGGAACAAAAGGAGCCAAGTGACATTTGCTCAAGTGTTGGGTCTCATTTGTTGAGGAGTGTCTGGGAGATGAACAACAACAACAACAACAACAACAACAACAACAACAACAACAACAATACTTGTTTTCCCACAGAGAGACTAGGTTTGCATTCAGCTCTCCTGGGAATAGGCTGACTGCCTATTATTCACAGCAGAATTAATCTCTTTCTCTATGTGTATTTATGGCTTGGGGGTTGCTGTTGTTTAAAGTACTTTGAGTGAGGTAAGACAAACTGCAAGAAAATTGGATTTCCCTCTACATTTCCATATGCCCGAGCAACGCCGGGCGTCTCATTCACGCCACATAATCTTCTTTCACTTGCCTTGCCATATAGGAGTGTGATGGCGCAGAACAAGGGTATTCAAAAGTCACTAGTGCCTGTGGGGGAGAGGACGCGCTGTCTATTATATTGGGTAAGTCATTGCAGCACTGCTTGGCCAAATAGCAGCTTGGTGTCTGCATGTTCTTTCTCTGGGGGCGCAATCCTAAACTGTGCTGGAACAGGCAGGCCAGCAGACCTGCGCTGTATGCAGCACCACTTCGGAGCAAGCTGGAGCCTCCACGGGGCAAGGGCACATTCTTCCCTTTTCCCCAGGGAAAGCGCCAGCCACCCCTATGGGCTACTCGGATCTGCGACTGCTATATAGTGGCAGCACCAGCTGGGGACGGGGGGTTGGATGTGGCCCAACAAGCGCATCCAAACTCCCCTCCCCTCCCCAGGCCAGCTTGCCTCCCAGAATGCCCCCTCCCCGTTCTGCACTCTCCCCCGCCCAGAACTGCCCCTGCACCAGCCGAACTGGCGCACTGGGGGCTTCTACCAGCACTGCGCCACAAACACTGGCTCACACATACTTTTCGGTATGCGTGCAACAGTGCTTGGTTGGCACAAGAGCTTGTGCCGGTCATGGGGGGGTGGTCAGTGACGTCATTCACTGGCGCCAGCAACCGGAACACTGCTGGCGCCAGGATCCAGAACACCGCGATGGACGGGTGAGCTGTAGCTCCCCGCCCCCTTGCAGCGCCCGGCAACGCCTCCCTGCGCCCGGAATTGCTCTTTACAGAGCGATCCAGGCACAGGGGCGGGCGGGAGGGCAAAAACAGTGCACGGAGTCTGCCACGCGCTGTCCCGCTCTCCCCAGAACTACCGGAACGGGGTACCGCCCCGTTCCGGTAGGATGACGCCGCTGGGGGGTGTGTGGATTGCGCTGCCGGTCAATCTATAGGAATGTCCCCAGTATCCACTGATTCGGCATCCATGGTTTCAGTTATCCACTGTTACCATGGATACTGGGACAAGTCCACAAGCCAACCTGTTGCGTCGCCCTGTTCTGTCTCCTGCTGCCCTCCTGGAGACCCTGTGCTGGTCTCGCAAAGCTAGCCTCATCTTCAGGCCTCCGGGCCCAGGGCACGAGTGCACATCCATGTGCTTGCTAACTTCCTCCAGGAATAGTGCATTACAGTGCATTTGTGACATTTGGAGGCCAGCCTTTTAGCGCATTTGGACTGTGCAATCAAATATATGCAAATAATATATGCTGCACATTTGCACAATGAATTCAGGTTGCAGAATTCATGTTTTCTTGGGTACTTGTTTTTATACTACTTTTAAAATCTAGAGCAGTGGTTCTCAAACTTCTTAGCATCCAGATCCACTTTTTAGAATGACAGTACGTCCAGGACCCACCAGAATTGATATCATGGCCAGAAGTGCCATCATTGCGACACCAGAGCCTGCTGCTTTCCTGAGAATGCAACAATAAGTTGGGTTATTTCCAGTGGCGTTATTCACCCGGTATGCTGGGTGGGACTTACCTTTGAGGGGCAGCCCACCCATTACGTGACGCCGCGTTCTGCCGCGTTCCCACCTGCCGGGGTGGGCGGGAAAGCAGCGGAACGCAGCGTGACGCAACGGGCGGACTGCCGCTCAAAGGTAAGTCCCGCCCAGCGTACCGGGTGAATAACGCCACTGGTTATTTCTCAGCTGTTTTCCAATAGCAAAGTGAACCGGAAAGAAAAAAGCCTATTGAGAACCTTGACACAAGCAAAACAACCACACGGCCCTCCCCCTCTCCAGCACCCCATCTTCCCAAATTTTCAATATGGCGGCTCAGCTGCTTCACGATCCTGACCCACAGTTTGGGAACCACTGATCTAGAGGGATTGTGCATGAGCAACTCTTTTCCTTCTTGAAGAATTTCAAAAGTTTGCTGGTACAAGTGATGATCTGCAGAAGACGAGATGCGGAGCTCAAGCTGCCCTGTGCACATGCTGACTCTCTGGCAACCTCTTGCTGCTTCCAGGGAAGGGTGCTGAGTGATTGAAGTCGACCTTCTCCTGCCCTGCACATCTGCTTGACTGACTAGTGTCGCCCTTGTGGTGTCCTGTCCACCTGCTGACTCTCCAACTTTGCTTACCCCACCAAGTGCCTTCCTGTGCTTTCCACCTGCTTCGAATACCTCCCCGACATTAATCCTTTCCCTCCTGAGCCACCATTTGTAAATGGAAAGCTTTATTTCTCTCTGTGCCAATTCATGTTACATTCCTGCTTTCAAGTGGCTCGACAGTATGAAAGATCTCCTTATTAATAGGCTTAGTGGCAGGGATGGAGCAGATTATTGTTGTTTCATTTGGGGGGGGGGGAAATGGCATGCATGTGAATTAAATTAGCTTCAAGTGCTGGTTTGTCGGGTATATAAAGAAGCTAAAATGGGAATCCAGATTCCTGGGGGAATTGTTCCAAGCTTTCTCGGCTAGTCTTAGTTCTTGTTTCTTATGTGACACATCTGCACAATAGAAACAACAATACCTGCTTTGAGAATGAGCTCTAGATAAGAGAATTCCATCTCCTTATGGTTGCAAGCACTGGATAAATGCCTGGATAAAACATATTGTGGAGATAACGAGCTGTGAAAACAGATTCCAAATGAGACCTTGAAACTTTGGGAGAACAATCAACAGACCATTCATCACATTTAGTTGTGATGTTTATCAATGGAGTTTCTTCTTGGACAAGCTTGCATCCCTTCCTTGGAAGCGCTACTGAACATAAATCAATATGCATGAGTGCATGCATGTGCAAGGAAGCCAGTCATTTAAAGCCCTGCCTTCCTCAAGAAATAGAAGCTAATCAAGGGAAAATCGATCACTAATCCCTGAGCTGCACTGACCAGGAAGCAATAAAATGGATAGAACCTATAGTACAAGAAGGAAACTTTTGATTAGTGTGGCAGAAGGCAGCTGTTGAACGTGATTTGAGTAAACATTACAGAAGGATCTTAGCCATGTGCAAGAGCATTTCTGGATAATACAGTCAGAACGCAATCCTAAACTGGAGTTAGGCCGGCATAAGCTAAACCAGCAAAGTTTGGACAGCACAAGGGCCACCATAAAGCATGTTTGGACCACTCTCGGAGTCAGGGTGGGATGGCACACATCTGTGTCCTTTGTGCTGGCCAAACCTTGCTGGCCTAACCCCAGGTTAGGACTGTCCGCTCAGTTTAAATGCTGGAGGGGACATCTGTTGAATTCTTGTGATTCTGATTTGCCAGTTACCTTTGGCAAGATATGGATGTTTAAAATGAATCCACAAAATTTATAACCCCTGCCATTTACTCTGCTCTGGGGGTTTGCTCTGAAGCCACGTCTTCAGAGCAAATGCCACGACATTCCCTCTGATGACAGGGCTTCTTCTGGCTTCGGGAAGGCTGCCGGCACCTTGTCCCTGCTTCAGGGGAGTCTGGACAGGGTGCAGCGAAACCACCAGTGCCCCATTGGGCACAGCTGGGGTGTGCAGTCAGCTTCAGTTGCCTCTTATGACCACGCGTCCCTGGCCAGCACTGGCTTGAACGCTTGCAATGGACTCCATGCACTGGCATAAGGAGCAGTAGGCACAGGAGAAAGTTAGACCTGCACTGGACAGCATGCAGGCAGAACGGGGCAGTGGGTGGCAGTGGCGAGTGGGGTGGAATGGGGCAGGGTGATGACAATGGCAGGGGTGGGCAGACTGGGCCTGGGAGCGGTGGGTTCAGCAGCAGCCACATGCACCATATCCTATCCCCCTTCCTGGGCCTGATCTGCAGACATAGATCCGCTTGGACTTGGGCCAGCTATTTCACTCATGCAGTTCTAGCAGACCCATTGCACAGGGCAAGGGGAAAACTAAAGGGACAACTGTAAAGGGAAAGGTTTTAGATGCCCCTTTATCTCGAAGAGCCTGCCAGTCTTCCGACTTCTCCCATAGGATGCAGCACAGCCCTTGCTGGCTCCACGGCATCGGCGTGGGTGTGTTTTAATAATACGACTGGGCTACTAATCAGATCTGTTCCTAGTACCAATATAGGCGTGGGCATGGCACAATCACATAATTCATGCGGTCCTCTTTAGGGATTTGGTGAGAAGTTGTTTTGTTTATGCATTTGCTATGAAATGTGTATGATACGTTCGTTGACTTGCTATGTCGTGTAAAATTAATAAAATAACTTAAAGAATTGGTTGGACACTTGAAAATCCTGAAACTCAATTAATTGTGTACGTTTTCATTCGTTGAAGTTATCTTGTCAGGCCGTGAAAGACTTTGTGATCGAGGATAGTCCGCTTATAATTGTGCTGCCTGTTTTTTATTGACTGTTTTATTGATGATGATGGATGCTTTATTGTTATATTGAGGTTTGTGGTTTTAAATTGTTTTGTACACTGTTTGGGGTGCCAACTCTTGGCAGAAATGTGGTCTATAAACGCTTAAATAAATAATTGCTCTGCTTAATCCCAGATACGTTAGATAACGCACACAAATCTCAGTAGTCATTTTCAGTGTCATTAGCTTCAGTTAAAACTGTTTTAGCTACAATAATCGTGTATTTCTTTCTGCAGTGTCCTGGGCATTCTTTTATACAGCCAATATGTGTGGGAACTACTATGATTCAGTGAGTAGAGTTTTGGACTAGCACTTGAACCATGAAGCTCAGGGGCAGTGCAATTCTAGCGTGCCCGTCGCACCGACGCTACGTCATAGCATCAGTACAACATTGGTTGCGCTGACGCAGGGGTGCATCGGCACTATAGCAATGGGACCGGCGCTGCAGCTGAAGCCAGCTGGCGCAGGGGAGGCGCCATGTTGGGATGGGGGAGGGAGTGGGCAGGGGGAGGGCAGTTGTGGGCGGAGGGTATTAGGACTGCTAGTCCCTACAGTCAGCCAACAGTGACATAAGCCCTCCAAGTACACAATAGCAGAGTTCAAGAAAACCTGCTTGCTCAACCAGCAAAACACACTATGTTCTTGACTGAGACCAAATAAAAGCAGAATCCACAAAGCAGAAGTGTTAAGGCTTATCTTTATAGAAAAATAAGGATTCCTTGAGAGAATCAATCAAAAGGAGTGCAGTTTGCAGCAAAACAAGTACAGTTCATACAGCAGTTAGAAAAACGTAGAAAAATACTTGATTAGATGGTTACTTGCAGCATATGCCCAAGCAGTTCTTTGTATCTTCACAAAAAGTACTTAGTTGAGATAACATATCAAAATACACTGATATAAAGTCCTCACTTCTCTTCTTACTAAAATAACTTTAGCAGAGATACTCCATTCTACTAATAATGTCACTTACATTCAGTCCACAACTCAATTCCTTAAAGCCATAAAAATCCCTTTAAGGCTTTTTCTGCAGCCTGACAGAAGGAAGGTGGGTTGTGTGCGGGCCGGCAGGCGTGCTGGCCCGTGAGGGGGCGGGCTTGGGTTTCGGCCCCAATTCAGGCCGCGTGGTCTCCTCGGATCTGCGCCTGCTGTTTAGCAGGTACAGATCTAAGAAGCGCATAGGGGAGGCTGGCGTCCTTGCTGCCTCCCATATACCTCCTCCCAGAGGCGTCATCCAGGCGGAACGGCCCGGGACGCTGTTCCGCCGCCTCTCCGGAGGGCCTGGGCCGTGCCGCCTCTCCAGAGGACGGACGAGCTGCTGCTGGGCCCGCCCACCCTCCCTTGCGTCCCGAAGCGCTCTAAAATGGAGTGATTCGGGCACAGTGAGGCTTGGGAAGGCGTGGCAGCCCTCCGCCATAGGGGCGGAGGGCTGTCAATCATCCGGGCGTTCTGGTTCCTGGTGCACCCGGATGACATCACTGCCTCCTCCCATATACTGCGCTGGATATGGCGCAGGCCCATTGCCCTCGCCATTCCAGCGCAGTCAAGGATTGTGCTCTGAGTGATTTGAATCACTAAGCTGAAAGATAATGATCTAAAAACAACCCACAAATCTGGGGTTTTGTAGGGCGTGGATGAACACCATAGTTGCTACTGCTTGAACTGCTCTGAATCCATCTTGAATCCACGTCTCCAAATTCTGTGCACCCCGAGAGGTTCACAATGTAATGCAGGGGTCAGGGAACTTTTTTACCTTTTACCCCAAAATATATTTAGATCCGCCGACGTTACCCCCTTGACGTTACCCCCTCCCCCGCCAGAACAAAAGAAAAAAAATTACATATTGGAACCCATTGCTTTTTATTTGATTAATTAATGAGCTTAATTAATGCTATGTAAATATGAAGTTGTAAAGAGTTTGGGTACACCTGCAGACCTTGAGAGAATAGAATTCAACCCTTCTGGGTTACAACTAGCTTACCTTTTTGACAACAGGTTTAGGTGCTTGGGCTTAAGATTTCTCTCTATAATGAATTCAGATTGGCTCTGGCTCTGGCTCACAGAGGCCAGCAACAGCAGTTCTGATTTTGTTTTGTTTTCTGCTGTTCGTCTTGCCTCGTTGCCTCCTGCCTCTCTTTGTGTCCCTGACTCCCTGCGCAGGCACCCCAGCCCTCGCCCGCCCGCCCCACTCCTTGGGACAGCAAGACAAGGCAAACCCAGGGAGAGCCCTAGCTGCTCACAAGCAAAGAGACACGTCCACAGAAGTCCTCTCAACACACACACACACACACACACACACACACACACACACACAC
>JAJKFI010000007.1:6891186-6916639 GCA_029204185.1 Lerista edwardsae | reverse complement strand
GCGCGCCTGCGGGCACATGCACACACACACCTCAGCCGCTCACCAGAGCCTGCCCCACGCCTGCATGTCTCGCATCCCTGCCGGGCTCCTGGGTGGTGGCGACGGCAGCAGCTGGTTCGGGCTCTTCCCTGGTGTTGAGAACGTTGGTCATGAAGGAAGGATGAGGGAAAAGGGGCGGGGCATACTCCTACTTGTCCATTACCCCCAGGAATTTCATTTTTACCCCATTTGGGGTAATTTACCCCTGTTCCCTGACCACTGATGTAATGTGTCACTACAGGTCACAGGTTCACTACAGCTTCCACCCAAAGTCATGGCAGCATGAACCTTTCTGACACTGATGTTCAGTAAAAGGAACGCAACCCTTCCAGAGAAGCATGGCAATGAATGGAGCCAGCGGGAAAGCATCCCAATGTACGGGTAGCTGAGATCTTATGCCCCCCAAGTGGCTGTGTAGTTTTCATGCAATAGAAAGAATCTGAGTGTGGGAGGAGGCAGGATTTTCCAGGCTTTGCAAGGGTCCCAATTTGAACACAAATTTGGGTGCCAGCATGGACTTTGGGTGGAACTTCCATCTGGTAAGGAAGGGTTGGACTTGGATGTCTTCCATCATAGGTTGGATTTGGGGACTAGAGCAGTACTTCCCAAAGTGTGGGTTGTGCATCCAAGCACAGTGGGTTCTGATCTGGGCCCTCCTGCCCACGCTTGTGTTAGATTGGCTCCAAATAGGAGCCATTCTGGAAGCCCCATTACTTACCAGAGGGTCCAAAGGCCACTCTTGGCCCACAGACCCACTCTATAGGCCTCTGCAGGCTTCAAAATGGCCCTTGGGCTTCCAGGAGCCATTCTGGGGCCTGCAGAAGTCTATACAGTGGATTTCTGGGCCAGGAGAGACTACCAGCACCACCAGGACTGTTGCAACCCACCGCAGAGGACAAGATGGGTCGCATTGCTGCAATCTTTGGCAACCCTGGACTAGAAGCAATGTTTTGGCATTGTTGCTCAGATAGGGACTGTAGTTGTTTCTTTTAAGCTACCAAATTAGAGCCAAGCATAATCATCCAAAGTGTCTTGCTGTCACCTAGCATCTTTCAGATGGTGGCGTTCCAATCCATAATCGGTTGAAGGAAGGAAGCTCCAAACGTTGCAATGATATCAAGAAGCAGCAATGTCACTATTGCTGCAACATTAGAATGCTCAAGCAGCACAAAGTGTAAACATTACTTGGGCTTTGTTAAGTTTATGAGTTCCAGGCTACAATGCGGATGGAATAAACAGGCTTTTATAGCAGCCAACTCATATACAGCAGATAATTTATGAATGCAAATTGTCAACAAACATTAACCACCAGCTGGCAATAAATCATCTGGAAATATTTAATCCTTCAAGATAAGAATATCTTGCAATATTTATTATGGAAGAATGAGTTACCAATTTATTGGATCTTTAATGGCCAAGATAGAATTCTTTCGTCTTGTTCTTTTTAAATCAAATGTTGCTTGGTTAGAAACAGCCACTTTCATCCACAGAAGTCCTAATCAGGGAAGGAGCAAATGAAGATAGGGAAAAAAAATAGATGCGTTCCAGTGGCCAATTCTAGAGCAGCAGTTCCCAAAGTCCTACTTTGGGACTGCAGATACATGCTAGCAGAGCCGGGATCGGGGCTGAGGAGGGTGTCCTGACAGTGCTGCAGCAATCGCAGCAGACACTAGGGGCTAGAACCTCAAATGCCACTATTTTAAATATTGAGGAGGCATGCAGAGAGGGCTGCAGGCCTCCCAGGCCTTCCTAATGGCCAGCACTACCCCCCAGGTATGTTTACTAGCCCCTAGGCGCCTGAAGCACTGCAATTGCTGCAGCACTCTTGGGGCACCCATAGAGTGTCCCAATAGTGGGTCATAACTTTGGGGACCACTGCCCTAGAGCCAATAGGAGTCTGCTAAACCTGTGGTTCCCAAACTGTGGGTCAGGACCCACCTGTGGATCGTGAGCCATTTTCAGTTGGGTCGTGCAGCACATAGAGCAGAATATGGAAAATACGGGAAGATGGGATGCTGGAAAGAGGGAGGGGTGTGTGGTTGTTCTGCTTGTGTCAAGGTTGTAAGTAGGCTTGTTTCTTTCTGATTCACTTTGGCATTGGAAAATAGCTGAGAAATCACCCAACTGACTGCTGCATTCTCAGGAAAGCAGCAGGATCTAGCATCGCAATGACGGCACTTCCGGCCATAACGTCACTTCCGGCGCAATCCCGGAATGGGAATAGTGCTGATGCGGTGTGCTTGTGTCCACACTACGCCCTTAGCGCTGATGAGGGGGCACTGAATGGCACCCCCACGTTGGCACTAACACTCCCAGACCGGCGCGCTGCTCAGTCTCTGCGCCAGCTCAGCCTGGCTAGCGCAGAGGTGTTCCCAGACAGGCAGGAGGATGGGAGGGCCCAGGATTCAGCCCTCCATCCTGTCGGTTCCAGTGCAATATAGGATTGCACTCAGTAATGGCATCTAAATTATTTAGCAACAGGTACTCACTTTTGATTGGCACTTGTGTCGGGGCCCGCCCACCGGAAGTGAGGTCATAGCTGGAACCCAGGAACCGCCCCCAGGAACCACCGCGCCTCCTTGGGAGGGAGCCCCAGGCAGCCTACCTGCTCACACCGCTGCTGCCGTAGGTCTCCCTCGCTCCGCTGCCTGCCTGCCTGGCTCTGAGAACGTGCAGGCAACTCAAACGTGCAGGCAATTCAAACGTTGCAGGGGGCAGAGTGGAGCGCCGACGTAGTCGACGAGTGGGCGGGCAAATGGGCGGGGCCAGCCCTAATCCTAGGAACGGGTACTCGCGTACCCCCATGTACCCGCTACATGACATGTCTGATTGCGCCCTGCTGGTAGGTCCCACAGACGGTCATTCTAAAAAGTGGGTCCCGGTGCTAAAACGTTTAAGAACCACTGTGCTAAACATATTATGTATGCTTGGAAAGGAGAAAGAAAAACAGGATAAAGTTGCTTAAAAAGAAACTCTCGGATAATTTTTTTAAAGCACGCTTAAGACGATAAATCATTTTTAAGACTTAAAGTACTCCTCAGTTTGTCCCCAGTCCCATGTAAATTATCACACTGATATGCAATGCTGCGCATGGTGGGCAGGGCACCTTTATTTATTGGCTTTACATCCACATTATGTTGACTATTTAATCTTGCACCGTTTAATTGATTTCATATTTGAAGGGAGAAAGAACATTTGCAGGTGATGTAGATCTAATTATGCAACACAACTAATTTAAGAAGTACATTTTATTTAGGACAATGGGAGGCACAGCAGCTCATGCATCATGGAGAGCGGAATGCTTTTGCCAAAGAACTATTAATGTTCAAACTTTAAAAAAAAAAGGCAGCATAGATAGGAACCCACGCACCCAACTACAAACGATTAATCATTTCATTACTGGAAAAAAATGCCCAGGCAAGTTAATTGCTGAAATCTGAAAGGCAAAATATTAATCCGATTAAGCATGTAAATAGGGTGCTGATGTTGTTCATTTATTTTGTCCTTTGAGCTAATAATTAAATGATGGATTTTCATATTAATTGCCAGGTAAAGTCAGCTGCTTGCCTACAGTGCTCTGTGCACATAAATGAATGGCATGGTGTCAATTGCTGAATTGCACAGGTAGGCCCATTATTTTTGTTTCCCTGCCTCCTATTACTGACTTGGGCATAGCTAAATGCCATGGGTAACATCTCTTCTTTCCAGTGCGAGAGTTTGATTGCTTTGACTTGTATTAGTGGCAAGTGACGTGGGGAAAAGCTAGAGCGGTGAGAAACTGATGCTTGTAAAACATAACAAGAGATCAGTACCGTATGCACATGCCCTGCAGTTTGCCTTTTTAACATGGCTTGCCCTTCTCTGCTCCCTCCCTTACTTAATAGCATCCACTGAAAAATATCTCCATTGCTAGTCTCTACGCCTATATTATACACCCCGTCTCCAAGACATGTGCTGGTCTTCTTCCGAAGGTTTGTCCGGAAGTCAGAACATACGTAGGTACAAACAGCTGGAACTTGCTGGTCCTGTGCTATCATACCTGTGCAAATGCACCACAACAGACAGACTGTGAGCGTAACCCTAACCTGGAGTTAGGCCGGCACAGTTAGTCCCGCCACGTTTGGCCGGCACAGGGGACACCGTTTGCACCATTCTCCAAGTCAGGGAGGATGGCACACATCTGTGTCCTGGCTTCTCTGACTCCAAGAGTGGTCCAAACGTACTTTACGGTGGCCTTTGTGCTAACCAAACTTGGCTGGCTTAACTATGCCGGCCTAACTCCAGGTTAGGATTGTGCCCTGTGTCTGCTGTTCATAACTCATTCTTCCATAACTCAGTGAGTAGAACAACAAGATAGTTTAAAGGTCCAAGAACAAGGGTGGTGATTTGAAAGTCCTGCTCAAAAGAAGTTGTTTGGGCAGACTTGAGACTTGATGTCTCAAGTCCTTTCAGTTTCCATGATTCGAGGGCCCCTTTACATCTCATAAAATGTAAAGTATGTCTTGGGCAGCCCAATCCTAATCTGCGATGGAGGAAGCAGGCCAACTGGCCTGTGTTGCAACCAATGCAGGTTTGGATGCCACTGGAGCTCACTGTGGGGCAAGAGGACATTTGACCCCTTACTCGGGGGTAAGCTCCAGGCATCCCTATGGGGCTGCTTGGACCTGCACCAGTAAAATCACTGGTGCACGTCTGAGCGGCCCGGGTCAGAGTTGGGATCCCCGTGGACAGGGGTTAGGATCCGGCCTAACAGCCAGATCCTCACTCCACCCCACCTCCAGGTCAGCCAGCCCACAGGGCTGCCCTCCCTCTGCCCTCTCCCACCCCATTCTGAACTCCTTCTAGGTAAGCCTCTGGATATCAATTGTATTGTCCTGTGCTTTTGGTGGATCATTTATTTCAATGGATCCCAAACTGGGACCCGCCAGTGGATTGTGACCCAATTTGTGATGGTTTATGAAACTGACATGGCAGATTATGCTGTGTGTGAAGGTATAAACTGTTACTGTGGGCGGGAAGAGACTGCTGCCCACATCCTTTGGCATTTATAAATCAGGCAGCTAGGACCTCTAAAAAGTTTAGGAACCACTAATTTGTTTCATCAGGTTTTTGAAGAACTTAGGTTATACAAAATTATGCATGGGATGGATAAAGTGGACAGAGGGAGGTTCTTTTCCCTGTCTCACAATACCAGAACCAGGGGACATCCACTAAAATTGAGTGTTGGGAGAATGAGAACAGATAAAAAGAAATACTTTTTTTACCCAGTGGGTAATTAATCTGCGGAACTCCTTGCCAAAGGAGGTGGTGATGGCATCTGGCCTAGGTGCCTTTAAAAGGAGATTGGACAGATTTCTGGAGGAAAAGTCCATTGCAGGCTACAGGCCATGATAGTTAGTGCAACCTCCTTATTTTAGAGGTAGGCTACTTTGGAGTGCCAGATGCAGGGGAGTGGCAATTAGATGCACACATCTAGTTGTCTTGTGTATTTCCTGAGGCATCTGGTGGGCCACTGCGCAATGCAGGAAGCTGGACTAGATGGGCCTTTGGCCAGATCCAGTGGGGCTCTTCTTATGTTCTTATGTTGTCCTTCCTCTTTGATTTGCTATATTGGTTTTCAAAATGTTGTATAAATGTCACCTGGTTGTATTTTAATTATTTTTTTCCTGTATTTGTTTTAGGACCGAATCCTATCCAACCCTCCAGCCCAGATGCAGTCGCAATGCAGTCCTGAGATAAGGAAATTAACATTCCCTTACCTCCATGATTGTCCCCGCGCCACAGGATGCAGAACATGCCTCTTTGGCATGGCTGCATCAGTGCTGGGATCGGGCCCTTAGCTGCCTGGAGAGCTTTTGTTGAAAGGTAGGATGCAATTTTTTTAAGGTTGCAATCCTAGCGTCGTTTACCTGGGTATAAGTCCCGCTGAACTCAATGCAGCTTACTTCTGAGTAGTTTTGCATAGGATTTGCATAGGATTGTGCTGTACAGAAATAAATACAGAGCAATTTGTGGAATCAAGGAACACTCTTCTAGATCTATCACCTTTCAGAAAGCCCCTTCACAAGAGACAGTGCCAGCTGCTCTCATCCTGGCTCCTGCCCAAATTGTTAACTAATATCTGTGCTGTAATGATGATGTTTTTATTTTAACATATACCCATCCCTGGTGCTGAGAACTGGTGCTCCACTGCTATCAGATATTAAAGCCCCCAGGAGACTGCCAGAACGCAAAGATTTACATTTTGCACAAATGACTTCAGATAAATTTCATCTTAAAAAATTGATGGGAACAGTTTAATAGGTACCAGCATGAAAACATATTGCTGTTTACATCACGTTCTATTTGTATTATCTGTCTTCTTACTTCTGGAACAAAAGGTTATGGCAGCGTTTAACATATTGCTTCTAAAAAAACAGCATATGCTTATATATGCTTATATATATATATATATATAATTAGTTGTTGCAGTTGCTTCTGTTAATATCACATCCTCCCACTAAACTTACATTAAAATTTTCTAAAATTCATCATGCTTCTTGTGCTTGAGAAACAAATCTGGATACCCAAGTGCTTTGCATACGAAATTAGCCAATTGGAGTGGGAAGAGAGAGAGAGGGGGGGGATATGTTTAATTTGTTCAGATACAGCCTTCAGTAAAACACCACTGATTTCCTTGGAAGAGCTACCCATGTAGTTTAAACTGGCCCACAGAAATCAATGAAACTTCAAAGGCCTTGACTTTGCTTGGCTTTTGCCATTAGCTAGGGCACAATGCAGCCAAAGTGAGGCTGAATGTGCCATTCATTTTATTGTGAGAAAAATTCTCCCAAGACTGAATTCTCCCGAGGAAATCAATGGGATTGAGAGCACAATCCTAACCTGGAGTTAGGCTGGCACAATTAGGCCAGCAAAGTTTGGCCAGCACACCATAAAGTATGTTTGGACCACTCTTGGAGTCAGAGAAGTCAGCACACAGACATGCCCCATCCTCCTTGACTCTGAGGGTGGTCCAAATATGCTTGACAGTGGCCCTTGCGCTGGCCAAACTTTGCTGGCCTTACTGTGCCAGCCTTACTCCAGGTAGGATTGTGGTCTTAATGATGCTCAACTCCTTGGACCTGTGCTGGTGATTTCACTTGTGCAGGTCCAAGGAGTGGAAGGGGGAAGAGAGGCAGCGAAAGTGGGGGGAAGAGCATCTGAACTGGGCAGGTTAACCCCTGCTAACTGTGCAAGATGCATTTTTTCAATTGGTGTCCCTCTTATATTTAGCAGGAGAAGAGTAATTTTCCCTATTCATGCCTGTGCAGGGTCTTTTCTACTAGCTGTTGGTGGTGGTGTTCTGCATTTTTTAGATTGTGAGCCCTTTTGGCACAGGGAGTCATTTAACATTATTATTATTATTATTATTATTATTATTATTATTATTATTACCTGTAAACCACTTTGTGAGCATGTTGAAAAGCGGTATATAAATACTGTTGATGGACTGATGGATTGAAGCACTGTTGCTGCCTGATCCACCACCTCCTGTAGTCTTCCCACTCCATCATGCCCTCTCACCACCCAGTTTCACCCATCCCCTTTCCACCCTCCCTCTCCTGCTGTCTTTCCTGCTCTGGGGGTGGCAGGAGAGCCAACAATGTGCACAATAATGCTCCAGCCTTCTCGCCAGTGCACTACTCAGTGTGCTGCCAGAGCAACTGTAATGACTGGCGCTGACTCCTTTACAGCATGCTCACCTGTCTGGGTTCCTTTGGAAGGAAGGATGAGATAAAAATTAACTCCACAAATATATGGTTCCCCAGGTCAGACTTCCTGCTAGATATTGGTTTGTATAATGTATGGACATAACAAGAGCGCTGCTAGAGCAAGCAAAGACATTGGAATTCCCAGAGGGGAGGGCAAAGCGCTAAGCCTAGAGAGGAGATGTCCCTGCTTTGCTGTCACAGCTGTGAATGGCTCTGAAGGCAAGAGGAAGGGGATTCTCGCATAATCTACACGGTATAACAGTTTACATAAGACTGGGCCGTTTTAGGGTCAGTGATGTCATCTAGGTACCCTGGGCCTTGGGTTCTCCAACTCTATTCAGTCAAAGAAATCCAAAGCCTCTATGAGCGCAGAGAACTGTAGTGTTAGCAAGTGAGAAACTTCCACTAAAACAGAACGCTATTCAACAAAATCAAAGGTAATTTGATGACATGCCCTAAAGCAGTGGTTCCCAAACTGGTGGGTCACGACCCACAACCAGAAAAGCTCTTCTCTCTGTCCCTTTAAGGGGCAGGGAGGGGGGAAGGCAGCAATGTGATCCCAGGATTGCGCTGCTGCCAGGAATGGGAGGGGTTTTTTAACGAGCCTCCAGTGCTGGAGTTTGGGGGGGGGGAGTGTTCTAGGGCTCTGAGGAGCCTGCAGAGTTCTCCCCAAGCCTCCAGACATGTTACAAAAAGAAAAATGGGCACTTCTGGGTTTTGTCGCAAAACTGGAAGTACCAATGTTTTTTAAACATGTTTGGAGGCTTGGAGAGTCCTCTGCAGCCTCCTCAGATCCCCAGGACTCCAGCGCTGGAGGCTGGTATGTGCTTAAAAAAAGCCCCTCCCATCCCTAGCAGCAGCGCAATCCTGGTGATTGTGTTGCTGCTGCAGCCCTACCCCTGCAAATACTAAAGTGGTTCCCTCCTCCCATGGAGGACTTTGGGAAGCACTGCCCTAAAGTCACAGGGAGCCCTTAGAGCAGCAGAAAGAGGAAGACTGCTGTATCAACTGATGAATCACATTGCAGCACGAAGGTGTGTTTATGCAATTTCTCACTTCTATTGCTTATATGCACGGACCTATAGCATTACAAAAACTAGAGTCAAACTACACATGGTTCCTTCCATTGCTTAACAGCAACTTCAACAGTGCGGTTTTCATCAGGGCCCCAGGATAAGGAGAAAAAATTAAATGCCCCATTCCGTCTGCCATGGTCCTGATTATGACCCACCCATTTCAGAGCTGCTATTGCTCAAGGCCAAAATTCATGCTTAGGGCACAAATCTAGCCTGGAATTAGGCTGGCACAGTTAGGCCAGCAAAGCTTGGCTGTCACAAAGGCCACCGTAAAGTATGTTTGGATCACTCTCAGAGTCAGAGAGGCCAGCACACAGATGTGCGCCATCCTCCCTGACTCCGAGAGTGGTCCAAACAAGCTTGACGGTGGCCCTTGTGCCAGCCAAGCTTTGCTGGCCTAACTGTGCCGGCCTAACTCCAGGTTAGAATTGCGCCCTTATTAACCAAATGTGTCATTTCACCCCTAATACTTTCTTGCTGACAAGGGAAGGCAACGTGTATTCTTGCAACTATAGTTTCCAAAATGCTTGCATTGACTTGCCTAGATAGCTTGTGATGCTAGTAACTAAGTGGAAGCCATTTACCATCCCTCAGTCTTTAAAAGCTTGCTTTGCATGGGATGAATGAAGGATAAAGACATGATGAAATCACGGCCTCATTGTAAACTACACAGAAGGCCGTGAGCTATTCATAGTTCTATCTTAATCCTTTGGTATAAAAGACACCACAGAAATCTATGATTAGGCAATTCTTCTGGCTTCGGGCCCAAACTGAATGATTATAGGAACATTCAAAATCCTGTTATCCAGATTTCACAGGAGTGCAGGTTGCAATTCGCAATAATACATCTAACTCTACTTATTAAAAATAAAATTTAAAAGTGACTGCTTTGTCATTGTCCTTTGGAAAATCAACATACAGTACATTTTTTGGGTGGGGGGGATTGTTTCTCCAACTAAATCTATTTTTAATATATTTTTTTGCAAGGCATTCTGACCCTTTGCTAAAGTAAAAAATGTAGACTTGAATGCAGTGGCTTCTAAAAGCAAGAAGCTCAAAGCCTACCTATGATTTTTATTACAAGAGATGGGAGGGAGGTTAGGGAGAGAAGGGCTCATTCATATCTTCATGATGTGTCACAGTCCTATCAGGTCTAGGCTCAAGGAAAGAAAATTCTATTGATTTTTCAGGAATCAACTCAGTTAAGTGTGTAGAGACATAGAAGGCAGAGAATGTATGGTTAGAGTGTGGGTTATTTAAAAATTTCATTCAGGGAGCAATCCTAAACTGAGTTAGGCCAGCATATGCTAAACCAACAAAGTTTGGTCAGCACAAGGGACACCATAAAGCATGTTTGCACTATTCTCGGAGTCAGGGAGGATGGTGCATGTCTGTGTGCTGACCTATCTGACTCAGAGAGTGGTCCAAACATACTTTACAGTGTCCCTTGTGCTGGCCAAACTTTGCTGGCTTAGTTTATGCCGACCTAACTCCAATTTAGGATTGCACTCTTAATTGCAACCCACAATAATAATTATCAATGTAGGCATTGACCATGCATGTGCGATCTGCAGGTTCCAGGATATTTCGACTAGGAAAAATGAAGGAATGAGTCTGGTTGATCATCAATCTTTCAATGAGCTGCAAGTGTGATAGACCCTGCAGGGAAAGAGGCTGGACGCAGAGGCGTTTCTACAGGCATGGCAAAGCTCTAAGTGTTGCAAGAAGCCTTACCCTGTCATGTAAATCCCTCCTCTCCCTTGCTGCTGTAGCCAGTAAGCAACGCCAAGATTAGCTAAAACGGTGCAGGAGAGGAGTGATTTCCACTGCAAGGTAAGGCTTCTTGCAACACTTAGAGCTTTGCCATCCCTGTAGAAACGCCACTGGCTGGACGTGTGTCATTTGGAAAGCAGAAGAAAGCCAAGGAAGCTGAATAAAGAGGGTGTTACAGTATTATACAGTTCAAAAAGAGACAACGTGGGGAAATTAATTTGGAAACGATGTTGTGGCAGGAAGTGACATCATCAAGCAGGAAGTGCTGTCATTTTAGCATAATAAAATGACAATCCTGAAATGCAAATCGGCATTCTTGGACTGCAGCAATTGCACAACCATGAAACATCCCTGACAGAAAGCAAAATTGGGACAAAATATGATGTGAAAGCACTGGACTAAAAACAAAAATTTTAAAAACCCTCACTTAAAAAATTCAAACCGTTAACACTCACAAAAGGAATATAACAAAAGTATGGTCTGCAGCTTCCAAGATGGCTGCTCCCAGCTTTCTGTGACCCACCTGACATCAGGTCGCGACCCACCAAGTGGGTTCTGACCCACAGTTTGAATAACACTGCCATATGAAACTATAAAAGCAAGCAAACATTTGGCAGGGGGTGTTTTTTTCCCTCCTTCCCTTAAATTAGGTTAGTGTAAAATATTGATAAAAATTATAACCTATGCTAAGCTTAAGGTGATGTCTAGGAATATCTCGTTACAAATTTAATAATATCCTAATCAGTCACAGCAAATGGTGAAGGAAGGTGATGTAAGCTTTTCTAATGCTTACTTGAGCTAAATAACTATTCTCCTGCTGATCTTTTCAGGTCAAGCAGCAGCTGCTAATTAGTGGCACTTAAAGTGGGGCCATATTGAGGCCAAAGTCGATAGTTGCTCAAAAGTCTATGTGAGAGTTGGGATCCCCCCCCTGCATATGCCATGCATGCAAATAAGCAGCTGACCTCAAAAGAGTCTCAAATTCCCCACTGATAGCCAGGCAGTTTCTACAAACTTCTAGTAACTTGTGAGATTGCCAGCTGTGCCAGTCTCCAAGACTGTCATGCATTACATGAAAAATCAGAGTGTTCCCCTGCCAGGAGAAGAAAATCAGAGCTTTGGGGGATAGGAAAGCAAGTAGGAATCCGCTAGTGAAAATCGACTGAATATTTCTGTCATCTGGAAAATTTCTTCATCTTGCCAAATGTTTTTACACAATTCTGCAAACATCCGTGTGCACAACACAGTCTCATGAATGAGCAGGTTAAAGAAGGGCCACCAAGAGGACCAAGATGGTACCGTGCAGTGCTCTTCAACTGGTGGGTTACGACGACCCACCATAGAGAGCAAAACAAGGGTCATTTCCCCTTAAGGGGAGTGGTCCAAAAAAGGAATGCCAGGCAGCCTGTTCCTCCCCTTCCCCCACTCAGTTCCCCCTTCCCCCTTCTCCCACCCCAATAACCCTTACTGCCAGCAAGTCCTGTTGGACCCCTGCTAACTGGGCAAGAGGCACTTTTCCAAGTGGTGTTCCTCTTATGTTTAGCAGGGAGAGAGTAATTGTCCCTCTTCATCCCATCCCAGCTCAGTGTCTTTTCTAGTGGCTGTTGCTGGTGGTGTTCAGCATTTTTTAGGTCGTGAGCCCTTTTGGGTCAGGGGGCCATTTAACTTTATTATTACTATTTGCCTGTAAACCGCTTTGTGGACTTTGTGTTTAGAAGCAGTATATAAGTGCCTGTTGATTGATTGATTGATTGATTGATTGATTGATTGATTGATTGATTGGAGTGCTGTCCGTCCATACCAGCCACATTGAGCTGCAACGCCAACTGGCACTGTTTCAGCATGGGTGGTACTTACTCTCCCATTTACGACACCCAGAGCCAGAAGTACAAACATACATTTGTTCCACCGGCGATAAGGCACATAGGGTTGGTCCCTGATTCTAAATAGATAACAGAGAAAAACTATAACTGCTCTTTCTGCCTGGCCATTTCAATTTTCTGCAGGATCAAATCTCAAAGTCTTTTCAGACAACCTCCTTAAAGTATATCCTCCAACCTCCAATGTCCCCATGGCTCTAACATGCCAGAATTTGGAGTAGTTTCAATATATATTTTATTCTGGGCTTAGGATCACTTCTCTTAGCTAAGACCTGGTCAGACAACAATGAACATTTCTGATAGACTCACTACATACTTCTTTGCTATTCAAACTGTTCAAGAAAATCATACTTTTAATTTCAATGCTTTCCTGGCATTTTCTGTTCCCTGGGGAATCTTATGCATTAACTCCATGCATTCATGATAAAATTTGAAGGAGCCTTGGTCATATAAACTGTATGCACCAAGAGTTTTCTCTTTGCAGTTAGGAACTCTGCTTTTTCACGTTTCTCAAGCACATGAACTATCCTTATACACAGTTATACACAAGGGTGCATGCCTGCTCAGAGGTAAGCTGAGCTCCACTGAGTTCAATAGGGCTTGCTCCCAGGTAATTGTGTATTCAATAGCAGCCTAACTGAGAGTGCAATCCTAGCCTGGAGTTAGGCCAGCCCAGTTAGGCCAGCACAGTTTGGCCAGCACAAAGTCCACCCTAAAGTGCACCTGGACCACTCTGGGAATCAGGGAGGACAGTGCATGTCTGTGTGCTTCTCCAAAGAGAAAAGACGAAAGAAAAAATCAAACTCAAGAGTGTGATGGGTGGCTAGAAATCAGCTCAGGTATTCCTATACATGAATATCGTTTCTAGGCCCTGAAATCCTTTTAACGGCAGATAGCAGGGATCAAAGCTGGCCTTCTGGATAGAAAGCAGGTGCTACAGCGCCAAACGATGGGTCTTTCGTCTGAGTTATGGGCCCTACACATGAGTTACGAGCCCTGCGTGCTTTGCTTTGGTGGCTGCCTTTCTGTCCCTTTACGGCTTCACATCAGACTCGTAAATATTCCAGCCCCAGCCTGAAAGGAGAGTGGCAATGACGCATACTTGCAAGAGGAATGCACCGCGAGCAGGGATGTTTGTCACCTTGTTACTGTGCATCTCTGCCACCGCCGTATTTCTTCCACGTCGTCTCTGTTACAGCGCACTGACACAACCAGGCTCTGCTGCTGTCAGCTCCTCAAAGTCAATCGCGCCAAGGCACAGCTCGCCTAATTCTCTGCCACCTCGATATTCGCCCCAAGAACTACAGGCAAAGACTTGATTACAGACCTTGTTATTGTGGGTGGCAGTTGGAACGGGGGAAGGCAAGCAGCTGGGAAGTGAAGGCACCAGGCTGAGACAACCTGCAGTGCTGGCAGTTAGCAAACTTTGTTTTTGCCTTGAGGCACCAGTGGAAGCCATGGTGGTATTTCACGGGCTACGGATGGCTTTTGGGGGGGTAATGAGATTTGTAATTAGAGCTCAGAGTCGTACCACTGTTCCGCGGCATTTAAAGTACAGACACTGGTAACAGCACCGAGGTTTACGAGGCGCGGTTTAGCTAGTGTTTGAATGTCAAACACCGAGCAATCATAATGCGTGTGTGCCCCTGCTCCGTCCAAAGCAGAGCCCACATCAATGGCGCACAACAAATGGTCGTACTGAGCAATGTAAGCTTTGGACAATGTGCAGGCGATGGACTGAAACGAATGCTCAGTGGTGGTTTTAATAAATTTATAGGTCAGCAAATGCGTAGAAAAAGACGGATAGCATCCACATGGATTGACAACCGGCTTGGCATGCTCGGAAAATAGGACACAGATAGGAACCTAAAAGGAACCTTGTTCATGCCCGTCTTGCTCCTAGATCAGTAGGAGATGTTGTTCTATCATCACTGTTGTGCTGATGTGCTGAGTGCAATCTTGAAGAATGCAGAAGTCCCACTGCTTAATTTATCTGCACGTGGTATGAAGTTAGCCATAAAAACACAAGAAGAGCCCTGCTGGATAAGATCAGGAGAACTATCTATTCCAGCTGCCATCACCACATTCCATGGCAAGGAGTTCCGCAGATTAATTATGCACTGGGTAAAGCCTTTTGTGTGCTCTAACTCTCCCACCACTGAATTTTAGTGGAAATCCCCTATTTCTGGGATGTTGTGAGAGATAAGAAAATGTCAATCTATCCATCCCAGCCCGAACATAATTTTATATTTCTCAATCAAGCACTTTCTAGCACATTCTTTCTAGACAGAAGACCACAGCTCTGTAGCCTTTCATTGTAAAGGAGGTCCCCCAGCCCACAAATCATGTTGTTCACTCTCTTCTGCACCTTTTCCAGTTCTACCAGGTCCTTTTCAAGATGTAGCAACCAGAATAGGACACAATACGCCAGTTGGAGCATTACCATCAATTTGTAGAATGGCATAACAGTATGCCATAATAATGGCATATAATAGATTGGCCATTTTATTCTCACTGGGCAATCCACACACACCCTTTGGCCAATGCAAGGCACTTGCATCAGCCAAGCACTGTCATGCACATGCCATAAAGCACATGCATGCCTGCATAAGGCACACAGAGCCAGCGCCCAGTAAGCCGCTCCTGCGCCAGCCAAGTTAGGTCAACACAGGGGCTTTTCTGGGTAGGGGAAGGCAGGAGGGAGGGCGGTCCAGCATGGGGAGAGGGTGTTCTGGAGGGCAGGGTGGCCCAGGGAGGGGGCTTGAATTTGGATGTGGCCGTTGGGCTGTGTGGCATGCTCAGATGTGCGCCTGCTAAACGGCAGGTGCAGATCCGAGCTGCCCCATTGGGGAGTCTGGTGCCCAGCCCTGGCATAAGAGAACGAATGCACCTTTGCCCCAGGGAGGAGCCAGCCTGCTCCTAACATGTGCTGGATACAGAGCAGGCAAGCTGGCCTGCATGTTCCAGGGCAGTCTAGGATTGCTCCCTCAATCCCTTTTTAAATTAACCATGGTGGTAGCCTCCTTTACAGCTGCCAAACCTTGGATTGGCACTTTCATTGAGCTGTCCACCAGCACAATGATCTCCAGCACCCAAGATCTCTCTCCTAACAGACACTTTAGAACCCATCAGCAATTGTGTGAAATTTTGATTTCTCACTCCAATGTGCATCACTTTAAATGTACTTACACTGAAGCACATCTGCCATTTTGCTACCAATTCCCTCAGTTTAGAGACATCTTTTTGGAATTCTTCACATTCCCTTCTGGACTTCACAAACCAGAAAGGTTTAGTGCCACCTCCTTGCTGATCCCAAACCTAGATAATTTATGAACACAAATGCAACACTTCTAAAAAAATAAAAAATAAAAACCCTTTATGTGATATGGCAATACTGAGCTTCTTCACCACTTAAAAGCTCTTTGGTGTGGCACATGTATTCCAAAACATGGTTCCATTTCTGCAAATCAGATTGCAAAATACTTTCTACAATTAGTAAGATTATATCTAATAGGCTACCTTAGAATGCCAGATGTAGGGGTGTGGCAGAGAGATACAAGAATCTGGTTGTCTTGTGTGCTCCCTCAAGAATCTGGTGGGCCACTGTGTGACACAGGAAGCTGGACTAGATGGGCCCTTGGTTTGATCCAGCAAGGCTTTTCTTTTCTTATGTTAAGATTCTGCACATTAAACAAATTAAATCTGATGTGCGGGGTGGAGCACATGTTTCCTACATTCAGACCTTGGCTTCCAACCCTGGTGTGTCTAGTTAAGGAAACAAAAGTATGAGACCCTGGATTTGAGCAATAAACAGATCAGCCTTCTGCAAAGTTCAACAGGAAACTTTCGTTCCTGGGCGTGAATGGAAACGGTATCAATCAGATATATTTCTCCTGATAGTTATACTTTTTCAGTGATTGTCGGTCAAACGAAGGAATTTTTAAGGTTTGAATGTGTACAGGCCTACCTGATGGAGGATTATTTCTTCGGGTTCAGTTAACCTGTGTTACAAAGTAAGAAGTCATCTTTAATAAAGAATCGTATTCTTTTGTGCCTGCCGATCCACTATGTATTTAGAATGCCTACCCGGTGCAAATTTTCTTTTGTGAGTGTGTGCATGTGTAAAGCATTTTAAATATTTTCAGCCAATCTTTATGCATTCAAAAAAGGCCCTGCATCTGTTCCTTCTCGAAGCTTTATACTTGATTGATGCCTCCTTTGTGCCTGCAAAGTGGAAAGCGTATTTTTCTTTGTCATTTTATTATTGTAATCTGTCGCGCTTCTAGAAACTAATACTAGAGAACTGTATACTGTAACACTTTAGATTTGAAGGGGAACCAGTGGGTTTCCTTTGCTTGAAAGTCAATTTGCTTCTGTTGAAAAGAGCTAGATTGACCCCCAGAGTCTCTCTGGGCAAGGACAAGCTCAGGTATAATTTCAACCACAATGGACTCTCACATGTGAATCGGCCCTAACTTCTGTAGCATTCCTGAAATGTACGGTAGTGCTAAGGATTGCCATGCTCCACCATTGGTCCCCTTGAAATAAAAGTGTACTATTTAGTTTATGAAGAGGGCAACTGCTTAAAAAAAAAAATCTCAAAAATACGAGGGCAAGGGATCTGCAGCCCAATAAAAATTTCGATGTAGACACTTTTGTCTACCCTGTTCTAAACTAGCAGCCCAATCCTATCCCCCTGTTGATACAGCATGCATCCTATTGCCGGGGGGGGGGGTTGATAAGGCGGTCTGTTTGGCCCAGTGATGTGTGGGAAGGGTGTGGCAGGTGAGGCATGTCCGCCCCACTGGCGTTCTTTGAAAAGTGCCACCACAGCTGGGATCACACAAAGACTAAGAGCGCAATCCTAAACTGGAGTTAGGCTGGCATAAACTAAGCCAGCAAAGTCTGGCTGGCACAAAGGCCACCATAAAGCGTGTTTGGACCACTCTCAGAGTCAGGGAGGATGGTACACGTCTGTGTGCTGACCTCTCTGACTCGGGCAGCACAATCCTATACCCCCTTAGCACTGGCGCTGCACTCTTGTGCCAGCCGAATGCTGTCACGAATGTGCCGTAAAGCGCATCCTTGTCGGCACTATGGCTCTCGGCTGGCGCAAGAGCACTGGCCATGTGCCAGTTGAGCACCGGGGTCACTCGGTCGGCGCAGGGCCTCCGCAAGGGTGTTCCAGAGATGTTACGGGGACGTAACTGGGCAGCGCAGTGGGTGGAGATGGGGGTTATGATGCAGGATGGCCGTAGTACCAAATCCTAATGCCTGTTCCCGGCCAGGGTGGCCCCAATTCAGACTATTCCTGTCCATGTTCCTCTGTGCCTGCAAAACAGCAGGTGCAGATCCTGCAGAACCGTGTGACTGGGGCTCACACGGATGCAAGGGGAAAACCTCCCCTTGTCCTGCACACTGCTGCTGCTGCTGCCTCCTAATGTGCCTTGGGATATGGCCTTGCTATATCGGCCTTACTAGGCCAGCATAATGTAGGATTGCGCCCCAAGCGTGGTCCAAACACACTTTATGATGTCCCTTGTGCTGGTCAAACTGCTGTCTTATCTTATGCCAGCCTAACTCAGTTTAGGATTGTGCCCTAAAGGCCCAATCCTATCCAACTCTCCAGTGCCAATTGTAAAGTACTTGCCCCTTTAAGGCCTTACCTTGACTTTCTCCTTCTACCAGCTGAAAAGAAGGTACTAGAGGGGAAAAGAGGGGAATGCTGGCTAGCTGATCTGGTTAAGGCCTGGAGTTATAAGAGTTCTTGGAACAAAGAGAAAGGGGGCCTGATTGTTAGCTGGAAGAGTGAGTAATCTTGGGAACTAGTTATGTGTGCTCAGCTTCTTTTTTATTGTTATTGAATGTATGCTTCTTGACCTAAATAATAACTGTGGGAGATAGATATTGATAAATATTGATTGGTGATTTTTGAACACTGAAGCTAAAACGTAACGCCTGAAATGGGTAAGAGCAATGGGTGTTTGGTGAGGAATTGATTTGCATCTCAGGCCGAGGCCTGGCTAGTCAGATAAATTGCAGGAGAAAGTTAGGAACAATGGACAAGGGAAAGAAAGGGAGAGGGAGCTGTGCGCACTCCTAAGACGATACACAGAGAAATGAAACCTAAGTTCCGAGGAGCCAGATAAAAGTAGCAAATTGCTTTAAACTGTCAGCAGAAAAGCTTTAGCCGTGAAAGGAGTTTCATTGTGCAAGCGTGATTAGTCCCATTCATATTAAGCCGTGCCTCCTTCTCATTATTTTTAAATTTGCATGAACATACATCATATGAAAGAATATGTAGAAGGAGGGGTAAAACATAACAAGGAGCTATGCAGGAGGAGGTTTAAAATATTCTGTTGGGGTATTGTTGATTGGTTAAGTTGAGACCAATGGGTGCAAAGTAAGAGGCCACGCCTCAGCGGTATAAATTATTAAGCCAAAGGCAGAAAAGTGTGGCTTGTGGCTAGATCTGTTTTGTCTTTCCCTTGCCATCCATATTTGCAAATATGTAAATAAACTTTTCTCTCAAACCATAAATTTGGAATCAGAGATCATGCCTGTCACTTACAATTGCTTTTTCTGTAATTGAAAATTTGGTTTTTAAAGTTTAGAATAAACTGTCCTGTTTTATTGAATCACAGTAGTCCTGCGGGCTTTGTATGAAGGAACTGAACACCTCTTCCCCCCCTCCAGCTGTTTTATTCTTCTTTTGGTTTGGGAATTAGCCCCAAAGCAAAGAAACATAAGGTTGCTGAACTCAGGAGTGGGAGAGGCTCTTAACACTGTTGCAGCTGCAATGCAGCACTGAGGAAGAGTTTCTTTACCTGGAGGAGGCCTCCCTGACTGCCCCTCTACTGCAGGATGCAGCGTTTGCCCCATTGACATTGCCCATGATCTCTACACCAGTGCTAGAAATTTGGATAGGGTTTGGACCTTAAGACCCATAGGCGCTGAGAAGCTGGAGCCCATGGGCTGTAAGTGTTTGCAGGATCATAGCCACTGCAGCAGTGGTAGGGCAGTTCTGCTTTACCTGCCACATCTGCACCGCATGTCACTGGCCTGCTGTCACCGGTAAGCCAGCTCTTTAATCAGGAGACATGTTGGGCTGGGAAACGAGGATAAGAACTTGGTATGTGTCATTGCCACAAAGGTCCGTCCCTGCCAACTGCAGAACCATCCCCCTGGCCCAGGGCACAAGCCGAGGCACCCGTTTGCGTGGATGCAACACTGTAGCGCCGACAAGGGCCGTCAAGCCCTGTGTCAACGCTACGACTCCCAGACCAGCGTTGCCTGCAGGCACAGCCCAGCTGGCACAGAGGCATTCTGAGGACGGTGGGAGTGGGCAGGGAATGGCTGTTCCGGGGTGGGCGGGCCGGCAGGCATGCTGGCCCAGGGAGGGGGCTGGCCCAGGATTCAGTAGTTTGGCCAAAACTAAGGGCTTATCCCCAGGCTGCGTGTCCCCAATTCGGGCCACACAGTCTCCTCAGATCTGTGCCTAATATTTAGCAGGTGCGGATCCCATAGGGGAGGCTAGCCTTGCGCCAGGGACGTTCCAGCCTCCCTGAAAGCATGCTGGATACCGGGCAAGCCCCTGGCCTGCCTGATCCAGCGCTGCTTACGACTGTGCTGCTAGTCCCTACTTCCAAACCACCCATAATTCTCTGCCAAACCACCCCTGCAGCTGATGTACCTTCTCTGGAGTGGGTTTGGTGGCCTGCTGCTTTCCATTCTTCTCTCATTCTAAGACCAACCTTTCTGAACAGAGGTTTGGGATCATTCTGCAGTTCCCAGCCTCTAAGATGATTATTTGAGGCTGCATATAAATTAGGGTTACCAGATACAAACTGGGACTGTGTGCCTCTACCTTTAACCATGGTATAGAATAGGGAGTTTGGGCAGGTGCAGCTCTCGAAACCGTTTCATGATGAGCTGCACCTGCCCAAATTCCCTCTTCTATACAATGGTTAAAGGCAGCGGCGGCATTCAGCCAGTTCGCTGAGTGGGAGGAACAGGTGAGCGGCAGCTCGCCCGTAGCTTTCCGCTCCGTTTCGCTGTCTTCCCTGTGTGGCCGGCTTTATTCCCCGCCCCCATTAAGCTTCAGGCAATGCCTGAAATGGATTCTATATCCGTGTGCGTCCCCCCCCGCCCCGCCCAGCCCTGTTGCTTTGGCTTGCAGGCCTCTGCTTGTCCCAAACAATGTCATGCTTTCCTACTGGTAAGGCTAGTGAAATTTCCATCTGCGTTCTCATTAGAGTTTTACAGCTGTATTCAGATCGGGCCCAGGGTGCAAGCATACAAGAGCAAAAGAGCAGGTGGTTATCTCTTTGATCGGTATTGATTTATCTAGTTGCAGAAATCCAACTTCAGTTGTTCGGGTTCCTGTCGTAATCCACGTCCCTCTTTGCTTTTAAACTGTTGATGTGTTTCTTTTGTCCTTGGATGACAAAGGTTTCAACACTTGATTATCTAAAATATGGCTTTCTTTTATCCTCTTGTGGAAACTGCACTTTATCTTGTTTGAGAATTGTTTCTGTTTAATGTGGTGCTCTGCTTGGAACTATTTGGGAAATGATGAAGAAATAATTTAAATAAATTAATAAGGGAATAATTTTCACACATTGGGGGGGGGAGGGACGAACATCATTGACTGCTTTCTTGATGCAGTTACCATCGTTGCTTTTCTGTTTGTTGCCATTGCCATCAATGCAATCCATCTCCCTTGTTAAAACTTCTGTCCCAGATTTTTGAAGTCTACATCTCCAACTGCATTTGTACTGTTAAAGGGTGGCAGTCATGAGACATGTGACAGCAGTGACATGTTTCAGAGCACAATCCTAATCTAGAGTTAGGCTGGCATAGTTAGGCCAGCAAATTTTGGCTGGCACGAGGCCCACCGTAAAGCATGTTTGAACCACTCTCAGAGTCAGGGAGGATGACTCATGTCTGTGTGCTGGCCTCTCTGACTCCGAGAGTGGCCCAAACACTCTATATGGTAGCCCTTGAGCTGGCCAAACTTTGCTGGCCTAACTGTGCCAGCCTAACTCCAGGTTAGAATTGCTCTCTCAATCTGTCTGGAAGTCCATCAAGCACAAATCAGCAAACTATCTGCTATGAGGCCCTGATTACCCCAAATTGTATAAAATTAGCAGCACAAACCTAAGCATGTCTACTCAGAAGTAAGTCCCATGGTGTTCAGTGGAGCTTACTCCCAGGACAGTGTGTGTATGGGAGTGTGTGTATACCTGCAAGGATTATAAAAGACAAAATGATCATCATCTGAAACCAAATATAAACTGAGCGCTGCACTGGCACAATGCCAGGTTAGTATTGCACCCTCAAATACTTAAAAGGATATGAAATGGAGGAATAACTTTTTACCATATTCCTGTATATCCACAGGGCCATCTGCAGATTTCATGATTTGTTGATGCCAAACACCACCACTCCAAGGGCTCACCTGGACCTTCTGAACCTGCTAAGCTCCGGTTGAGTCTGTAGGATTTTCTGAGGCCACAGAGGCTACATGTGACTACCCATGGCTCCTGTAGCCCTCAAAATGGCCATTCAGGCCAAAAACCAACTTCCTGTTTCCTGGGGAAAACTAGAAGTGACATTTTTATGCCTTGTAGGGCATTCTGAGACCCTTATAAGGCATTATAAGATATTGTATGGGTTTTCCTGGACCTCAGAATGCCTTATATGCAGTGGTGTTATTCAGGCGGAACAGCCCGGTACGCCGTTCCGCCAGTTCGGCGAACGGGCCCCGGCCGCGCCACCTGTCTGGAGGACGGGCGAGCTGCTGCTGGGCCCTCCCTCCCTCCCTTGCATCCGGAATCGCTCTAAAATGGAGCGATTCCGGCATAGTGAGGCTGGGGGGGGCGTGGCAGCCCTCCACCATAGGGGCGGAGGGCTGTCAATCATCCGAGCGTTCCGGTAGTTGGCGCTCTCGGATGACGTCAGTGCTTATATGTCACTTCTGGTTGCTGCTGGGAAACAGGAAGTTGTGGAGGTTGTTGTTGTTGTTGTTGTTGGCCTAAACAGCCATTCTGAGGCCTCAGAAGACCCTCTGGACCCACTCAGAGCTCAGCTCCAGTCAGGTTTGGAGGGTGGGGAGTGGGTCCCAATCCATGGGTTTCAATTCTCATGGATTGTCGTATCAACAGGGGTTTCAGGAATGGACCTCCCACAGATATCAAGGGTCCACTGTATATGAACATAAAATATATTCATCCATGGGTCTTTCACACAACACATGAATGTCCAAGCTGCTCTGAAGCTTCAGTCCTCAATACATTTACCTGGACGTTTATCACTTTGAAGACTGAAATCATTGGGGCATAATTTAAGGATTGGGGTATACCTTTTCCATACGGGGAAGAAATAATTGCCTTATTGCGCACACATCTTCCAATCCCTGATTTAAGATTTCAACAAGGGAAGAAAACTAATTCTTTATCCTGTCAATGAGGAAAAATAAATAAAGCTGTTATTTAATGAAGGCTTGGCAGGCGACAGGTGAAAGATGTTCTGTGAAAAAAGTAGCTATTTATTGATATTCAATTAAATGAAACAAAACAAGGTGCTCTCTTGTGCAGAACAATATTTCACAAGATCTATTACCTTCCAAATGTTTATACAAAATAAATCATAAACCTTGTTGAACAGACCCAGCTGCCATAAAGAACTGCTAATCCAATTCTTTCTGTGCAACTTGGCAGGGCAGATAGGTAAAACCAAGTCTGGGAAGGAGAGGTGGGTGACACCATTCCTCAATTTATTTCATTCTCCATTAATTACTTTGCTGTGGTCCCAAGCCATCTCTTTGCAACATGGCAAGATCATTTGCATTACTCTTGTTGAGGTTGTTTTACACTTGCTGATAAATAGCTCTGAAAGTTTCACTCCAAAAAAATGTTTGTTTGTTTTTTCATTTTCAGGTTGGTAAAGCATATTTCATGACTAAAACTTAAGGCTCGTTCCACCATGAACTGTTTCCTCTGCAGTAGAATAACTATGGAAATATATTGAGATTCTCTTGGAATAGAAAAGCCTTTGATGGAAGTGAGATTCAGTGACTGCTCCTGCTTCTAGATCAGTGGTTCTCAAACTGTGGGCTGGGACCCAGCAGGGGGTTGTGACCTAATTTCAAGTGGGCCGCGAAGCACCTAGAGTAGCCATATTTAAACTAGGGGCAGAGACGAATGAGGCTCTGAGTGCGCCCGGGGCATGGCGATGTCACCGTGCCCAGCCATGCCTCCCTGTGCCTGAAAGAGCTCCATTTAGGAGCGAAATGAAAGTGAAGGAGGGTGGGCGAGCCAAAAAGTGTGTGGATTTTTCCGCACTGTGGCGCCTCTCTGCTGCTGGCTCACGCCATTGCTCACGCCACCCCCACTACACCCTAGAAACGCCTCTGACTAGGGTAAGATGGGATGCTGGAAAGGAGTAGGGCTGTGTGGTTGTTTTGCCTTTGTCAAGGTTGCAAATAGGCTTTTTTCTTTCCGATTCACTTTGCTATTGTAAAATGGCTGAGAAATAACCCAACTTTTCATAAATGACCGGGAGACAGGGACAAACAGCGAGGTGGCCAAGTTTGCGGATGACACAAAACTTTTCCGGGTGGTGAAGACCAGAAGGGATTGTGAAGAGCTCCAGAAGGATCTCTCCATGTTGGGGGAATGGGCAGCAAAATGGCAGATGCGTTTCAACGCAGACAAGTGTAAAGTGATGCACATTGGGGCCAAAACCCAAAACTTCACCTATAGGCTTATGGGTTCTGAGCTGTCTGTGACAGGTCAAGAGAGAGATCTTGGGGTGCTGGTGGACAATTCAATGAAGGTATCAACCCAGAGTGCGGCAGCAATTAAGAAGGCCAATTCCATGCTTGGGGTAATTAAAAAAGGGTTGAGAATAAAACAGCCAATATTATCCTGCCATTGTACAAATGGATAGAAAGGCCACACCTGGAATATTGTGTGCAGTTCTGGTCGCCGCACCTCAAAAAGGACATAGTGGAGCTGAAAAGGTGCAGAAGCGAGCGACGAAAATGATTACGGGGCTGGGGCACCACCTTTATGAAGAAAGACTGCAGCGTTTGGGGCTCTTCAACCTAGAAAAAAGGCGCCTGAGGGGGGACATGATTAAGACATACAAAATAATGCACGGAAGGGATAGAGTCGTTAGAGGGATGTTCTTTTCCCTCTCTCAAAACACCAGAACCAGGGGGCATCCGCTAAAACTGAGGGTTGGGAGAGTTAAAACAGATAAAAGGAAGTACTTTTTTACCCAGCGGGTGTTTAGTCTGTGGAACTCTTTGCCACAGGAGGTGATGATGGCATCTGGTCTGGATGCCTTTAAGAGGGGTTTGGATGGATTTCAGGAAGAAAAGTCCATTGTGGGCTATAGGCCATGATGGATTGTGCAACCTCCTTACAGTAGTAGTAGGCTACTTCAGAGTACCGGGTGCAAGGGAGTGGCAACAAGATGCAAGCGTCTTGTGTCTCATGCCTCCCTGGGCACCTGGTGGGCTGCTGTGAGATACAGGAAGCTGGGCTAGATGGGCCTTTGGCCTGATCCAGCAGGGCTCTTCTTATGTTCTTATGTTCTTATGTAACTTAATGTTGCTTTCTCAGGAAAGCAGTAGGCTTTGGCATCACAACGACGGCACTTCCAGCAGGTCCTGGACAGATTGTCATTTAATTCTAAAATGTGGGTCTTGGTTCTAAAGGCTTTGAGAACCAGTGTTCTAGATGGACAGTTCATATTGACTTACGTTAATTCCTACATCATGCTTTTTTCACATATATTCTGCTGTAAACATACTTCTCTGAAGAAGTGTTGTGTCAAATGGTGCCCTTCAAAAGTTAGGTAGGCAGCTGAAGCATTGGGAGAGAGAGAGAGAGAGAGAGAGAGAGAGAGAGAGAGAGAGAGAGAG